>VZTD01000534.1:781318-1263838 GCA_013397725.1 Rhagologus leucostigma
GGGGCCACCGCGGGCGCGGAGCGTCCGAGCGAAACTTGCCGGCGCCGCCGCGCCTCCTTGCCTGACCCGCTGCTCCTTCTCCCGCTCCAGGTGACCGACTCCTGCTCCCCCACCAAGCCCGCCGCCCCCTTCTCCCCCGAGAGCTGGTATCGGAAGGCGTACGAGGAGTCCCGGGCGGGCGGCCGCCCGGCGCCGGAGGGAGCTGGCTCTGCCCTGGGCTCCTCCGGCACCCCGTCCCCCGGCTCCGGCACCTCTTCGCCGGGCTCCTTCACCGGCTCGCCGGGACCGGCCTCGCCCGGCATCGGCACCAGCTCCCCCGGCTCCTTGGGAGGCTCGCCGGGCTTCGGCACCGGCTCTCCGGGCTCCGGCAGCGGCGGCGGCTCCTCGCCGGGCTCGGACCGCGGCGTCTGGTGCGAGCACTGCAACGCCCGCCTGGCGGAGCTGAAGAGGCAGGCGCTGAAGCTCCTCATCCCCGGGCCCGTCAGCAGCAAGGTGAGCGCCGGGCCGGGGGAGGCGGGGGGTCCTTGTGCCCGGAGCGGCCCCCAGCAGCCGCCGGGGGTGTCGGCCACCTGGGCTCCCCTGTGCCGCTGTCACTGCTGAGCGCTTTGGGGTTTGTCTGTGGTCTCCCGTTCTTGGTCTTGTTCCCTTTTTCCATCTCCTCCTCCTGCTTCATGTGGAGCAGGTTGCCTCTGTCTCCGGAGCGCTGCCTGGCTTCGGGGGCATGTGTGACAGTCCTTCCAGCGCGCTGCTTTTCTCCGTCTTTCATTGTATTGACAGTGGGTCTGTGCTATTTCCTGAGCGCCTTTTTTTTTTTTGTTTTTTTTCTGGGGGGCGGGAGGGTAAGTAAGCGTGGGAATATTACATTAGAGTCACTGGTCCCTTGCCTCTTTGCTGTCTTTGATTCCTACAGGATGGATTTACTAAACATCCTTAGACTTGGCAGCCAACTTAGTGGCAAGGTGGGTACGTATGGTCTGATGCCAGTGGTTTCTACTTCCATTGAGGGAGAAACCCTCCTGTAGCTCCAGGTTCACATGAGGTATTGAAATGGTGTGTAAGCCCAAAGGTCATCCAGTGAGGCTGTGGCAGACCAGTCTCCATCTCCTTAAGCAGAAGGATAACTTGGTGATGCTTCTCTTACAGAGAAGTGCCAGGTTTTTTTTTTTATTATTCCAAATAAGGCTTGAAAATACTTGAAGCTGCTAGACCCTGAACGTGTGGTTGAATAATCCTGTGCCTAAAGAGGATGTATGCATTTCTGACATTTGGTCTCAGGTTTTAAGAGCTGACTGATCCTGAGTACAGTTGGGAACCTGCTTTCTGCCTCTGTTGGGTTATTTGTACCTCCAAAGGCATACTCTGAAATTCTTGGTTTTGTTTTATTTGGCATTGTTTTTTTTCCTGTTTGTTGTGCATATAAGATTAAGGCTAACAGCCCTAAAGGAGTGACCAGCAGCCCTTGGCTGACCTCATGCTACTAAAACAGTAAGCACTGGGTTCTTCCATAGCAACCCTGTGAGCGTTGTATTGTGAATGGATCTACGGCTCCTGGAATGTAGTACAATGCAATTTTGTTTGCCTTGTTGGGTCCAGGTACTATCAAATGATAATATTTACTCTTCCACTTCAAAGAGTTTTCATTAGTGGTTACAATAAAGAGGTATCATGGAAAAGAGCCGACTGCTGAGAAAGGGTCCCTGGTATTGCTGTTGTGTTGTACTCTCCATGATTTATTTACGTGCTCTTTGAGAGGGAGTTGGTGCTCTCATGAACAAAAGACTCAAGGGCTGGTTGTTACCTTGTCTCAAGAGCTGACTTAACTGAATTATTCATGAAAGGGAAAGGTGGTTCCACCAAAATGAATAGTGAATTTAACCATTAATATGTGGTTGATTCACTGTAGAGTGGCCCTGTACCAAAATCTCGTCAAATTTCAGGCTGTGTGATTTGACAGTGATTACCAGTTGTGAGTATAGGTGGGAAATTACTGATACAGATATGAGAATCATTAGAATAACTGAGATAAGGGGTGGAGGGGAGGATAAAACTAATATCAAGGCACAGTGTTAGATAGAAATTGACTGATTTTAGTCATGTAAATGTTTGCACAGGGTTCCCTTCCTGCAGTAGTGATTGACGTTGCCCATCCTAGCCTTCCTGAGAGGTTACCCTTGTGTTTCTACTGTTATTTGTTCCGCTGTTCACTTAGTTTAGCTGATGGTGTTGTACAGGCCAACCTTTAGCCTTTTGGCCTCCGTACTTATGTTCTTTTTTTCTTCTTGTACCTCCTTTCCAAACCTTCCAGTTCTGTAGGAATGCCACTTACCAAACGTGCTATCCAATCTGTGCATTTAGGAGCAAGGGAGGAGGCACAATAAGGTGGTCTTCATGGGCATTGGTGACCCTCTGCCCTCTTTGCTACGCTTCATAGTTCTTGCAGGCTCAATCCTGTTGAGGTGCTCCAGCCTTTGGCACACAGCTCCTTTGTGTGGTGGGTGCTGCTGGCTGTGACTGTTTGCAGAAGCATCTCTTTCTCTCATCCTTTCTGGCTTATGACTGTTAAGAACTTCCTGGGCTTGTGATTTTTGCCTTCAGCAGGTGCTGCCCAGCAGAGTGAGGCTCTGGGCTAGGTGACGTGGGACACAAACATCATGGCTGGTGCCACTGACTTCTTTGGATTGGGTATGCTGTGGTGGTCTTGGAAGTTTGTTTTGCTGGTGTCATGGGGTAGCCTTATCAGTGTCTGCTTTGAGGAAAGCAGGGTGTTGGCATGGGCTCTGCTAGTTCAGGGCCTGTGAGCTGCCTCTGTGTGTGCCGTAGTAACGCTCTGGGAGTCCCTTCTGAGGGTGAGATGTACAGGGTTTCTCAAGAATGTGGAAACCTATTTGTGTCTGGGGAAAACTGGCTTTGGTTTGGGTTGAGACTTAAGTCTACAACACTGTGTTAATGTAGCTGGCATTTTTTCAGGGTCCTGTGAGGTCTGCTCTTGATTGCTGCTATGGAAATAGGGTTTTTTTTGAGAGTGGAATGGATCCTGCCACTGAGTTAAGTGGAAGAAGATCGTATTCCTGATTCTGGGTATTCCCTCAGAACTTGCAAAGCGTCTTACAACT
This sequence comes from Rhagologus leucostigma, assembly GCA_013397725.1. Classification (NCBI taxonomy): domain Eukaryota; kingdom Metazoa; phylum Chordata; class Aves; order Passeriformes; genus Rhagologus; species Rhagologus leucostigma. Next base: position 784,432 of record VZTD01000534.1, read on the forward strand.
CAAGACTGGTGCCCATAGGACACGGCTAATTGGTGATATGCCTTTATTAGAACTATTAAATGAAGCATTTAAAATGTATCTGTCATCTTTTAGTCAGCCAGGTCTGACATATATTTTGTGTTGTTGCTGTTGAAGACAACCTAGAAATTTCTATGGTATTTTAAGTACAGTCTGTGGCACCTGTTTCCCATTTATGCTGTATTTAGAAATGCTTACGATCTGGGAGAGTGTGTGTTGCAGAACAAGCAGAATATGAGAGTATCTGTGTTTTAACATGTATCTAGTAGCAGATATTGGAATCTGCAGTAACCTATCCAAATGTGACCCTACACTGATGTTTTGGACAGTGTGCAATCATGTAAAGGTTTGTGTTTATCTGTCAAGTGTAATAGTATACTTAATTGCTTCATAAACAGACCGGGCTTCATGCATGAAGCTATGTACTGAAGCTTTTCATTTGTTTGAGAAAAAGCCACACTTAACCTACAGCAAACTGCTTCTGACTAGGTCATTGTTAGTGTTGAGGTGTTTCACTTTCCATTTTAAATAGAATAAATTCTCTCCTAATACATCAACAGGATGGAAACTTTGGTGGTTTTTTGTTTTTTTGGTGAGGCACAAAGGTACAAAGGTGAAGAATATATAGTTACAGTTACATTAATTTATTTTAGCCATTTAAAATGCCAGGTTCCCTGCCAATAGCAAAAAGAATAGTGCTAAAAGCTTATTGTTTCTTTTTTCTCCTCTTGTGATACAGATGTGACTTAATGATGTTCAGCAATTATGTGCATAGAAGGAGTTATATTTTATGAGAATTAAATCTTATTGTAGCCCCCAAGCGAAGCAGGCCCGTGGGAACTGACTAGCACAGGTGGTTGATAGATTTGCACACTGCAGTTTGTGACTGAGGGCGTCTTGGAGCTTTTGGTGCCTGTTGTTTGTGGGGTTTATGTTGCATGATGATTGTCTCAAATTACTAATACAGATTTTTTATGCTAAGCTTTTTCTTAGACTATATTTTTAGGAGGGCATCAGACAAAGTTCTAGTATAGAAATTTACGGCATCATACTCCCTATTTATCAAAATTTGTGTGAAATCCGTTTGATTTGAATTCAAACCTGTGATATCANGCTGTATTTAGAAATGCTTACGATCTGGGAGAGTGTGTGTTGCAGAACAAGCAGAATATGAGAGTATCTGTGTTTTAACATGTATCTAATAGCAGATATTGGAATCTGCAGTAACCTATCCAAATGTGACCCTACACTGATGTTTTGGACAGTGTGCAATCATGTAAAGGTTTGTGTGTATCTGTCAAGTGTAATAGTATACTTAATTGCTTCATAAACAGACTGGGCTTCATGCATGAAGCTATGTACTGAAGCTTTTCATTTGTTTGAGAAAAAGCCACACTTAACCTACAGCAAACTGCTTCTGACTAGGTCATTGTTAGTGTTGAGGTGTTTCGCTTTCCATTTTAAATGGAATAAATTCTCTCCTAATACATCAACAGGATGGAAACTTTGGTGGTTTTTTATTTTTTTGGTGAGGCACAAAGGTGAAGAATATATAGTTACAGTTACATTAATTTATTTTAGCCATTTAAAATGCCAGGTTCCCTGCCAATAGCAAAAAGAATAGTGCTAAAAGCTTATTGTTTCTTTTTTCTCCTCTTGTGATACAGATGTGACTTAATGATGTTCAGCAATTATGTGCATAGAAGGAGTTATATTTTATGAGAATTAAATCTTATTGTAGCCCCCAAGCGAAGCAGGCCCGTGGGAACTGACTAGCACAGGTGGTTGATAGATTTGCACACTGCAGTTTGTGACTGAGGGCGTCTTGGAGCTTTTGGTGCCTGTTGTTTGTGGGGTTTATGTTGCATGATGATTGTCTCAAATTACTAATACAGATTTTTTATGCTAAGCTTTTTCTTAGACTATATTTTTAGGAGGGCATCAGACAAAGTTCTAGTATAGAAATTTACGGCATCATACTCCCTATTTATCAAAATTTGTGTGAAATCCGTTTGGTTTGAATTCAAACCTGTGATATCACCTGTCTTCAATGAGCACTAACCTCACAGGCATCTAACAATTGAAGAGTTGCTATATTGATGTGTAACAAATTATATTGTGTGTTAATAATCAGTTGAATGCTAATAAGAATGCTTGCAAGCTGACGGTTATAAATTTGTTAGTATGGGATTCCAAAAATCCTGAATCCAGCCTTTAAACCGAAGTAATTTGAGTGTGTAGACATGAATTGCTGCTTGGGCACATTGTGACTGGGTCAGGAAGTAAGGATCCTACTATAAGTGATAAAGATGGCTAGCACTGCTGTTGTTAGGTGGTTTATATGGTGGACTTTCCCTTACCTAAAAAGTCTATGCTTGTGAGTATAAGAATGGGGTAAATTCTGAGCACAGTCTTTTCCTTCTCTCTGAGCACAGGAGAGAAAGAAAGGACTTACATGCAAGGTACAGTTTTGCTTTGGTTTTTTTCACCAATTTACTGGTGCTATTTTTTTTTTTTTTTTTTGCTTACATACTGTTGAATTAGTCTTCTCTTTGAGGGGTGTTTAGTGGCCAGATTACTCATAATTACTAATAATGAAGAAAGCCCTGAAGCTGATATAATGAAAAATAGGTTTCTGTTAGCTGGTAGCTACTTTAGAGACATTCCCAGTAGAGACAGGACAGTAATGAACCCTTCCTCAAAGCTTAGCAAGTGGCAGAATAATGGAATTTCATTTCCGTCCAGACCTTTAATTTGTGAACAAGCACGGCCAGTCTGTATAGTGACTTAATTCACTGTGCAAAAAAATCTCAGGCACCTAATCATTTCATCCCAACTCATTGTAATGCAGATAGGATTATTGCATTAGAAATGTGATTTTAAATGGCCAGAGGCAGTAATTTGTCAGCATTTGGGAGGATTAACTCCATTAAACTTTAGGCAACAACAACCATTCTTTTGTGTTGCATCACAGGTCACAATACCAAACATTTAGCATAACTCATCTGCGAATCTCCTTACAGTTGTATGCTTCCTGGCAAGTTGGGAAACCGAGCTACTTTGCTTGCAGTGGAATTACAGCTGCTTGCAGAGGTCTAGAGGAGACAAATGGATATGCCTTTGCTGCTGATGAATTAATGTAAGCCGTTTTCTAGGAGCAGCTGGAAGTCTTGCTGCTGCAATCCGCAGTGTCAACATGTGAAATAATGTAACTATTTCTCTTGAGCTTGCAAATGTCTTTGAGATAAGGGTGAAGATGCTGTGTGGTAAAGACTGCTCTTCAGGAAGCTGTCAAAACCATTAGCTCTGCAACTTTCTCTATGGGATGAAAAAGGCTTGTCATTACTAAGTGCCTTGGAAATTAGAAACTGGCCTATGGTTATATTTTGTGAATTGAAACTATAGTGTTTCCTATGAGAAAAGAAAATATTTTAGACCATAGAGCTGTTGAGGGCGAAGAGGGAAGTATTGACGAAGTAAATGTCTAGGGAGGAGAAAATTTTTTTCCTTTTTTTTTTTTTTAACAAAGATTTGGCTGTGCATCTGAAAGCATTGTGTTCAGAAATACAGAGTCAATGCCGAGTCTGTAACTGGCCTCTTCATGCTGGGCTGTTATTAAGTGACGAAATGTCTTCAAGGTGCTTTATGCATGCCATGAATGCTGCACCGATGTCCAAAATCACCTCGTATCTTCAGATAGTCTTATATTTCCTTAGAAGTAAATGTTGCAACATCACAGAAATCTTGTTTAATAAGCACAGGACGTTGGTGCATAGTTTTGGAAGGGGAGAAGGAACAAAAATTGTCCATCTGAGTTCCCCAGACAGTGTTTGAAGAAATGTCACACATTACCAGTGTGGGCCATGGGCACGTAATGGGAGTCATGCCGGCATCAGCAGATTGTTAGAACATTGCAGGGCTGAAAGACACTGCGGTTTTGCCACATCAGCAGCACATAGCCTTTGACATCATATAATTGGGGTGCTTCCAAGCACTGAACCTGCAGCCCGCCACCACAATAAACTTGACTCTACATAATAATGTAGTCGTAACTGCAGCATTTTGTGACAGGAGGTCCACGTGTCAAAAGCGCAAGAGATGTTCTAAGTTAAATTGCCAGCTTACATCTTACTAGTGTCATCTGTGGCTTGAGAGGCATTGATGTTGTTAAAATGGGGGAACACAAGCATACGCCTTCCCCTCCTGCCACTGAATAAATAATCCCTAGCCCACAGTATTTGCTGTTGAAGCTGCAATTCAAGAAGTATCCCAACTGCAGAAAAGCAGATTGTTTATCAGGATGTTGTTACAAATTACAGCTTGCTTGATTCAAATTAAACATACAAAGTAGTATCCTAAGAGCAGAAAGTTTAGAAGTGGCTTTCACAGTCTGTCTCAGTACTGGATCAGATTTTCGGTGCACTGTGACATTGATGGAAGTCCCAATTAAAGTACTGCTCTTCTAGAAGGGAGTGGTAAAGTAATAACAGCAAGTGGTCTGCTGCAGTCACGCACTGAAATGCTGTCTTGCTCCAGAAGCTTCAGCTTGCACACTTGAAAGACATGGCAATGTTTCATCCATCATTTCCTGTTAACATGGGGTGGTTATTGGAGCTGGGTTGTTTTAGGTAATCATACCATGGCTGCATCCTAATTTGTAGGTTTATGGAACTCAAATCCCCAGTGACTTGTGTTGCCCATTTTATTTTCAATTACTTTCTATGCAATCTTCCTACATTAAACCAGGTTCATTTTTGTTTTGTTTTCTTTTTCTTTTGTTTTCTTTTTCAGCTATGAGCATAGCGAAGCTGCTAAGAATTGTGTTTGTCTCTGGCTTTGAAACCTGAAATATATAATCAGACTTGGTACAACTCAGAGTTCTTTGTGCAGTTGTAATACCTTGTAACATCTACAACTGGGATATGTATTTGCTAATGCTTCTTTTCCCTCCACTGTACAAAATTTTACAGTATAGCTTAGTAATATTTTGATGAGTGTTTGAAGTTTCTTTAAGTAAAATCAGACCAACACAAGACGCTTCATAGAGCAGGGGAAAGTTGACTGAACTGCTCTGAACTTGTCATGAAGGCTGTTTGAAATACTCTGCAAGAAATACCAGAAACTGAAAATTCTTTCCCTTGTATAACATGAACTGTTCCTTCAGTCTGGACCTGAACCTTGTCAGTCTATTGACTTACATGAATTTGACCTTAGTGAGGGCATTTGGACTTCAGGAAAATCAGTAGGATTTAATTTAGGCCACAGCTCTATGTATGATATGCCTCTAACTGGGGAATACTTGCCTGCATTCAAAGCAGCAGGCATGCTGTTCAGGCTGAGCAGGTCCAAGATGTCCTGGCCCCTTGTGGACTTCCCATGTGCCTTTCCTTTGTCCTCTCCATATGAAGGTCATAAGTTAGCATCACCACAGGTCTCCTGTGTGAATACACAGTGATTGCTCCCTGCCTTAGTTCTTATAAAAATGATAGATAGTTCAAACACTTTCAATAATGCTTCTTTCTAAACTCAGATCCTTTTGATCAGGGAGTGACTAGATGTGCTATTACAACAGCAGATGCAAGGAGCCAGTAATCTCTGAGAAAGCTACTCATGAGAGCAGCACAATGCATCCAACCGTAGCCTCCATTGTAACTGGAGAAAAGAATATAGGGATTACTTTTTAATTACTTTACAAAAGAGACAGTAAAAGAAAATATGGTACCAGCTATACAAAAGAATCAGTCTTAAGGAATTGGTATGTTCAATTGCAGCTTGAATTTATTGTTATGGTGTCAGAATTCAATTTATTTTATTTAAAATAATACAGCGTGGTAAGGCTGTTAAAAACTACTTACTGTTCCAGCGTTGGTATACTGCTTAAAAATTATTTTTGTCTTCAACTGTCTTTGTTTTTATTGTCTGTCATGGTTTAACCCCAGGCAGCCACGCACTCTCTCCCCTATGAGTGGGATCGGAGAGAGAATGGGAAGGGTAAAAATGAGAAAACTCATGGGTTGAAATGAAGACAGTTTAATAGGGAAAGCAAAAGCCACACACGCAAGCAAAGCAAAACAAGGAATTAATTCACCACTTCCCATGGGCAGGCAGGTGCTCAGCCACCAGGAGAGCAGGGCCCCATCACACGTAACAGTGACTTGGGAAGACAAACACCATCACTCCACTTATACTCAGCACAAAATGCTGTACAAAACACAGCCCCATACCAGCCACTGGAAAGAAAATTAACTCTACCTCAGCTGAAACCAGCACATTGTCACTAGGCTCTTATGTTCAATCTGTATTATTAAATCGCGTAGTATGTGGTTGATCTTGAATTTCTTACATATTATAAAATATTTTTTGTTTTCTGGGAGAAAAGAGAAAAGACTTCATTCTGAAGAAACTTCAGACTGGTTTCCTCTTCTCAGCTTTTGTCTGAAACTCTATTTGGTAGTAGTGTTTTTGGGTTTAAAAGTAATAAATTGCCAGGGAAATTCTGCTCAAGAGACCTGAGGAAACCAATGGGGTATTAAACTGGATTTTGTTTGCAATTCACCTTGAAAACAAAAGACTTTCCTCAGAAGGAACTGGACACTTCTAGATAAAGCATTTGTTAATATGAGATTTTTGTATTGCATGTTTAAAGTTGTCACACCTTCCTATTAAACAAAGAAAGGCTGAGTCTGCTCACTTTGTTGCCCTCCAAATAGGAGAACTTACCATGTGCCTTGTAAGTTATCTGTTTTGTTGGTGTCTGGTCAATGATCTTATTCAATAGATTTAGTGATTCAGGTAAAAAGCATCAAATGCCCTTGAAAAATTACTTTATTCTAGTAAAAAAAAATATTCCAAGCCAAATTGAGTGTAAAAAACCTGGAGCACACTTTAAATTTCTTGCTGGTGGTGTGTGTCAAAGGAACTGTGTGTGCTGAATGTAGGATATCTGTATCCAGTGTAATATGACTGATGTAAAACATCCATCTAACTCTAGGAAAGTTAGCTTCCTTTTCTGTAGGAAAATTTTAAATTGGGAATATAGTCTGCCTTTAGGCTTCCAAATTACCTTCAAGAGGAACTTGCTTTATATGTACTCGTTTCTTACAAATGTGTTTTGACCTGTGGTTTTTTTATGATCTATTAATAGCAAGTCTCTACTCTAACTTCTATTTCCCTATGCTCTCTAAATCATATATACTTTGACATGATCATTTACTTGCACCTGAGTATTCACAACAGCTTCTCTATTCCATGGACTTGCACTGGAACAAAATTCTACTCACATGAATGTTTGGGGAAAAGCAAATGAAAGGAGACTTTGATATGTACCACAGTAAATATTTTCTTTTCCTGAAGAAAAAGTGAAATTTCACAGTGGTTAGGGGGTTTCAACTTTGTTCAGAACTGTCTGAGCAGAACTGCCTCAGGATGGAGTTAATTTTGCCCAAGTTGTGCCTGTTTCATTCACTCTTTCTCTACCACCGTCGAAACTAACTGAAGATGAACAAGGGTTCAGGAATACAAACCCTCAGTTTCTGTGGGCCTCTTCGTTGTTCTGGTGGGAATTGGCCATTCCTTTTATCACAGCTGTACTTGAAGGTATGAGGGAGATTCCTGCAGTGCTGAAGAAGGTGGTTGCTTGGAGTCCCTTATTAAAAGCAGGACAGAACTGGCCTCTGCATGTTTCTGTCCTGGCTCCTGTAAGTCACCTGGGCAAACTCCTGTCTTACCAAAGCCAAACTCAGACTTTATTATGCTGAAGTTATTCAGGAGAGCAGACTTCTGCCTGCTAACTGATTGTCTGGATGATTGCATGCTACTATTTCAATTGGACAGTTTTATTTTTCTGTGCCTCTTGGCTAAATGAACCTCTGACCTGTTAAGTGCCAAATGCTGAAAGAATTACCCATTTACTCCATCCACCTGATGGACTCCAGCAGAAAGCCTAGTGGGCGATAAGGCAGCCTTGGCTTTAAGCAGGTGCTGAACAGTGAGAATAGAAGTCATTACTCTTCATTTCTCTATTAGTTTCACTGCTCATTTAATAGTGATGGGCAAAGAAAAACATTAATATCCTATTCAGAAGCGAAATGCACCAAAGTGGGAGTTGTGACTCGTGTGTTTTCCTCTTTTCTAATGGTATCATTAAAATTTAACAAGTCCTCTAAATCATGTTAGTATTCCCAGGGTTAATACGCTGAGATTGCTGGCAGCATTCCCACAGGAAGGGTTAACAGTGGCTGAGGCTGTGTGGCTGGCATTTGTTGCTCAGAGGGAAGTGTTGGGACTGGAGAAGCCCTGGCACCAGAAAGGCACAATCAAGTGGTGGCAGGGGGCATTTACAGTACACATACATATCTTTGCTATTTACCTCTCCCTTTTCACTCCCTCCTTGCTTTTCTCTCCCCGTTAGCCCTAAAGCTGTCAGTTAATCTCGTCTGCCGTTAGGTTTCTAATGGAAATTTTTGACAATAAGCCTGCATACGTGTGAACCTAGCAGGAAGGCATACATGTGTGCTGGTCGGTGTGAGTGTCAGATTTAAGAGATTGTTAGACCATAGATGTCTCTTACTGGAGGTCGAGAAGGCTAACAAAGTGGGAGATGCAATTAAAATGGTATTTGTTAGAAAGGAATAGCTAGCTGTCTGGGCAGACTGAACGTGGGGAGATGATGGGTAGCTGGAAGGCCATTAATGATGGCTTTGTAAGCAGTTCTGCAGCATGGGTGGTAAGCCTAAATCCAGAGGTGTACTTTTAGTATGCCTAATAAGACTTCCTTTTTTTTTCCTGTGTGTCAAATGCATTCCTGAATAATGGATTTGACAGAAATTCTCTGGATTTTGAGTTAGATTTAAAGGTGGGTGAAAGAAGTTACGGTGGGTAAATGAAGAAACTGGCTTTTGGGAGCCTTCTCCATCACCTTGAAAACAAGGCTCTGCAAGTTTTTACAGAGTTGATCTTTGTTAAGTCATGGATTTCAGTGCTCTGGCAAAGAGGCTGTTTGGTGAAGAATATGAGGTGGGGCAGGCAACTCATTGAAATGCTTTCTCATTTTAAAGGAACAGTTGGGATCTGCTTCTTGTAAGCTCTTGACAAGAGCTTAATTGTTACAGGTACTTGATCACATCTCTCCTTTGTTGTGTGGGTGGGTTTTTATTTATTTATTTATTTATTTAGGTTTGTTTTTTTTTTCCTTTTATTTTTTTGGTGTTGTCGTTACAGCTTTTTTCGACTGTTGAACTGTTCAGTCTTTGGCTTTACAACAATTGTTAACAATTTTGAAAGTTGCAAGGAGTGGGGTAGGCACTTACGGCAGATTGGCCAATACATTTTGTTGTCCTAAAAGATATAAGCAGCTGTGAGTATAGAAAAGGCCCAAGGAGAAATATGGGGCTTTGAGAGGAAGAATACAAGGTGTGGAGACGGCAATGAAGTTGGTCTAGGCAGCAAAGCAACAGTGCTTCCATGGGACAGCTACAGCTGGCATGCTGGGGAATTTAGGAGACTTGGGTAATAAACCTGGGTTCTGTAAAAGCCTGAGATCGCTTTTAAAGTTTTGCAGAAATGATTCATATGAAGTTTGTGTTTTGTTTTTTTTTTTTCTTAAAAAAGCTATCCCTAAATTTTTTTGTTTCTCAGTCTGTCTCTCTTTCTTAAAACACGAACTAGCAAGCAGCCAGAAGAGTAGAAAGCCTTAACTTAAAGTTGTCTTTGGTTTAATGCACTTCAGTATTTCTCATTCTGAAATTTATTTTTTTATCCAAAGGCTGAGGTGCTGGTGCATCCTGTGATCTAAAGATGTGACTGGGTTTTCTTTCTTACATCTAATTGATTTGTTTCTCTTTTTACGAGTCACAAAGACATCTATGTTCCATAATATCAATTTGAGATTTGGTATGAAATAGGAATTCAATTCATTGCATTAGCAATTTTACCCAGCATAACAAGTAAATGATGCATGTTTTAGTGCATCAGCAATAGGAATTAATTCAGTCTGGCTTTTCCTTTCCCTGTGCCTGTCTCTGAAGGAAAAAAATGTTTGATTTCCAGATTAATTTGAATTCTTATAGTGTTAAGCTTACTAATTCTGGGATATTATTATACTAGACACTCTAAGGCATGCTATTAAGTAGCAGTACTTGTCAATACTTTAAAAGCAGAATAGAATAGACTTAAGGTGTGAGAGGACAGCTAAAGGTGGGGGGGAGTATACATGAAGGCTGAATGCACTGGCACTGATAGCTCTAAATGAAGCACTCTACAGACTGAAGTGCTTTAAACTGCCATCCTTCTTTGTCAGTCCTAGTTACTTGGTTCTTCCTAGCCCGGTCTGCTACTGTCTTGCCTGTTTAATATTCCACTTAAGTATAACAAGAGATGAAACATCCAAGATGCCTGTATCCTCCAGGAGTCAGCACTACTGATGGGAGTACTTGTGTTAGCTGTTTAGAAGCAATGAGCTAAACAGGGCTATAAAGAGGAGAGGGAGCAGGAGGGAAACTGTTGTGACTTCTCTTAATTTGCTGTTCTTTTTATCAGCAAAGGAAATAAATTTCGTAGCTTTCCTACTCCAAACGCATGTGCTCTGGATAATACAAATTGTTTCAATAAGCACACACTGCTAAGGCCTAGATAAGGGTTATTTCTGTGCCTGAAACATCAAGGACTAGTGTGCTATGTAGAAAGCTGGTGCGGAATCATGCTGCTGAGGAAGCTGAGTGTAGTAATGCGCATGGGTGACACTGATAAATGGCTCCTCTGAGCAGGCATCTGCAGCAAATTGTCACATTGAGACTTCCCAGCATACCCTAGACCTCTGCATGAATGAAATCTCTGTTGTGTCATTATTTACTCACCTCCGTATGAAATGAGAGGATAGGATTCATTGCTTCGGTGCGGCTTTTATATGAGTTTGCTCTCTTTATGTATGTATGTGCATATATATTTCTTTTCCTGCACTTCCTACAGCAACGGCTGCAGAACTCCCGGTGTTCTCTCACTGATTAGACATACAGCTTTCTAAAATGGGATAAAATGGCTTTCAGGGTAAAGGATGGGTCTTGTACTTCTAGAAAACTAAAATGAAATGTGTTTTATGTTCTCTGGTTTTTGACTAGAAACGTGTATAATTAAAGGTAAGTAATAAGCATGGTCTGGTTTTTGTTGTTTTATTTTGTTGTGGCTGTTTTAGTAGAGGTTGCGGTGGCTGGAAAATGGAAGTCTTTGATTATTTTCCTTTTTGAAGAGTCATAATTACTGTCTTCAAAAGGCAGTGAGATGGTCTTCAAATCTATTTTGTGCTGAAGTAAAGCCTCATCTTTTCCTTGTTATCACAGGACGTCACTGATTCATGACAAGAATCAGACTTGCTTGTTGCCTCTCTTCAACATATTTTTTTATTTTTTCCATCTTTGAGGTGATTTTCTAGGATAACTTGTCATTGAAACTGAAACTCTGGTAATTTAAGATTTGATGGAAGGGTCTTTTGAGATTGGGGTAGCTGGCCAATTTCTGGCCAACCTAGAAATTTCTGGCCAACCTAGAAAATAAATAGGCAATTTTTTGTAGTTAGTATATATTCCCAGTACATAAAGATCCTGATAAGTTCCCCACTCTTCTTAATTCCAGCCAATATGTCAAACTTCAGGGCTCTAAGTTGCTGTGAATTTACCTGCAGAGATATAAAATGATAACCTCTGATGCAGCAGCAGAAGGGTAACACTGTGCCAGGCCAGAAGGACTTAGCACGTACAAAAAACTTAGCTACTGGATTACACTAACAAGCACCTTAGCCGAAGTTTGCCTTCATGGTGACGCAGATAAATCTGACAGGGAGTTTGGGTGCAGCTGAGGTGAGGATGGATGTCCTGTCCCACCACCCTGCTGTGGTGTTGATGGCTGTCTCCAGATACCTGCTCCACCCTGCTTCTGCAGCTCTCTTAGATTGTTGCTTCATTTTTGGAGCCCTTAGCTTCCTGCTGTCTTAGCCTTTGCCCTCGGGCTAATTCTGTATGTCTTGCTGGCTTTCAGTAAAAATACTTAATATTTGCTGGTTTTGTGGAATGGGACTTTGCCCATGTAATTTTCCATAGGAAAAGACCTTTTTTAAAATCACTTGATGGAAGAGGACAGATGCTCTTAAAGGTTGTCGGGCGGTTTGTAACATTAAGATACTCACAGAAGTCACAGGATTTCACACAACTGCAAATATTCACACCAATGTGCCCATTACTGAAGTACGTACATAGCTCTCATCTGAGTGAAATATCTGCCTCTTCTATTTTTACAGCTGAGAAGAGATACAGAGAAACGTGGCGAACTAATTAGTTGCATAAAATAGTGTCCAGGTTTCTTACCTGCTTGTGATCTTGACTAATAGACTTTTCCCTTTCTTGCTAATGTTGGTCATCCTATTCTGCAGCAGTTGTATGCTGACTAGGTGTTGGCTTTTCTGACTGTGTACAGAGAGGGAGAAGGGAGTTGTGGTTTGCATTTCAAAGCTGTCAGCCTTAAAGGAATTGGAATATGGCAGTTGAATATATGGTAACTAATTACCCAGGTATAACAAAAATTTTTATGGAAAGACCTTGACTTTTGATTCTTTGTCTGGTACCAGAAATTGGCTGTTAGTTTAACAACAACAACAAAATTGCTAATGGGGTTAGGTGTGTTTTATGTGATGTTTTTCAAGACTGTGTTTATTAATTCTCTTTATTTTCTTCCTATCTTGGACAGTTCATGTCTATGAATAATTTTATTGTCCTTGGCTGTTTGCTGGTGTGAATGGCATGCTGTTAGGCATTCTGTATTCATGTAGTATTTGTTAATGTTTGTTTTGTATTCAGTCTGCCTCTCTGCCTTTCCAGAGATCAAATGGATGATGCAAGTCTTGACAACATATAAATGCTATTAAACTGGATCTGAAAGAACAGAAAAGGAGGCCTTTGTCATTTAATTAGTTAGAACATTAATTGGAATAGATTGTTCAGTGTCTTTCTTTCCCATGGAGAAGTAAATGTTTGTGAAAGCGTTTTTCTACTTTTTGTAAAGTTTGTCTTGAGAACATGTCTAGAATTTACAAGTAACAATTTGTATTGGCTTACATGATATCTCAGATGTGTTCCACCTCTGTTTTCTTTCCCTAGATGTTCTTTTATACTGTCATTGTTTGCAAGTTTTAAACTGCAAAAATACTCGTTTTCAGATTTTAATTCTCTTTGTCTTCATTGAGGATTGTATTGCTTTAACTGCTGTTGTCATGATGCTTGTTAAGCAAAAAAAAGCATCTATAAATTTTTTGTTTCCATCCTTTCTGATCCAAACATAAACATCTTTATGAGGTATTTATTAGAACCTGTCAGTAACCCTCATGAGCTTTGGGTTGAGACCCTGCGAACAGTAGGCAAAAAGCACACTCTGAGATACTCTGTTGTCGACAGTTTTGCCAAGTGACTGGGAAACCAGGTTAATGCTTTATTGCAATTCTAGGGAGCGATCTTGCTGTCCCTTTCTGCCAAAGTTTCATCTCTCAGAAAAAACCCCATGCTAAGAACAAGAAATAACAACATTTTCTATCATGGGTAAATTGTTTAATGCCTGCTTTCCTGCTGGATGTTACATTAATAGTAATTTTTTAGGGTAACATTGAAATTTATCATCCATTATTAAACAGTGTTGGCATGTATGTTGCTGCTCTAACAGCCTTCACTTTTGTAGCTATTTTGCACAAGTTCTTCAGAGCTCCTCAAAACTGGTTGTCTTCATGCATTTCTTGTGGTGCCGTGGTGCCTACCAGAGTCCACTACATGTTGCTGGGCTTCATAAAAATGTTGCACATCCCTCTAGGCAGCAGAGGGTCTTTTAAAGTGCTTCTGATGCTGGCTGCATTGAGTGCAGAGGAATAATGTCCCCAAAGCCAACCCCAGCGTGTCTGGAGAGCTGCTTAGCAGGCATGTGCTCACTTTGCTTGGCCTTTAGAGTCCAGCCCTGCAGCTCTGGCCCGTGGGTGCCAACCAAGTGGCTGTGCTGGTGAGCTGGGTGTCAGTGCTGCAGTGTCCCCTGAGGGAGGTGTTTGGAGACACCGAGCTCAGTGTGGGCAGTGCTGGATGTGCTGCCTCTTTGTCTGTGGAATGGCTTGTTAGGCTGCCTTTAATTTGAACCATCTGTGGCAACCTGCATGCTCTGTTAGAACACTGTTTTTGTGTCAGACCTCCAGTGGCATGCTGTGAGAGAGCTGGAGACCAGCATGGGAATTAAGGCAGAAAATTCGCAGGAAACATATTGCAGTGCATGTACAATTAACTGGAAAATAATTATGCTTATTGTGAGCTGTATATCCTGCACCAGACCCCATGACTGTTTTTATTCTGTCAGCTCTACTGACTCTGAAGTGGCAGGGTGTAACACATGGGTGACATGCATCTGTAGTTGTTCCAGTGTTTGTTAAAGGCCTCCCTTCTCTTGGGTGAAGCAGTACTGGACTTTGTGCTTCCCTTTATCCTTGTCTGTTGAAGGATCCTTTCAGGCAGTCTGAGACTTGTTAAAGTACCCAAAACATGGAGTTGCTAATTGGCTTACAGCCCTGTCCTTTCTTTACATACTGCTGTTTCTCTTCCTGTAGCCAGGAAACATGCTGTATACCTCTTCCCTTTAAAAAACTTCTGTGCTTTTTTAACCTCTCTACCCCATTTTCTGCTCTCTTTTGCTAATTTTATTTTCCCTAAATAATGGCTCACCTGGACAGGATTGCCGCTGGCTCTGTGATTATAGCAATTAACTCTAACCCTAAGGAAATGGCTTGCTGTGTTGCCTGGCAGCCAGGGTCTGCAGGAGCTGGTAAAAAAAACCAGATCATACTTCACTTTACTTTCATTTTCATCTTGTTATTGATTTTTCAAGGAAAGCAGCTTACTGTGAAGGATCTTGTCCATTTTCAGGTTGGATAAGTTATTCCAGAATCTGTTGACTTGACTTGTTTTTCAGAGTTGCTGTGAATTTCTTATAACTTTCAGCAAACCACAATGATTTTGGTTGTTCTGTAAACAGGGCTTCTTAAAAGGGTTAAAGTAAGTGAGAACTACAGCTGGAAACACTGTCATAACAACTTTCTTCTGAGTGTTAGACTTGATTCTACAGTGGTGTTTAGGCAAGCCTCAGTATTGTCTTTCACTTGGTGGTATAGAGTAATGAAAATCCAGTTTTAAGTGAAGTTAGGGCCTTGGGAATACATTGTTGTCTTTAGCAAGCTTGCTCACACATGAGTAACTAACACCAGATGTGTAAGCAAGAGTTTTGAATGTTGGAATTGAGCAGTGTGCGTGTAGGTATCTGAAAGCAGGCCTCACTCGGCGTACCAGGTGTTATCAAAGAGCACCTCTCAACTAACATCAGAGGCAATAATGTGAACAAGCTGTCTGAACTGGGGTGGCATGGCACAATTAAATCTTTGTGCCTGGTGAATTGGCTGCATGAGACATAAGGTAGATCTGCCTACAAACAAACACAGGGGTAATAAACCTACAACTTGTTTTTGTACCTCCATAGCCACCTATAATCATCCTTTTGCCCAGACAGAAAAGTCAAACCAAGCTCACAGTTACTTAGTCCAACCTCCACTTCAAAGGAGGGTGGACTTCAGTTTTAAATCAGCTTTGTTCTGGGGCTCATGCAGTGAAATGATGAGCATCTCCAAGGCCAGATATTGTAGAGCCTCTTGGACCCCTGTAGCCCTTGCTTTTGCAATCCTGTCCTCTCAAGTGCACATTCTTGCCCTGTCTCATTCCAGCAATTACTTTTCTTATCTATTGGTGAACTTGTTAGGGAGCTAACATGGCAAAATCAACCTCTTCCCCAAACTCATGGTACTGGCAAAAAGGGAGCTTAATGCATTAAATGTTACTCAGTAAATCAAACCTTGTTTCACCTATGATCTCTTTCAGTCTGGAGGTATTTGTGTTTTTTAGAGCCAAATCTACATCCAGCTGACTGATCAAGACATAACTGTTCATCTGACATCAGTATACTTGTAAACACTATAATTCTACTTATAGCCACAGGCAAGCAATTTTTTTTTCTTTTCCCCCCCAGAATATGAGTGCACGATGAAAATATGTACTTGTAACTAGAGGGGGGGAAAGCCAGCCTTTTCACAAACGGCAGTCTTAGTTATCACACTTGTTACCATTCCTCATGGTATTTTGTTGGGTTGCCTTTTTTTTTTTTAGGTGATGGAAAGATGATCAGTTTAAATGAGAATGCCTACCCTTAGAACTGGTGTGAGGGCAGTGAGTCTGTATGGCAATGCAAATAGATGGACAAGTGCAGCATTGACAATAACAGTTTAAATATAGTGTTTTGTGCTCTACTGATGTATGGTCATGGGTGACCACTTGTGGTGACAAATAGTGGATTATATATATCATCTAATCGAAGAAAGTCTATAAGAAGGTAAAAGGTGCTTGAAATCCATAAATGAGTCTTACAGACGGATCTGAGTTCACCCTGCAGACGCTGAAAAGATGAGATTTAACCCTGCTGAGACCGAGGTGTTTGTGCTGGGCTGTGCTTGTGTCTGTCTCCTTAACAGTCCGTCCAACACAGAAAGCTTCTTTTCTGTAGCTGTACAACATGCCAAGCTTTACCTTGATCTGCTTTTCCTGTGGCTAAACAGCCTTCTGCAGGTGTCTGCCTTTGGGAGGGAGTGGGACAACAGGTGCGTGGGGCTTGTGCAGGTTCTGTGTTTCTGGTCAGCACAGGCAGTGAGCCATTAAGCTCTTCTAGAGCCTGCACCTTAGCTGTTCAGAGCTTCAGCCTGTGCTGTTGATTCTCTTTCTCTTCGTTCAGCAGTGGTGGAAGAAAAGAACTAAATGCAAGTTCTGTGGCTGTCACTACTGATCGTGCTTTGGGGTTTAGTACAATACAGGGTTGCTTCTACCTGTTAGAGGTATTTAATCAAGTTCAAGGAAACCTAGGAAGAGAGTAAACATTGATCTATTTCCTCTGCATCGTCCACTGCCCTTTTGTTAACATTTTTGTCCTGTACACCCAGTAGCTCTGTCTCAGCTCCCCCACCCCCCTTTTTAAAATTTTTTTTTTAATTATAGCTATTTTGAAAACTTACAGAAAGACTCAAAGTTTCTTTGAATAACCCTCTTGGTAAAAATAAAACTATACCTCTAACGGTATTTTAAAGGGATAATGGGACTAACCTCAGACCTGGCTGCCAGACACTGAGCAAGTATCCTTTTAACTTCAAATGATTCTGAACTTGGTCTGCCCTTGTCTGTTTCAAGGCACAAATACAAAAGCTCGCTTACTGCAATTGTCTCTTGGGCCAAAAGAGTAACTAGGGACTGACAAAGTAGAAATGAGCCCTGATAAGGGCTTTCCCTCTCTGAGTGGAGATTGGTGCTCCCACCACTGCAGGAACACACATATGGTAAAGCCATATGGATGCTAGATACCCATTTTTAACCTGGACAAGCCCTCTAGAGGCTGGTTTCCTGGTGTTGGCCAAATTGACTGGTGTTGTTTAGATTCCACGAGTGGCTGCTGTCTTGCACTGTGAGACCTTAGCGAGCACATGTGATGGAAAAAGAAATGGCCAGAGAAGAAGGAGAAAAATCCACTCCAAGTTTTATTAATTGCTGTCAGTTTCTAATGTGTTTTGAGCTGCCTCCTTGTAGCAGTGAGAATCGTACTTAATAGGAGCCTTTCCATGTTCAGACAGTTTAATTATTCAAAATGCATTAAGACTTTTTCAAATATCAGGACAACTTCTAGTAATAAATCCATTAGTTCAGTTCTCGAAGTGCACCCAAATAATTCACAAGTATTGATGAATTATCCCTCCAGGCTTTTGTCTGCCCTGGGGGATATATGACTAGAGATCAAAGGCATGGAGGAGTGAAATGACTTGCCACAGTCACAGAGAGCATGATAGTGTGATTCCCAGGACCTGTGTTTTAATGACAAAAAGCAGTGTGTCACAGTGAATAGTTCCTAACCTTCTATATGGAAGCTGAAAATCTTTCTTACAGTAGCATAGACAAATCTTGTGGCCTTGAACAAACTGTGTTACCTACAAGTTATCTTTACCTGGCTCCTTTGTGACTCCATTAAGACTGTAAATTCTCATTGGGAAAAAACTATGACTTGTACAGCGCGTGGCATAAGGGATCTTGATATTTTTTAGTTATTGCTTTTGCTGTTGCCTCTAAGCACTACCAAAATGTGAAACATAAAATAAATGTAGAAAGAGATTTTGTGTTATGTTATTTCACGTTTTACTATCTTTAATGTATTTTTTTGCATTGCTGCATTAGCACTGTGGGCGTCTGTAGTGCTTTTGATTGCCATAAAGCTTTATATTCTACATACTTGCAAAGACTATTGCTTTCTCCAGTCTAGTTGCTGCTGTTATACAAATTAAATGCTCAAACAGCGGTCTCTTTCACCCTCTCTCACTTACCTTCCTCTTACTTGAATTATGGAAGAACCAGGTCGATTTGATTTAGCTACTGTTTTTCTTTCTTTCTTTTTTTTTTTTTTTGATGCACTGCATGTAAGTGCACTGACAAATTTAAATTAGCCTCAATAGTAATTTAGCATTGGACCAGGATCTACTCTACCCTATTATATGCTGTAAAGAAAGAAGAATGTGTTAATGTCACAAATACACCCTCTCTCTAAAGGCTCTGTGGTTTTAAGTAGCATGGTTGCCTGTGTAATGCTTGCTGACACTCAGAATTTTGTCTTCTAATTGTAGCAGGGGAAGATACAACCCCTGTCAGAGTCAGTGGTGGGTCAATGGAGAACAAAGGCAGTAATCAATCCAAGGCCTAATTAAAGGCAATGGTGCCAGGAAATGATAGGGAATTCAACATCCTGACACTCAAACTTCCCTAATTGGACCAGTGTTCTTTATAACTGCCCTGTGCCCCACTCCATATTGTCCCAGCTATGATAGCAGTATCTCACTCTGTGTTGAGGGTTTTGCTTTGCTCTTGAGTTCAAGGCAGAATTGGATAGAGGATCCATTAGCAGGGATTGCTGTAGGTTTATAGTCTTTCACTTCACTCTTTTTGGTAAAGGCTCAGTTTCTGAATGATGGTTATAAGCCAATCAACACCCTGACATAGTTGTTAAGCTTGTGAAAATGGATGGTGTAGCTCAGAGAGGAATATAAGGCTGCTGCTGTTCTCAGGTTCTTTAAATGAGAGAGCTAATAGGAGAAATGGTACTTTTGGATGGAGTGGGTGACTTTGGTTCATTAATGATTTCATTTGAAGTGTTGTAGTTTCTAATTGATAAGATTAAAAGAAACTCCCTCTGAAGAACTTGCGACCAGAAGAGGAGTTTAAACAACCAGTATTTGTGACCAAGAAACAAAATTGGTTTCTGCATCCTGTAACTGTATGATAAAGTGTAGCAGCTGCTGCAGGAATCTGAGGAAAAATCTTACAAACCCTATATGAGTTCTCCATAGATGTAAATCCAACAAATACATGTTAACATAAGTTGTGCAGTATGTTCTAGTTAAATAATGTTTAACTAAAGTTAAAAAGCAGATGCTCCTGCAGAGCATCTTAAGTGCAGAAAAGAAATCCCGATGTAGCTTCAGTAGCTTTGCAGAGAAATATGTTTTGAGCATCAGACTAATTGTACTTCTGCAGAAATTTCTTCTCCAACACTTATCTGTTGGACATTTCTGTACAGCAGTGAGAAATAGTTAATTCTTTCTTTCATGCTGAGAAAAACCTGCTTGGGAATGTTATGGAATTAAAGTCTGGAAAAAGTGTCAAGACCTAGCACTTTTTTCTGGACACGAAGATCTACAGCTAGGGACATGGAGAAGATTGTGGGTGTTAAATTGTAGCATGTCAGAGTTGCTATATAGTTGATACCACCATGCTGTATAGTTGATTTGATTCTGAATTTTTGCAGTTGTATCACTCTTGTACATCCCTCCTCAGCTATATGTATAATAAGATGTCATAGTACAAGATAGTCGACAGTAAGTAATTTCATGAACTTCAATGGAATGTTGCACATGTAACATTGTTATGATACAATTAATTAGACATGCCTCTGCCTGAATTAGGTGCAAATGAGACCATATGCTGAAGTCAACAGTACAGATTTTATTTAACAATGAATGTGAGGCAGAGAGAAATAGAAATGTGGGGGTGAGTGGGGAGGAGAGATGGATCAAGTAGAAGATAGTCACCACCTGTGGATCCAGTAGCATCCTGTTGATCCTCTTTCATCCTAGACTTCTTGGTGGTGCTGATTCTGAGGTTGTTCAAAGTTTTTTGCTATTTATCCATTTTAACAGAGGAATTAATGCTCACTGGCTACACAGTTCTGTAATGCTAATTAATCCACATGCTCAGCCTTTCTCTTCTTTTGGGTTGGTGGGTTTCTTGGGTCCGTGGCCGTGAGTCGGTGGTTGCGATCTTCCCCTGACAGAATTACATTTTACGCAGTCAGAGCTGATTCAGCACAGTTGCTGAGTTGGCTTTCCTTGTGGCCCATAAATGCTGCATTTTTTTCTGTCCATTATCAGTGATACATTCTTCTCCCCCAGCTTTGTTAACCTTCCCCTAGGTCTGAGATAACACCTAGACAATAGGTGTTACCTTTAATCCCAAATTCCTGCTGTGGGGGCTTATTTTACAGTCTAAGTTCCCTTCTGTGCTTATCTCATGGCAAAGTCCTTCTGTGGCCTTAACAGTGTTTGAGATGGGCAGCTCTACTCTCTGGGTCCCTATCCATATGCCAGCATATTTCTGAAGGGCTGGGCTGCAGGTTAGGCTGTGGCATTGGTGTGCCCCTGGTAGCAGGTGACGAGACAGGGGCCTTCCCATGAGCCAGCTGCCTGTCAGAGCTGGTGGAACATGTGCCCGTTCGGTTTGCTCAGGAATGTGAACGCTGTGTATAGTGCGGGCAGGGATGGTTCCCTGGAAATGAAATGACTTGAGATATTTTTGTTTTCTTTGCAGAAATTATAACCGCATCTGTCTAGCTGCTCACTGACGTATATAAGTGAGCTACCCCTAGGACTCTTACTTCCCAAGTATTTTTTAACTGAGAGTTGGATGCCACTGAGTAAGAGATATTCTTTGCTGTGAAAAGACCATTATAAAGCAGTATTTAAAATACAGAGAAATGCAAGCTACACTGTTTGTGTTAATAGCATTTTTTTTCACCCCAGAGCCCTGTAAGTGTTTCAAGAATTTAATTTTGTACATAGGTGAAACAGATCTGAGGGAACTAGATGGTCTCTGGACACAAAAGAGGCCAGGTTTCGGGTGTTTTCTCCACGTGCACCATACGTGACTGCAGAATAAACTCTTTAGATGAAAGGACATTGAAGGAAGCACTGAGTAACTTTTTTCCTTGTTCTCTGGTAAAAACTGGTGCTGATGACACTTCTAAACACTTTTAAATTATGCAAGTCTTAAAGCAACAGAGCAATTTTTTTCTATACCGACAAATTCGGGTGGAGTTGTTTTCTAGTACCTAATCACGGTGATGAAAGTTAATCCAAGTTTGAACTTCAAGCCATTTAAGAGTAACTAATAAACACAGCTAATGAGTGGGCTTTCTGTGTTTGTATTAGAAACAGTGTTTCTTTGTATACTTCTTTAAAAACTTGGAAATGTCTCAGTTGCCTGTTATAGGAGGTGTGGAAAACTCTCCACAGACTTGCCTGTCTCCTAAGCAGCCCAGCCTCCTGCAAATTATATACCTTGCAGGGAAGCGTTATTAATTCCAGTGGAATGGCCTGTGGCACCGTCCGAATCTGTTTATAATCCTTCAGCACTCTGATATTGCCTATACTCCTAACAAGAAAGATCAGAGGCATGTAGAGGGGGACAGATGGACCCACATTTCAGTGAGTAGTACTTTGAAAAAAGAATAGCAGCTGTTCCCTGTTAAATATCTGCAGTTTAACTCTGTCTAATGGCAGAGTTTTATAATTTTTTGCAAATTAAAAACGTAAAAAAAAAAAAAAATCTATCCAACCAGCCAGTTCCCAAGAGATGGGGGGCAGGGTTTTTTTTTATCTACATGGTATTCTGATAAACTAAGTTCTTGGTCAGATCCATGAACCTCCTCTCAAAAAAAGAAAAACAAATTTGGCAGCGGGAGGGAAGCCAAGACCAAATCATAATGAAATCATAATGTTGTATCCCAGGCTGTGAAAGGTTGGTACATCATTATTTATTTTCTTAGGCTGATGAGTTTATTACTGTTTTTGTGTGCTCTAACAGGTTGCCGTGTACTGGGACTTAATAGCTACATATCATATGTGTGTATGTCTATATTATGTATATTGCATATACATATAACATATATGTGTTATTTAGCTACAGATCTGAGTAGCAAGTTTCTTTGAGCAGAAGGACCAGCTAAATTCAGAGCTCTTTCTAGTTCGCAGGTCAATAACACAGCTCTGCTTCTATCTGGCAAGATAAGTTTTCCCCAGCCTCATTCTGTTTTTCTTCTGTGCAGTGTGTAGCAGATGGATTTGAATCACAAGGTTGGCTGAAGTATCGCATAGAATGCAGCACAAGATACAAGTCTGTGTAAATTCTCCTAAACTTGGTGCAGAGAATAATGCTGACTGGAGTAAAACAGGATGAGTAGTTTTTTGGGTAGACTTTAGAGGGTTTGTCAACCTCAAATAGAGAATTTCCTCTGGCTTTTGAGCTGACAGAGTACTTCAGTTGCAACTGAATTTTTCTGGTGCAGTAGTTCAAAGGCATCCAGATTACAATTAGTTCTTGTTATTACTTGGACTCTTTATACATTAATTAAATCAGAAAGCCTTCTGATGAAGTGATGGTTTTTCATCATCAGTCTGCATCTGAGAGTCACTGCATGGTATTTGTTTGATACCTGCTATTGTTTTGTGGCATTAGCAAGACTAAATCTTGCAAAGAGTCCCTGCTGCTTTTTGCTGTTGCCAAGTCACCAGTTGCACTTCAAATTGCACTTTGACTGTTTACATGAAAGTTGGGGTTGTAACTGAGTCCCCTGTGGGCTGGTGGCTGTTTACCCCCATTTTGGCCCTGAGTGGAAGTGGGCAAATGAGAAGTTTTCAGTGGCAGAATGTGTCAGGTGAGGGAGGACCAAGGCCTTTCCATGCCAGCATCTGACCTCCTGCTGGGTGTACTTGTTGGAATGACATTCACACAGGGTTATTAACTTGTGCCTACCTTCTTCTGAAATATTCTTTTTGAATTGGTGTCACCGACAAAATTGGTGTCTTCTTTCTCATATGTATTCAGATTTCCACTGCGTGCTTCCTAAACTGTAGTCATCACTGAGCTTTTAACCTCATCTGATTACAATAATGTTTCTCCTTTCGGGTGTGTTTGCCATTAAAAATTGGTTTTTGCTGACACCTACACGACATTCAAAGCTGAAATTCATTGGTGTGAGCTATGAACACTTGCTGTCTGTCAGACGCAGCAGGGCATTAATTAAAGCAAAATGACAGACTCCTTAACAATGTTGTTATATTTTGAAGGGCAAACTTAATGTTATCTAGTGTCTTACATGAGATTGTCGTGCTCATAATAGGGCAGGTTAGGGGAAGAAAAAATACAGCTCATTGAAACTGTTTACAAAAGTTTGTACACAATGTCATGTTCTTTCTTGCTTCATTAGTATTGGTTGAGTTGTCTCCTGCATTTTTTTTACGTTTTCATGCCTCTCAGGCAGACTCCATCATGTTGGCTGTTGTATTTCATTATTTGCATGTTATGCTGAACTCTAAGTATGTGTGGAAAACAGGGTCCGATAATGGTGTGCACTGTGTACAGAAAAGACTGGACTGCTCTCTGCTCTGTAATGACAGCAAGGACACTTAAACTAAGTAGAATGTCTGAGGGTGTTGCTCTGAGTATTTACTCTCTTGCTTGTGACATGGGAGTACTGTTTAATCACATTATACTAGTTATTCACCCAGACAGTTTTCTGTTCTGAAAGATTTCTAACACCTCTAAATGCTGTGTAGCCCCAGAAAAGGGGTTGCCAAGCTTAGAATGTGGTGTCTCCCTATGTTTCCAGAGTGTGCAAGAAAACTTGTAGAAGGATTTTAGGACTGAGGCAATGGGATGGAAGTGAGTTTCACAGAATTGCCATGGAAGTTTCTACAAATTCCAATGCCTGAGTTTCACTGCCTGAAGTACCACAAGCAAAGAACCTATTATATAAGGGCCACAGGAAACTTAATCTGGTTTAAGTTTTCCACAGAAATCTTCAGGTGAAAGTTGTAAAACTGCAGTGTGCTGTGGTTAAACTGTATTATCACTCTAAATTATCACCACAATTGTAATAGCATAAATGGATTTGATGATTAAGTCAACATGAATGATTTGACATGGTAATAAAAAAAAATAATTTGAAGCTGTAAACACACCTGCTTATTCTGTTTTTATTGTAGAAGCAAATGAGGGATAAAATGTTGTTATATGGATATAAACTTCCCCAAGTCTCTGAACTTTCAACAAGTAAAGCATTGGACAGAAAGAAAATGTTTCTTCAAACATCTCTAATTCTTTTTCTTTTCCTCCAGGCAGCAGTTTTCATGACTATAGGGAAGTTTTACTCTGCAAGGGTTATTTACCACCTGGATCATTATACCACTATAACTTCTAGGATGTTTCTACCCAAAGGCAAGAGGAGGTAACTTTGGTAAATGGCTTCTAATTCTAGGTCTTTCACCCTACCCGGTGCTTAGTGCTCTCTTCTGTAGACACAGGTGGGGACAAGCTGTTGGGCTGAGAAATAAAAAGTCATGAAATGCTGTCACAGGTTATTACCTTGCTTTCAGATTAGCTAAAACTGTCAACACAATCAAACCCTTGTACTTGTGTGTGGTGACAGCCTTTTTCTGGGGATTGTTTTTCAGTAGTCAGTGTGTGTGGCTACAGCTCTTATCCTGCAAGCAATTGAACTGGCAGGATAATTCTGTGCCAGGGCGTCTGTAAAGGTTGGTAATGATTCCTGGATGTAGGTAAGTGGTTCTTGTGCTGTCAGTGCAAGTGCCAACTTGACCTGCCAGCAAGCACTTTTATCTGGCCTTCCTCCTTCCTTGCTGCGGTGCCCAGAATGCGCACAGCGTGGTGTGCTTCTCCTGTAGCATTCCAGTGTTTGCCGGTCTTGCTGGCTGTGGGCTAGCTCTACTGTATCGGCTTTCCATGAAGCACTGGGGGGCTGATCTGTGTCCACATAATGTATGTAAGCTTGGTACCCTGAGTTCAGAGGCAACACAGTGTTGTGGCATCTGTTTTGTTGTTTGGTGTGTCAGGAAGGTACGTGGTGTATGTGTTACTCCTGTGATGCCAGTGCCCCCTCTCCTGCTTCTCACTTTTGTGTGCACCAGTGCAGGGCATTTCAGCTAAATTCTGTAGTCTCTGGTCATAGGAGCATGACTCTCTTCAGTCTTTTAAAATCCATGGTAGGATGACTCTGTGAGGAAATCCTTGATTTGTGAGTAAGAACACTTTGTCTAGACTTGGGCACAGCTTGGTTCTTAATTCTCTATGGTCACTTGGGCTAGAGCAAAATGAGTGCAAAAGGGTGGAAATGATTATTCCATAATTTGTTTGACACAGCCTGGTCCTAGTGAAAATGTGTAATGTGCAAGGCAGCAGGGAGCACAAGGTACTCTCACCTTGAGTAGATTCTGTCATCAGTGCTGTTGTGTAATCACATCAGGTTTTAATACTCAGACCTGCTGGATTTTTTGTTGCTTTCTTTCAGATGTCTATAAAATACAGCCTTTTTTTTTTTTTTTTTTGCCTGAAATCAGTACTATGCTGACCTTAACACCCAGTTTGCTGTTTAAGTAGTGTCTGGAGAAATTCCTAAGGCTTCGAAGTAAGTTTTTCTTGGATGAGGATATCAGCATTTAGTGTGGTGGATACAGGTATAAAAGAAATACTTTGGAGGAGAGGTCACCTGAGCCAGGGATGAGTTGCCTTTGCCTTTGAAAAGATTGTTTCACGTGCAATGCTTCATCTGTGTGTAAAAGAGCATTAAGTGCTTTACTGCTGTTATCCTGTGAGCAGTAGTGGTGGGGGGAAATTACAGGAAGGGGTAAAAGGGAGTTTTGACTTGACTTGCTGTGAATCCCTAATCAGGTGTTGAGTGATGGACAAAATATTAACACCTTTCAGGACACTAAGCACTTATAAATTCTGCCTTAAATTCCTGTAAAGGCACTTGGCATGGAGAAGGCAGAAGGAATTTGCTATCAGGGTAGGCATGCATTTGAAAAGGGTTTGTTGATTTGAGAGGCGGTGCCTAATCAAGTGCAATGATGAACTAAATTTCTAGTTCAAATGCAGCTGTATGTGAGTAAAACTGAACAAATGCTGTTTTCTGGGTGTTTGAAAGGAGTAAGTGATCAAATTGCATGTGTATCCCACTTCCAATCTTCCCTGACCAGTAGAACTGCCACCTAGCAAGCCCCTCAGTGGTGGGCTGATCCTAGCTGGAAGGTCAGCCCCTAAGGATCGACCTGCCTCCAGCAGGATGGTGATGAGAATTGAAGGGCAAAAGCAAGGGGGAAGCCCTTGAGGGATGAGATACAGACAGTTTAAGAAGAAGGAAAAGAAAGGATCTCCCCTCACTTCCACACTGAAAAACAAGCCATGCAAAATGTTGTTGTAGTGGGTTCTTTTTTGATGGTGTTTTTCATTTGAGGGTGCTTCAGGGTACAGACTGTAGATAACTGATTTGTACAGAAAGTAAAGGTAGAAAGCATATTGCCCATCGCTTTATCTCCCCTTTCAAATGATAGGTTGTGACTTACCTTTTACTTTTTTCCTTATTTTAAGTCTTGTAATTCAAGTGGCTCCCATCCGATTTCTAAGCCTGCTGTTGAATGGCAGCTGAAGAACTTGGTACAGCCAGGTATCTTGATCTGTCCATCTACTCAGGTAGCACTACTTGTGGAAAATATAAGGTGTGTGAACCTTATATCTGTGAACATCTGTATTTGGAGGTACAATTTTAGTTTTATTGCCAAAACGATGTGAACAAGCAGAAGTAAAGAAACAAGGCCGAAGTCCACACTAAGTTAACCTAATTATCCCAAGCTGCTGAAAGCTTCTTTTTGGGTGAAGTTCTAGACCCACTCTCACTTTAGTTCTGACTTTGAAAAAATCTGAATAGCAAAATTATAATTTCCATTCTTCCTCATGACAGAGCTAGCTGCAATTACACAGAAAATACTGAGAGTGCCTGTGGGCTTTCTCAGCATGCAAAATAATCCTGAACTGTGGCCTGCCTTTAAAAACATCAAATGCTATTACTGGAGAGCCTGTATTCTTCAGAATAAGCAAGAGGGCGTAGGAAAGGAAGAAAAGGGTCAAATTGCCTACAGCAAGTCGCGTGCTTTAGGTAGTGATGGACTGGCAGGTTGTCAAAACACAGACGGATGCTTCTATATAATGTATGAACAACATGACATCAGAATGAATGAGCGGTGTTCTGCTTTCCCAGCCTCCTTCCACCCCCGTCGAGTCATTAGCTGCATTGCATAAATTGTGTGTGTGTAACATTTTATAAAGTCAGTATGGTACTTGTCAAGCTACC
The DNA here is from genome assembly GCA_013397725.1 of Rhagologus leucostigma. Taxonomy (NCBI): domain Eukaryota; kingdom Metazoa; phylum Chordata; class Aves; order Passeriformes; genus Rhagologus; species Rhagologus leucostigma. Next base: position 812,065 of record VZTD01000534.1, read on the forward strand.
TGTCATTATCCCCCTTGTAAGGCAGTGATTCTGTCTGCTCCTACTTTGATCTGTCCCCCTCCCCTTGGGAGGTACAGCACAGATGACTTGGATTTCAGTTTTAACTGGTGCCTAAAATTGCCCCTTCTGAAAGGCATTGGTTGACTTTTGGTGGGAGCATTGATTGCAGAGCTGGAGATAGATCTATTGGTAAGGTAAGACTTAAGTGCTTTTTGGTCTGGCAAGAGAATGCTGGTCACGTTTCCTTCTTCACTTGAATGACTCTATTAACTTAATTGAGTTAATTGAATGCTGTCAGGAGAAGTGAATCTCTCCCTCGATTTTTGTGCATTCCTTTTGATTTTGTTGTTTATTTTTCTATCTTTAACTTTTCTCAGTTCTCTTATAAAAGTGCTGTACACTTTTTCTTAGAAACATGTATATTTTCTGCTTTTGGTAGTCTGAAGAAAACCTGTTGAATGTGTGGGGCTTTTAAAAGTATTTAGACTCATGCTTATAGAAACAAATTTTCATCACTGTTAATATAAGACCAGATTTTTATCTCAGAAAATTAGCAAGTGACAGTTGAGGAAGACTCCCTATATTCTTTGATGTGTCAAGTTGTATCTGTGAGGAGAGAATGGATGGCAAAGGCTGGGAAGTTTCACTGCTGATGAAAGCTGGACTCAGGAGGTGAGTTTTCTGCTAATGTTTTGAGTGTTCTAGGACCTTGCTTACAATTGTATTGTAAAGAATAAAAGATACAGCAAGACACACCCACACACACACAAACTGTAGGCAAATTTAGCTCCCGTGTATATGTCCACCAAATTTTCAAGGCCTAGTTACCTCCATCTTTCCACTCTGAGAGGTTTCCAGTAGCCTACAAATGTCACAGGCATTTGAGAATAGCTCCTGTCAGTGATGTGGGCAAGCCCCTGTGAATCCCATGTGTATGCAGGAGACGTTGAAGTAGCCAGCTGTTCTCATTTGAGTTTATGCTTTTTTCTGTTGTTGCCATTTCTGCCTAAGTGGGCATAAGTCCCTGCAAAGAAAGGGCTGGAATTGTGCTCCAGCTGAGGAGATTCTGATGTTGCAGTATATTAAAACACAGAAATAATTGGTTTGTCACTAACTTTGTGCCTGTAAGGCTGATGCATGCCAGCAACAGACAAGGACAAGGTAGGATGTGAAGGTGTGGGTAACGCCAAGGGGAAGGATAAGCTATGGGAATCTTTAGGGAGGATGAAGGGACTGATGGAATTATGATGCAGGTTGCCTGGAAGCGTGAAGCATAGAGCTAGGATGTGTGGGAAAAACATTGGGTTTGGATGCAGGGTATGGGGAGAGGAACAGGGGACATCTGGGTGCTATAGGGTGTTTTCAGCTGCAGGTTCTGTGTTGGCCTCTGCCCAGACAGCTGTGTTCCAGACTGAGCTCTGGCTCTGTTTCCTACAGGTAAGAGCAGACAAGCACTGCTTGTGGCACGGCCCCCATAGTAACCAAGGAAATGGTATTTGGTCTCTTTGGGTAACTGGCGTGAGGCTGCAGGAGAGCTGTTTGCTGCTTATGTCCCTCCAAAAATGCCTTTACAGGGACTGAGTGAGGTGGGACTACTTGTGCTGCTGCAGAACCAGTACCTTACTTGCCTTCTGCAGAGCAGGCTGTCAAGGTAATTCACAAATGAGTGTGCAGTACTTAACATTATAAACCACACCAGAAGATTAATCTTAAGAGTAAAATGCAGCTACAAAAAACATCTTAAGTCAAAACAAGGCCTGAAAGATGCATTTCTAGAGCAGCTAAAATTAGTTTAGGGAAGTGACCCATCACTGTTTGAGAATGCTGTTCTTGGTCTTTTAGGAACCTTCACTGGTCATCTCTAGCAGCAGGCTCTTCTCTGAACTAACATTTCTTTTGCTAGTGTGTGGCACTTTTGTGTTGGTGTGGTACAGCTCCAGATCTCCCCTGTAGACAATAAGGTTTTCTTGGCAATCTGTGATACAATTACATGTTGAAGCATGCAGTGAGAGACTACTTTTGGCCAGTGATAAAATGACAATGATTACACATAATTGCTGAAAACAATTTTGAATTTTATTAATGAGATACTCCAAACAACATCTTGTAGACTATTGTCTCAGTTAACAGCCAATTTGTAAGAGTTAAGTGTTGTGGAATTTACATTTATTTCCCCTATTTATATTGAAATGACACTTGCTGTCCATAATTACCCATCCTCCAGATACAAGTTGTTGCTTTTCATTTGCTGTTTCTCTGAAAAAAAAGTGGAAATAAACACACAATTTAGAGTTGTATTGGATTACTCTCATCCAGGGCATAAGTAGAGTTTTTATTATGCATCTGTTTCTCTACGTTTTGGGAAGGCTAGCTGCAGGCACCAAGAATAATTCTAATAAAAATTAAAGTGGTAGGGCTGGTCACAAGGAAGTGGTTTTTTAAATAGTGTGAAATGGTAGGATTCTTTCTGGTCCTGATTCAGCAAAGATTTACATATATAACTTTCTATATTGTGCTATCATTAGGACTATTTAAAGAAAAATGAATAATGAATGTGCAGTAAAAAAAATGGAGGAAACAAATCTTAGCAAAGAGAAAAATTCTAAATTGTCATATCAATTTATGGTGTGGCTTGGCTTTACTCCTGGGAGGAACAAGGAAGTAGGAGTGACAGGTACAATGAGGTGGTTGTGGGAATTCTTGATCTGGTGACTTGCATATGAAGCAAAGTCAAGAACACGTAACTTCCATGTATCTGTTGAGGAACAAAAGATTTCATTGTGTGTCCTGCATATAATGAACAACTTCTCCCCAAACTTTGATGTCACTGTTTACTTTCAGGGTCAGGTGGAGGGATAAGCGCTGCTGATTCTTCACGTGTCCTGATTTTGGGTAGTAGGACTCATCAGCACTCCCCCCACTCTTTCTTCCCTTCTGTCTTCCTTGCAGTGAAGTTGTGGATGTACTATCCTTAGTGAGCTTGGTCCAAATTAGTATGAGAGTTCCTCAGTGATACTGAAATCAACTCACCTGAGTGTATTCCTATCAGCTGGCCTTCTTCTGGGAAGGAAATGGGATCTGAAGCTTTTTGAGGTCCCTTTCAGTCAGAGGGATGCTGTGATCCTATTCTGTGATTAAGGCATGCTTTACCCCCATGTTCCAGTGATACTGAATCCAGTCTGAGGAACAGGAATTATTTTGCTAGGTTATATGTAATGCTTCCCCTCTTTTGTAGCACTGCTTCAGCAAGTTTATTTTAGGTTGAAGCTCTAGTAGTCATCTGGGATCAAAACATTAAGAAAAGCAGTTCTCCTCCAACAGAGCAATAGAGGAGGCTTTTGTGTGCATCATTTCTTCCCATAAGTATTTTCAAACATTATAGGTTTGAGGAAATAAAGTCTATTGCAGGAAAATGAGGGGGGAAATGAACAATTCCACTCTTTTTTGCTTTGCTTATCAATGCTCTATGTTTTGGGATAGAGGAAATGCTGAGGTAAACTTAGTGTTTTGGGTTGACTTTCTCCCCAGTTGTGACAGGTTTAACAGAAATGCATATGATTGAGTGATTTCTAGTTTGGTTTGGTCTCCCTTCCATCAGTTGCTGCCGTACCTGGGGAGGTATTACTGCCAGTTTCCTGCAGGTGGTGTTAAGTGTTGTAGAATGTTTTGTCTCACTGCAGGAGAGGAGGAAGAGATATTTCAATTAAACAACTAATTTTTCTATTGAGAAATTCTAATGCTAACAAATATCTACCTAGCACTAGTGGAACTCCATCCACAGACTTGCTATTACCCTCTATAGTGAAAGAGCATGCAGGAAACTTCTGACAAGGATCTACCTTGATTGCTGAGCTTTCTTCATATTTTCGTCTCTTGCTAACTAAAATTGTGTATATTTGTACAAAGCATATATGTCTAAATATTACCAGAAGGGGTACTATATGAAATAATCCCACTTATTTGCTTAATCAAATAAGTGATTATAGTCAAAGATACTTTGTCGGAGGAAAAGCTCTGAAATTAATCTTCTCATTCCCTGACCTGTGCGGGAACTGATACCTTAGTTGCTGTGGAATTTACATGAACGGTAGTATAGGCTGAGGAAAAAGAACTGAATACACAGTCTTTCTCACTTCCTTCAGTGATACGCAAATATGTCACTGTGCAGCTCTTGTGAACAGCACATTCTAGTAGACAGTTGAATTTCTTGCTTATCTGATAAATTACAGATGCTACCTGGTGCAATTAAGAATGGAGGAATCTCTCTCCCCACTTTCTTTTCACTCTTCATTTGCTGCTGCTAGCTTTGCCTGTGTGCTGACTTGCTCAGGAGAGGCAGAAGTACGGGGTTCAGAAATGCACTGCTCAGAATAAAATTGTTCATTGTAATCATTGCATCTTTGAAGCTGGTGATAGAAGATCGGTTGTGACTTTTTTTTGCTTGTGAATGTATGAATAAATTTGTTGATGATTTTCTCGTTAGGGAGGTCTCCCAACAGTGAGTTTAACAGCTCTTGTCCCTTACCTTCTCCTTTAAACAGTATCTAAAGAAGAAGTAGATATTAAATGAGAAAAAATGTTGCTCTTGTAGGGGGCTGAACTGGTGGAAAGAATGGAGTGAAGCACAAAAAGCTTGGAAGTCTGATTACAGGGATTAGTTAATCAAACACTGAAATTATTCATTTAATCATAGTTTCCTTCATCTTTTCAGAAGGCTGCAGTAACCATAAAAATGAGGGATTTCTTTCAACTTTGCAGGTAGCAACATTGGAAATACTTCAGCTGGTCTGGTCAGTTTTGAAGAAACAATGCTATTAAAGAGGCCTGTAATCAAACAGGCCTGCAAATAGTAATCACTGGGTAAGAAATTATGGTCTCTTTCAGACACAGGGAATATCTAATTAATCCCTGAAGCTGTGGGTGGGCTAGAACCTGCTGTGATGTCTGGAAGATGACACCTTAGGTGTACATGTGCAAGAGAGCAGGGGGATTAATCCTTTATTAAAAAAACAAAGCAAACCCCAGAAAATTCAGAGAACCTCTCCCAAAACAAAATACAAACCATAGTATTTATTTATTTTTTTTCCTCATGTTCATTGTACTACTCAGTTTTCTTTTGTAAAGGTCTGTCTTTGTCAGTTTTTGAGAAGAGAATGAGAAGCAGATGCTAACATTCACAGCGTTAAATATCTGTCCATCAAGCAAGCCTTGGACTGGTTTTATTAATAGCCATTTAAGGCTATACATAGTAATTATGCACTTGTACTTGAAGGGGAATATAGTAGTCTTGTGCACAAGGCACCTCTGTGATGCACTTACCTTAGTGTGAAGTGGGTTGAAGCCTTTTAGTTTAGTTTTGACTCCTAAGTAGAGATATTTATGCTTGCCTTAAATGCCCTGCTCTTGTCCCCACCTTTTTCGCCCCCAAAATCTTAATTATGAGTATCCTCAGGAGGTCTGCAGGGCCGGAATGGCTTGTGTCACATAGAAGTTAGCTGTTTTTACACGTAACTGATGTGTGAAACGTGAGTCTATGCCTTCTTACAGAAAAGTTTAGTTTTTCTGTTTCCAAGAATAACATTTAGTCATAGTATGTAATGTCTTCTTGCCAAACTTGAAAAGGATTTCACTATTAAAGGTAGAAGCATCTTATTCGCGAGATAATTTCAGCTGTGCTTGTGGCTGGATGTGAATGTGAAATGAATCATAAATATGGAAGAATTAAGTTTTGTTTGGGCAGGTATGTACTACTTGTTCTGTGATACATGGATTACTTTTTTCGTGTCTCTGTGTGTAGTGTTTAAAACAGTTCCTTGGTGGCTTGCATGTGTAAATTAAGCCCGTCCCAGTGATGGTATGAATTTGTAGTGAAGTAGGAAGGTGAATAAGGGAATTAGGATTCAGGGGAATATATTGTTCTTAGTCCTTGTACTGTCTCACACATACACTTCTGACAAATAAGATTTTCTGCCAGATAATCCTGCTGTACAGTTTTGTTTGGGAGAAAAATTGATGGCCTGTTTACTGGTATTAGTGTGCTGATTATAGAGCCCGTAACTATTGCAACATTAAAAAAGATAAAGTTTAGAAAGGTTGGCACTGAGTAGGAGGTACAGCATCTCAAAACAAAAAAACCAGCCCTGGATAGAGGCCTCATCAACATCTGCTATTCCAGAACCAGACTGGTCCCAAGAACTGAGGAAGTTGTAGGATGAGTGATAAGATATCTACTACGTTATCCATGGCCTGCAGATACTCTATCAGAGCAGTATAAAAGAGTTAAATTTCCAAAAGCTTGTGTCACACTTTTTTACTATACAGTAAATTTTTTTCCCTTATTTTATAAACTGTTGAGATTTCGTGTGTGGTTTTTCTCAGTCTGCAGGTTCTGTGAAGGCTTGGGATTACTATCATGAGGTAATGTGTCCCTTCTCTAAAATCTTGAATCACAAGCCTTCAAGAGTCTAAATCTGTAGAGTGGAGTTGATAGTTTGTAAATTCATTCCCCTTTTACTTATTGATGCAGTGTTATCTGTTTTTCTTATAGCTTTGAGGTTACATGCAGAGTACATTTTCCTGTCTGTTCCTCTGATTTGCTGCCCCGAGGGAGACATGGGACCTTGAAAAAGGGATTTGATTACAGGAGTGAAGGAGAACCTGACCTTCAGATGGTTCACCCTCCACAACTGAGGGAGGGGAGGTAACAGTTTAAGCAGATAGTTGAGGGAAGAGAGATGTGCAAATCATGCTTAGGGAGGCAAAACTCTTGTGCTCAATTACTATTTTATCTGAAAGAAGCTTGATGGTTTTGTCCCTGCTCTTTCATTCAGGAGCAGTAACTGATGTGGCGGCCAGAGTAATAGGGAAGAAGCCCTTACAAAAGCTTTCTAGAAGCTGACATTTAATTCTGGAATTTGTTGTCTGGTAGCAGCTGGCTTGCCAGCTTGCGATCCTGAGCTCTGGGTATCGCAGCAACCACCTTGTTTCCGAAACCCATCCTTTTATTCTACCTCATCTCCTCTAGCCAGTGACGCGTTTTGTGAGGTACAGGGGTGCTCACAGTTGCTGCTCATGGCTGAGAAGTGAGACATTTCTGGGGTGCTAGCTGTTATCTAGACCCAGATGATGCTTGAAATGAAACTTTGTGACGTTAAATCCAACTGGTCATTAATCTCTGGGTGGTAATCCTCTTTGCCTCATGTCACTACTATTCATGTGAAAATGAGCACATAAAACATGGTTTTGCAGGCATACTTTTATGTGCCCTTCAGAGCTGTTTTGATGGCAGTTTAAACTACATCATGACACTTAATGTCTAGGTGTGTCTGGAGACTTGAAACCCTCATGGTTTCAAAAATGTGATGGAACTATTTATGTGTGAGTATTTCTGTTCTGCCTGATAGCAGCTCTCTCGACATGTTTTTGGGCCTAGGCTGTCAATTTAGTTGTCAATACAAAGGATCAGCTATTATTAACTTTCTGAAACTGTATACTCAAGCTTTTATAATGAACTGTGACTCAGAACTTAAATCAGGTTATTGTTGCCATTGCCTGGCAGAGTGATTTCCAGACCTGAGCCTATCAAACATTGTGATTCTCAGATGGCAGCTTGAAGAGCAACATCAAAACAGCAGGATGAGTGTTAGAAAGTGTTAGACTCTTTCTTCTTGAAATGCTGCAAGACTCCTGCTCAAACACTTGTAACTCTTCTTGAATCTGAGGGCTTTCTTTTTCTGTTTACTGGATCAATCACTTTTAGTTGGAGAAATAATGAAATGTCTTTATTTGGAAACAGAGAAATGGTGTCGCATGTTAGCCCTGGCCTTTAAGGTGCCTGTAATACTTTTCCTGGACAAGTAAGTTCCACTAAATCTGCAAATGAGGACAGTCTTTCTTTCATACTATTGTGTAGTACTGGACTGTGAGTAAAACCTTATCGTGCCATGCTTCATGCTTTCCTAGCTTGATAATGAATTACCAAGAACTATTGATCAAAAGTGTGTTTTGGTTTTTTTTAGCCAGCTGTGTGCTTCTTTAGCTGTAATTTGATATAAACCATATTTCCATAGTCCACGAATGAAATATGTGGTATAACTCAGTTACATTGAGGCAGTTAAGTTGTATATCTAATCCTTTTCTGCCATAATTTAAGTCTTATATTGATTTGACAGTATTTGCTTTTGTTGACTGTTGTTATTCCCTACATGATTCTAAGTTATGTTCTCTTCTTTCACTTCAGCATTGCTGTGGATATCAAAGCTATACTGACCATGCCTTTTAATCTCTCCCTTTCTACTGCTAGTAATTCAGTTTGGCCTTTTGGGATTCTATCTTTTCTGTATGAATTCTTAAAAACTAGTTTATTCTCTAAGTGTTTTTGGTACATCTCATTAAACCAGGCCAGCCTAAATATATAGTCAGTACCTACTTATATTAATTTCTTTTTTCGATTTTTTTTTCCTATTTTAAAATCCTAGTTCTTAATTCTTATTAAAAATAATGTGAAGCGCAAGGTAAAAGTAATTTTTTGAGCTGTGCCATCAGGTATTTCTTCACATTCTCTGTTGGTTAATAGAAGACTTTCCTACAGTAGTGGATTTGTCTATTCTGCAACTTTCCACTTCTAGTTATTAATCTAACTTCCTTATTGCGACTTTTTCTTTCCCCTGGTAGTTATGACTCATAGCGTGCCTGTGCTTTAGTCTTTCTGACTTTTGCATCTCTCCTGCTTGTACGTGTCTCTTTATAGTCACCCGTATCAATGTATCTTTGTACCTCGCGTTTTTTGACTTTTATGATTCTGAAAGAGCTCTTGATGAAGCCTTATTGAGCTGCTGTTATATGTCTTGACTTTCATCCCCAGAAGAACATTTTGCAGTTGGATCTTTTAATGCTACTCTCCTATAGAAAAGAGCAGCTTTTCATTTTTCCCTTCTGAGTTGCTTCCTATGGGATCATAAACTTCCCCCACCACTTCCCCCCCCTCCCTATTCATACTCATTGTTGCAGAATCACTTCAATCTGAAATGCCCTTTATGCTTCGTCTGGCAACTAGAGGCATTTGTTGCAAAGGAGGTTACAAATGTGATCACTAATTTTGATATAATTGACAAACTAGGGGTGACTAGAGTCTGCAGGAAACTTGAGCCCAGAAGAGTTTATATGTTACTTAAAATCAGATTAAATATCTAGAAGGAGAGAAACTCTCATGCATCAGGGACAAACGAACCCCTAAATGAATTGGTATAGAAGTGATAGATGGACCATTACTGTGATCAGATACAGCTGTTTCTGTGCTTTGCTGATAACCTGAAAGGTGGCAGATTGGTGCATGGTCTGTCAGAAAGAGGGAAGAAAATAATTTCTTCTTCTACTGTCTGTCAACATGTGTGTATTCTGGGGATAAGGATTAAATAATCATAATAAACATCAGGGTTGCAACTGGCCTTGATAGGGAATTATTTACGTATGTGAGCTGTGTATGGGATCAGATGCCGATATCTCTAATGGTGGTGTCCAAGAAGAGGAATTTATTCAAGGTTCATGGAATTATTTTAAATCTATCCTTGTAACATTTCATATGGTGTATAAATGAAATAACATACATAGAAAATACATATGTGTGGGGACAGATAACTGAAGATGCAGTAATTTTCATGTTCCAGTTATTCTGCATTTGCCGGCAGGATTGGCTTCATGCTTATTGTCCATTCTATGATATTTGTGTTGCAGATACTTGTAGACACATGACTACCTGAGCACAGAGAAACTGAGCTTCCTCAGTTGTTCCCATGTCTATGTTTGTTAAGTGTATGGCAAATAGAGATGGCATCTTATAATGTTGCTCTGAAGTTCATTATTTTATCAAACTTTCGAATGCTGGGAAAAAGTACCAGCTGTCTTTCAGCTGCTTACTGGTTTGTGCTTCTGTGGTGGTTTTCTCGTTGTTTTTTNTAACTGTTTAAATCATGTTCCCAAATAGCTTTTTCTGTGTGTGGGTTTTCTGTGACTTGGTGTATAAAGTACAATGCAGACTTTGGAAACTAGGGAATCACTTTCCACAGAAGCACTTTTTTTTTGTTTGTTTTGTGATTTCTGTTTGATTTCCTTATCAAAGCAAAATGCTTTTCCTATGTTAAGCATATTGCTGTAAGTGTGAAGGGTGCTATGTATCTTAAGCATGATCTACTATGAAGCAGACAGACCACCCATTTTCAAAACGTTCCAGAGAACAAAAGATGTTCATACTGACAGATCACATGTTCTGTCATTGTAACACCAAACTATTAAGTAAAACTGTCCCTCAGGGCAAAGCATTTCATTTATTATGCTTTGAATGAGTATCTTATTTATTAAGATGTACTAAGTAGCTAAATCCAGATTGTACTGCAGGCAAGGAAAATTGATTTATCACAGCTCTTTTGTTATTGGGTGCTTTATATTTTTAGTGTAATTGTCTTTAGTTTTAGACTAAGGAGGATATTTTGAAGTATCAAGTCCTGCTTCAGAATATGCCATTTGTTGTTTTTAAACTCGCTCGCTCTAGAAGTTGTGGTGATGACTGACAGCGAATGCTCGCAGGAGCGAGCATGATGCGTGAGCAGCATGTGCACACTTGTCTTTATTGGAGCTCTTATATTGAGTAGGGAGAAAACTTGGCATTCTTAGGCACTGGATCTTCTTTTGAGGAATGAAAATAGATGTGGTCATGCTGAATTCTGCTTATGTAATCTCAGTAAGGGTCATCTGGTCAACATGGACTGTCACTGGAAGACATGACATGAAGTATCTTGGTCCGACATTTGTTTCCGTAAATCGTCAGAAGAGATGGAGGGGGGGAAAGAGTAAACTGAAGAAGGCAAAGAAAGGAATTCTGTAAGGCATGGAAGTGTTTGAGAAATTATGTGCTTGTGAGTTATTGTGGAGGTGGGAGGCAAAAACGTTCTCCGTGTCAGCATTTATATCTATACACAGGATCTTGATCTCACAGGAGAGACTAAAGCTCAGGGAGACAGTGGGCACACCAGAATTAGTGGTAACAGTGAAGAATCAAAAGAAAGTAAATTCCCAGTTCCAGATGGCCTAACCTTGTGCAGTGCTACTCAGTCATCTTGTGGGGACACATGGTGCTGATTAAGCTTAAAACTGCAAATAATGGTATAAATTAACTGGCTGGTTGTAGGCTGTTTATGATCCCTAGCTTAGCAAGATTTTGTTACCTCATCCGAAAAACATCAACTCAGACAATCATGTCTAAAGCTTTCGGGAAAGGTTTTAAGGAAAGCCAGTGGTAACATTGCTAACAATATCTCCTCCCCACTCCCAGATGCCTCCAATCTTTCCATTCTCTCTTTTTCTTGAGAGAGGAGATTTACTCACTGTTACTGTAGCTCTTGGCATGCTGGAACTACTCATGGGTTTTTGTTCCGTCTGTGGACTTGGTCTCTGTCCTCTAGACTCTTTGAATTTGTTTTGGGCAGGGCTTCATGATGAGCTCTGCCACTGAGATTTAGTAGTAAAACCTTCTCTGACAGGCTGTTAAGCTGAGAAAGCCACAGTGATGCTGAGCCTCATTTCCTCCATCTGTGAAAAACTGAAAAAGTGGTGGAATGAAATATTACCTGTCTTGTTTCACAGGAATTGCAAGCTGCCCAAGGAAGGCGTGATCTTTAGCCGAGCACTTGAACAAGTGTGTAGCACACCTGCCTCTGACTTTAACTGATTTCTCTAAACCGTGGTACAACTGATGGTGGCAGTTTGTATCTCTTGGTTCTAGAACAGGAACAAGGATTTTCTATGATATTTATGAGAGATGATATTTAGAAGTCCCTGTTTTCTGACAGCTAGTACAGCCACCCCAAAGATTGTTGTAGGTTCTTTCTGAAACTTGAACCAAAGTTGACATTGTAGCTGTGCTGTGTGTTGGAGCCTGTTAATTCTGACCTGTATGTGGGTATCTTGCTCTGTAATCCCCCTAGACACCTGAATCATCTGACTGACCAGGAATGTATCTACAGCAATTGTGTGGAAATCAGGAACATGCTCATTAGAGAATACTGTTAGGTTACAGCTTAGCTTTCCATTCAAGATGTTTCTCTGTAGCACATGTGTGTTTTATCTTTCTCATTTGCTCCTTCTGGGAGGGAGGGAGAGTGGGAGAGCAATAATCTACAGAGCCTCCTGAATCCAATTTATTTTTTCTCCTCCCCTTTTGAAAGTCTTATTTCGCGACTTGATGCAGACACAGCCGTGTGGTCTAACTACAAAATAGATTGTAGCCAATTCTGCCATCTGCTGATGATCTCTTCTGGCTGCTTGCCAGCATGCTTGTAATGTGTGGCTAAATCCAAATTAGCTGAGGACATACTAGGATTTGGCCCATGCTATAGGTAAAGAGAGGCAAAATGTGGTCTGGCTTTTGATGAAACAATTATTTTTGTGCTACTAGAATTATTCTTCATGTTCTAAATCAGCATTCAAAGGAAAGAACTGAGTTTCTGTTTACAGCTTTATTAACTATGTCATATTAATCTCTTAATTAATCTGCTGACTGCAAAAAGTGGAAGCTAACGAGTGTTTTGAATTTTGAATGTCCTCAGTTGCTGGGAAATACAGGCAGTGAGAGGGGATTTCACATGTTGTAGAGGAGTTAAACCTTGCCTGTGTTTGTATTGGGACATACCACACTTGCTTCTATTGTAATTTGGATACAGATAAAATTTCAGCGATGTATTAATTGTCTACAGATGATTTGGTGAGGGGGCTTCCAGAAACAGGGTATCTCACAGTGTTTGTGGTTTTGTGGGAAAAACTGAAAGAACAGAGTAGGACTGTATCCAGCTGTTGATTTGTATTTGCATTCCTAGTACTTGCCTTGCCCTGGGTCCTCAGTGCTTTGTTGAATGTATCCCAGCATCATAAGCTACCTCTTGGCTAATCTCTTCCTAACCATTGAACCACAAAGGCAACAAAAATGAGAGCAAACTTACACCGAGCTTGCAGCAGATAACAACTTACAGAACATGTTGTAAAGATACAATACTGAAACAATCTCTGAAGATATTCCTCATTTATTTATTTTTATATTAATTTTTCCTATAAAAGAAGCTGTTACTGTGGCTGCAGTAGGCAGGATGCAAATGCTCTCAAATCAGCTCTGTGATGTTGGTCCTCATTTTTTAGGACAGGCTGGTCACTGGAGGAAGGGGAAAGTGACTTCTGATATATTGCACATCAGACTGAATTTGAAATGTTTTGCATCTTCCTGAACAAGATACAGTTAGTTGATTAGCGCAGAAGCTCTAGCTGGGCTGTGTTTCTGGTGTAACATTTTTTATATGGTACTTCTAATGCGATGTTTTGACTCCTTTTTGGTGGCTCAATATGAAACAGCAAAGAAATGATCACTGAAGTTTTTAAGTCTTATGCATGCTGGGCAAGTAGGGTGTGAAAAGGATTACAAATAAATGGGGAGTATCTGGTATTTTAATAACAAACTGTACCCAAAGAACATGCTTGTTGAGGATTCCATCCATGAGAGCTGCTTGGAAAGTGAAACCTTTTAGTCTTTAATTCCTATGTTTTGTCTGTTTGGCTGCCACGCTATTCTTTAAAATATTGCTAATAACACCTGTCTTGGGACAGTTGAAGCTAAGACTAGAGATATTCCTTGATGGTTTTCCTGTCTTTTTTTACACACTGCAGTTTCCCAGCAGAGCATCTGGAAACTCAGTGACACACCTGGAAGATTTTCTTTCCTCTGGGTTCCTCTACAAGTTCTACTGTGGCTTGGCCTCCATTTCTACTAGGCATGCCTTAGGTAAAGGTACCAAAGATTAGTGTTAATGCAGAAGGAAGGCTATAGAAAGATCTGAGTAAGCCTCAGATAATGACAAAATAATTTTGAGATTTTAGCCTTCAATCCTGGGAGTACTTGAGTACCTACTTTATTTTATGCACCATGACTAACTATACAAAAAGCAGTGGGACTCCAAAGATCCTGATGGGGTGCAAGGGAGAGATGTTACATAGCTTCAAACTGCAGTATGATTTTGATCTGTTAAATGGCATTTACTTTGCAAAAAGGCTCTCCATTTTATTGCATCACAATATGCTGATCCCTTTGTGTTTTAACTGAAATTCAGAGAACACCTGGTAGTTGAAGTCCAAAGAGGCCGAGTGTTTTTCACCAACTGTGGTTTTCCAAATACACTTTGTGCTTATTGCTTTCCGGTTCTAGATACGCCCCTTCTTTCCCTTTCTTGCCTGGAGAAGCAGAAAGTTATCCATTTGTTAACAACATTTCATATTCTCAGTCAAAAAGACCAGCTGTAAATTGGGGTGTGAGGGAAGGGAGGGGAGAGAGTGAATGGATATGAACTGAAGAGGTTCTTGGGCTCTGCAATAATTCAAGCTCTGGCTTGGATTACTGCCAGCCACTGGGGGTTACAGTGCTGTGGGAGGAGAAAAGGGGTAGGTATAGAGATTTATTTAGCAGTTTAATTCAAGTGGCTTGTAAGCTTTTGAATGGTGAGCAATCAGCCCTGTAGGGGAGCTCTTCTACTGTGTCTTGTGATGTGCGCTTGCTATTAAGTGTTTGTAGCAGAATGAAACCATGTTGTGTTAAAACACTGGTTTCTTAACAAGCAGCATGCCCCTTGGCTAATCTACCAGACATCCTGGGTTTGGCTGGAGAAGTGTAAGAGGTCAGCATGGCCTTTTTCTTTTTTTCTTAACTTACGTTGTTTAAATTCTTGTTGACCTCCATCTTCTTATGAAATAACTGAAAAGTCAAATCCACAAATTCAGCAGCTTTTCTTAAAACCTTAAGTGGTTCACTGGCACAGACACTGAGGAAGAGGGCATCAGTGTCTCCTTACCGAGGCAGTGTGCACAGATTCTTGCCTGAGCAAGTGTTTAGAAGGAACAGATGACATACACAAAGGGATCCAGTGCACCCCCAGGAAGTTTGCAGGTTGACACCAAGCTGAGTGGTGCAGTTGACACTCCTGAAGGATGGAATGCCATCCAGAGGGAGCTAGACAAGCTCCAGGAGTGGGCCCATGGGAATTTCACGTGGTTTAACAAGACCAAGTGCAAAGTGCTGCTCCTGGGTTGAGGGAATGCCTGGTGTCAACACAGGCTGGGGATGAACAGATTGAGAGCAGCCCTGGGGAGAAGGACTTGGGGGTGCTGGGGGATGAGAGGCTGGACATGACCCAGCCATGGGCACTCACAGCCCAGAAAGCCAAATGTTTCCTGAGCTGCGTTAAACAGAGAGTGGCCAGCAGGGCAAGGGAAGGGATTCTGCCCCTCTGCTCTGCTCTGCTGAGACCCCACCTGGAGTGATGCATCCAGCTCTGGGGTCTCCAGCTGGGAGAGTTGGGATTGTTCAGTCTAGAAAAAAGAAGGCTTAGGGGTGACCTGGTTATAGGCTTCCAGTACCTGAAGGCCATCTACAAGAAAGATAGGAAGAGAGCCTGATTTACAAGGGCGTGTAGTGACAGAAGAAGGGGTAATGGCTTTCAACGTAGGTTAAATTAGATATTGGGGACAAAAATCTTTATTGTGAGGGTAGTAAGGCACTGGAGGTTGCCCAGGGAAGTTGTGGATACCCCATCCTTGGAGTTGTGCAAAGCCAGGTTGGTTGGGGCTCTGAGCAACCCGGTGTAGTAGAACGTGTTCCAGTCCATTGCAGGAGGGTTGGAACGAGATGGTCTTTAAAGTCTCTTACAACCCAAGCCACTCTATGGGTCTCTGATTTTTTAAAAGCGGCTTTTACAATTTGGGGTTTGTGCCTTTGATTCATTTATTTCTGTTTATAAGTACAAAGTTTTGAGTTTGCCTTATTCTCTTCTGTGCCTTATACTCTTCATTTGTGTGGGGAATATTGCGTTTTTGAGCTGTCTTATCAAAGCCAAGCTTGAAATGTATGATCTGAGACGGCAAGAGGATGCATTAACTGAAGGTATTAAATCTTAGCCAAAGGTGCTATATCTAAAATTTTAATTGTATGGCTGTGTTAACTAAATGTAAATAAAATACTGCTAAAGTAGTCTGACCTAAACCATAATCTCTTCTTGGCTGTTGTCTATGGCTGTCAGGATAGGTGGTGGCAAGACATGTTTGGGATACAGGAGAGTTGTAATGTGCTTTATGGTGCATTTTGGTGTCAAAGTGAGTACCTGAAATGCTGTGTAATTGTACATCCCCAAAGATGGTTGATATATAAGTTTAGAAAGACAGAGTAACAGGAAGAGTTCTCCACCTAAGAACTTAAAAGGAACAGCACTAGATGTGATTAAAGAGGTAGAAAATAGTGTGTGTGTTTTTTCTGGTTTGTTTGTTTTGTCTGGCTAAATCTTGTGAACTCCTTCCTGTTATAAGCAAACTGTAAAAAGCAAAGAATAGTGGTCAACCCATCATGCATCTCCTGTGCTCAGATGGGGAGTTTAAAAATATTTTTCTAGGCTTTCCATGAGTTGGCTGTAGGCACAAAGCAATTCTTTAGCTTTAAGACTGGTGTTTAAGGACTGTGGAGAGGAAAGGGGCAGAGTTCCTGGGGAAAAAGAAAGAGGAGTGGCCCCAGTGCAAGCTGGTCTTACAGCTGTGCAGCTGCCAGGACATGGTGTGTGGTGAGGGAGGAAATAGAGCCTGATGTCTCCTGATTCAAGAGGGCAAATTTCAGTTTTGCTGTGGGAACTGGCTGGCAAGTCCTGAAAATGTGCAAGGCCCTGCCCAGAGGGGCACCCTCATTTCTGAGATCATGGCTGCACCAGAATTTGCCATCTGGTGCAGGTAAGAACTGCATTTTTCCCCAAGTCTTTGGAAAGCACTACTGCTGCTTCAGTGAATACTGTGTGAAATCTGCTTTGGTTTAGATCGCATATATAAGGAAATGGCTTTCTCTTGCAGTTCTTCATTTTATTCCCCATGCACCAAACGTTTTGTGTTTCTACTAAATGCCAACAGCTGCTGATAATAGACAGGTGTCAAGCCTTCCACTTGACAATGTGGAACTTGTACAATGTGAAGGTGTGTTCAAGGCTGCCACACTAAGGCACCAACCGTAGAGTGAAATACTTAACCACCTTCCAGCTGTGTTTTTAGAAGAAGTATCTGTTTCCATCATATTTAATTCAATGTTTCATAGAATTTTAAGAAAGGAAAAAAGCCAACCTGACTCTTGTCTCAATACAGCTTTCCAAACAATAGTTACCAAGCCCAGTCCACCTTCTTTTATTTGTGGTACTCAAATACCTTCTAAAAGTCATTGGTACCAGTCGTGTCTTGACACTCTTTAGCCTCTGGAGAGGTTATTATTAAAAGTCTTTTCAGTAGATATGGCAGCAGCTGTTAAAGTTTGTTTTCCTTACAGATAAATGAATGTTTACCTGCAAGAAAGTCAGTCCAGCATTTCTGAGCCAGAGAAGTCTTGAGTGTTAATAGCAAGAGTTGTAAAATATGCAACCAATCTCTGAAATTATTCCAGATCAGGGCTGAACATATTGAACACTGTATGTAAACAACAATATTTTTCTTGGAGCTGGATCAAAGCTCTCTTTTCTTCTGTTTTAAATAGCTAAAGAATAAACAGGTTAGTAACTAGAGATTAAAATTCATTTTAGTAATTTCAGGTCTGCTTGATTAGCAGCAGGCTTTTTTCTGGGCTTCACTTTTTTCATGCTGGGCTACCAAACTGCAGGTTGTGCAGGTTCTGCAACTGAGTTTTCAGAGTGGCAAGAGACAGTGTTCAGCAAAAATGGTTCTGGACCTCCACTTGCAGGCAAATATACTTTAAAATAAGGCAATGTACCTCAAACCTTACAGCTGATCTTTTGCTGAATAATTGGCTCGTTTTTGGTTCATTGCTGATCCAGGATATTTTACTACTTAGTGATTTAGTTTCTTTGACAACCTTTACTAGAAAACTTCCCTGACAGTGTTTTTTAGAAGTAGAAATAAATGAGAAATTATTAGCAATTCATTCACTATTTACATGCTGAGGAACTTGAATAGATGGTAATAAAGGCCTTGCATGGTCTGTATTGACGAACATGTTATGCCATGTGGCTTCCCTGTAGTCTTCCTTCTGCTACAGAACAAATGGTAATGGCATACACTTGGGTCCAGGAAACCAGTGTGAAGTGTTTTCCTGTGTGAGCGGAGACCTCCACATCTGACACTGCTTGCAGGAGGTCTTCCCGTGTTTATCTGTCTTCTCCCAGGTATCTGCAGGGCAGATGTACAGTGCAGCCTCCAGTTGCTGAGGCTCAGGACGAGCCTGTTGGTGTGACAGTCACATAGTGCCTCTGGCACTCGTGTCACACACAGAGCGAATATTCTGAATTGGTATGGATAATGCCATGCAGAGTCAGGATCAGAACTGGGACTAGGAGCTGGTGTAATGTATGAAACCTGCAGTGACCCCTGACATAAGGGTTTGTGCATCAAATTCTGTTTCCTTATTAGTAAGGAATGGAAATAGGACATGTGGTAGGTTAAACTGCACACAGTATCTTCATTGTAAAGTTCATTCCATATTAAATATTGGATTAATCCGGACTGTTTATTACCTAACTCATTCTGGTATTGGCTTCCCCTTAAGAAAGATTGTTCTCCCAGTCAAATCCCAGGACCACCACAACGCCAATTCACATTTCTGGTGGTTTGTTTTGTTTTGTTGGTTTTTTGTTTGTGTTTTTCTTTTTTTTTTTTGGTTTGGTTTCTTAAATGTTTGGTTTCTTAAATTTTTTTTTATTTTTAAAATTTTTTTATTTTCTTTCTCTCTCCTACCTCCCCTTATCAGCTTTTCCTTTTTTTAGGGAAAACCAGACTATGCCAAACAAATAAAAGCAAACCACAGCTGGGCTTTGCCCTTTCTTTCTGAAGCAAATCTGTCATGCCTTCTACCTTTGAGAAACCTACATGTTCTGCAGAAGTCTAGGTTATAGATTTATTTTCTTGTCAGCAAGATCTACCGTGGTATTGTAAACTGTTGGTAGTAGATCTAGATCTAAATGATCAGCTGGCTGTTAATTATACAGGAAAGGATTAAGCTCCTCCTGTGTTAGGAACATTGGTATTGACTACTAAGCACAAATATTATTTTGATGTGATGATTTTATTTAAAAAACCCCAAAAACAACAAACCCAACAAAACCCCAAACCAGACAAAAAACCCCAAAACAAAACTGCAAACAAACAAACAAAACCAATCTTTGTTCCTAAGTCATCCTTTGTTACTAGATGTAGCACCGGGGAGCATCAGGAACTAGTTACTATCTCAAAACGCCTGTTGGCATCTGGAAAAGCAAATCACTCCGGAGCAGTTATCATGCGTCTATTCCCTTTTTCTAAAGTAAATTAGGTGGCTCGGCTTTCATTATTAGATACAGGAAAAGGTCATAATTGAAGTGATAGACATGGTTTTTAATGCATTTTCTTCCACTGCTACAGTTCTAGATAGGTTTTTAGGAAAAAGAAGAGGAATGCTCGAAGTCAGTTTTAAGTACCCATACACATACTCTATACTTGGAACAAGTCCTGAAGATAAGTTTGACTTCCTGAAGGGAAGTGTAGGGATCTGAGAGCTGATTTACAGGGCAGCCATAAAATACTTGAGTTTGTGTGGTTTAAGTGTACTCACAGTTGCTCAGGGATATCTGTGAGATGGTGGCAATGCCTTGTATGGAAAAGATCAAACTAATTAAAAATGTGACTTATGACATTCCATAAGATATTCCTATTTGTTTAGGCAAATTACTGTTTGTAACCTCTCGAAGAAGGGATGGTAAGAATGAAGTAGAAGAAAATATAAAGATCTGGGGTTTTGTCTTGAGTTGAACCTGTGAGTATTAGGTATATTTTTTAAAATCAGAGAGCACGCTGAAGGTATCATGTTTACAAACAATACAAATACCCTGCATGGAGCTTTCTGTTTGATAATGAAGTACAGTTTTGTTCTTGTCAGTATTGACTGTCCTCAACATAACTACTGGGATGTGAGAAACAGGATAATAAAAAGTTGATTTGAAGTCAGTTATTTGAAATTACGTTGTTTCCTCCTATGAAGTTCAAGAGTTCAGGTCATTCTTGAGAAAAGTGTAACAAACAAGAGATGTTGTACGTAAGTGTGTTGAGAAATAGTAAACTTGAAAAAAGTTGCTTAACTGGTATTTTCAGGGTTTCTTTTGCAGTTTTCTGATCGTAGCTGGAAATGTTTATCAAGATTTGATTTCAGCCATTCCTGCTTTAGTGGCTCAAAGTCTTTTTTCACCTACTTACTGTTCGTGTTTTCCTGTGCAAGCAGGATGGTCCACAAATGACCGTTTATTGCAGGTGCCCTGGCTTGCGCATCTCCGGGTTGCTTTGACTCCTCTTTCCAAGCTCTGAATCCCTCTTTTGTGTGTACCAGACAAGTTCCACTTTTAGTTTTTGCTTGAGTCTTTCTTTACCTTTCATTCAATATTCGTGTGGGCAGCTTGACTGGGCCTCAAAACTGATCTGTGGGAGTGGAAATCTATTGAGCTGGTTGGGATGTGTCTGAACTCCCCTGGCTGGGATAGCAAGCCGGAGAGAGGGGACGGTACCATGAGTCAAAATAATTCTTAGCAGAAGCTGCCTGTAGATGGGCTCTGTGTGCATGGTAGGAAAACTACTTAAACCTCAGCAAAGGTTTCTACTGAGTAGCTATTATAATGGCTTTGGTAGATTTAACCTTGAAATTTTGTGTCTGAGAATGTAAGGCTAATTTGTAGGATTGAGAGAGACTTCAATGACCCCTATCTTAACTCAGCTGTCAAAAAGACAGATTGACCCCTTTCCAAGATCTTTCTTATCATTCATCACTTCTGTTTTAGTCTGAGAGCTCAACTACTCACTTTCAGTTGCCCACAAACATGCTGCTTGCGTATGATAAGAAGGCATTTGCTAAATCATTTTGGGAAACGAAAGAGAGGTAAGCTAATTTTGGTAACCTTTTGGTGAGTTTTCTTCCCTTATTCCCAAAATTGCAAGTCATTTACAATATACCGGCTTACTTCAAAAGTTACAGTAGTTCTTAGCATGAATGAAATATATGTCAAAGTACATTAGATGTACTCTTTGGATATTGCAAGCCAAATACCTATTCCTTCAGAAACTAAGTCTAATAATAGATCTAGGAGTAGAAATAACTTGTAAAGTTCCATAGCTAGTTGAATGTCCTGGACTGGTCACCACAGGCTCTTGTAGGTTAGTTATTTGCATCTGAAGTGGGGAAAAATAATTCTATTGTCTGTAACTTTTCCTACTTCCTCTGTTTCTCACTTGTTGGGAAAGAGCTGCATTCAAGAATGGTTCTTATTTTGGGGCTGAGTATTGCTTAGGTTTCTCAAGGAGCAGAAGTGGGTGGAGGTGGGCGTTTTGTTTTGTTGCTTTGGTATTTTTGTTTGTTTTTTGAATGTTGACTCTTTTAGTGCGGCAAAAATGTACATTTTCCGATTAAGTTCTAGCAGCATATTAGAGGCTAGTTTAGATCTCCCTGTTACCATGTGCTGCTTCTTTGTCTTTTTACATTTTAGTAGTGTGTATGAAGCTATAGTTTTACGTCCTTGCCTCTCTGGTAAGGAGCCAAGCTGGGAGCTGCTTTGTTCTTCACCGTAGCGTAAGGCTGATTTTGAGCTAATAGAGAGGGAAGCTGGAAGCAGCAAAGTTTATGTTGAGAGTTTACCACATTAAAACCAGCGTAGGAAGAAAACAAAGTCTCAGAAACTTACACCTGAGTATATTTGTCTCAATGTTGAGTAGTGAGAGTGTGGTTTGAGCAAATTACTTGCTATGGTCACGCATTGCTCTTTTGATGCATCGGAATAGAAGCTCAGAAAGACAGTTTAGAAGAAGAGTGAGGTTATTCAAGTTTAAAAGGAAAGGTTCTGTCAAGAAAAATTATTCTAAGAGCAGTTCAAGGAAAAAAACAAAACACGAAGGATGAAATATTGCAGAATTTTAATGCTGTAATTTTTAACCTATGCCACAGACTGCATTTCAGTCCTTATGCATAAGTTTTAGTCCATCAATCTGCATATCATTTATGTAGAGAGCTTTTCTGTCACCCGAGTCGATTTCATTATCGTGGGGTAACATTCTCTGTTCATTCCATTCACTTCCAAATATTCCATTTTAAAGTTCCATTTAGCCTTACAGGTAAACTGCAAACTGTATGTTCCATGATATCTCTTGCATGTTTCATGCTATACTGATTTCTTTGGATCTGCTTGCACAGATAAGTACTTGGCTGCCTAGGGGCTGCTGTAGGAACACCCAGAGCATTTGGTGTTTCAGACCTCAGCCTTTTTTTGATGTTCTTATTGGGATGTGAAGTTTTGAAGTCAGTAAGCATTCTGGATATAGTTTAAAAGAAGAAAAAGGGAGAATTCCTGCTCTCAAGTTTGAGAACATTTTAGAAAAAACCCTGAACCCCTGTATTTTAGAGGGCATGATGTGTTCTAAGAGACTATTGGCACAGTCAAGGTGCAAAACTACTGTGTTGAAAGACTGGCAGGCAAAAATGTCTGCAAAAATGGACAATCTACAGAACGTGCGTGGGACAAAACTTCTTCCCCAGCTCTGTTATTGAAGGTCATAGGTTGTTCAACCACTTTTGCGCAGTGTCCTTCCTTGTAACATGAATGAGAGAATCAATAATGTCAAGAGCTGCTGAACTGATGACTTATTTCCTTCTCCATAGTTCCAAGCAGTTGCTTTTGGGTTTGTTTTTATTTTTCATTGTTTCCCTTCTTTAATATTTGAATACATGAACTTGTTCTGTTTATTAGCTCTTGAATCTGGAAAATGCCCTATGTCATAGAGGCCACAAATTGTACCTGACACAAGTTTAAGAATAAAGGAGAAATATTCTGGGCTATTATTGATGGAGACTTATCTCAGGAAACTGTTACTGCAAGAAGTTTTAAAGTAGAAAAAAATCTTTCCACAACTTGCCTGTTATAATGAGAAGTACAAGAATTGCCAAACCTTCAAAAATTGGAACACTGACATGATAAATACCAAATTCCATAATATAGCATTTTAATTTAAAAAAACCCTGGA
Source organism: Rhagologus leucostigma (assembly GCA_013397725.1). Lineage (NCBI taxonomy): Eukaryota > Metazoa > Chordata > Aves > Passeriformes > Rhagologus > Rhagologus leucostigma. The sequence continues at coordinate 835,156 of VZTD01000534.1, forward strand.
AAACGTTGCTGTTTATCAGTGTCTGTGTGAGGAGAGGAGTGGGAATATTGTTCAGATTTTCTAGAATTTTGGTACAGTGTCTCTAAAATAGCCTTTACCACATCCTGATGGTGCCACCATGTTGACTGCAGACATGCTCTAACAAATGCTGTTCTCCCCTGCAAGCCACCCTGCTGCCCTCCTAGAGCTTGCTGAGATCTCGGGAGGGATGAGTAGTAGCTTGGTGGTTCCTTCTCTGGCAAATGACAGGGCTGAAGGGAATAATTTCCAGGTAATCTTCCCTGTCCTCTTCCCCCATGCCTGCTCTGCTGGGCAGAAAAGAGGAATGTTCTCCCCTTCTGCAAGAAGGGAAAAATGCACTTCCCAAAGCCTTGACAAACAATCAGGTTCTACTGGATCGAAGTTTCTCTATTGACTTGGTGTGTTTAATGTACTATATTTTGGGATTTTTTTTGAGGGTAGAGTTAACAATGTGAGTGGTCGAATGAATAAAATAGCTTAAAAATCATAGGACAGCAGTGCCAAAGAGGTGTGACAGCAGCTAACAACACTGATGTATTTCACCAGAGACTATTCCTTGTCAGTGGCTTGCTCTGGTTTCATGATTAGGAGGCTATTAACTGATTGTATAGTGCCTTTTAAGGATTATCAGATCTTTGGTCTAACTTCCATTAAAAAACCAAACCAAACATACCCCCAAACAAAAAAAAAACCTCCACACCTTCAAGTAATACTTTTTCTGTTTCACAAAGAAACAATTCTGTTCTGTAATTGAACCATTTTAATTTAATTGCTACTTTAAAAAATACTTTTTGTGTCTTTTTTTCTTCTCTTCCGTAATTGAAAAGCAACGTAATGAATGTAGCCAAGACAGTTTGACCAGGTTTGCTGGAGCAGTGAGGTGATTCATTAATAAGTAGGTGGGCTAGAGAGTCAGAAAGCTACTATGGGAATGGGCAAGGACCTGAGGAATACCAAGGCAAATCTTTGCTTATTAACATCACGTGAGAGAGAGAAGCCAGTTTCTGAAGAAACAGTTCCACCTTAGGCTCTAGGTTTGTTTTTGCCTCTTACTCACTGGAGATGATGGTTAACCCAGTCTTAAAAGGACGGAAGTCATCAGATCTAGCAGAGAAATGGTGTTTGTGTGAGTGTGGACACTTTGTTCTGTCTTGCCTGGGAACCAGTGGAAGTCTCTCCATGCCCTCCCCTGTTGGACCGTCTCCCATATTGCCCCATGTCTTCTTTAGTGCCTGAACAAACCTGGTGCTTTAGAGTTTCTCAAGATAATCAGGCATCAGTAGTCTGTTCAGTGATTCCAGCCCACAAAGATAATTTAAAGGAACAAGAGAAATCAAAATGGCCACATTTCCCTTGGAATATAAATTCTGAACCTGAATTTCCCATCAACTTGTGAGCACTGGTGTGTGCAGGTACATGCAGGTACTGTGTGTGTGTCTTTGTGTATATGTGTGTTTACAAAATTATCAAATGAATAAGAACAACGATAATATATATATTTGTAGTCTGAGCAGAATTACCCACAAATTGAAGATCTGGGGATTTTTTTTCCCAGTTGTTTACCATTAGTGGGCATTTTCAAGAAAATACTGTGTTCTAGTGAAAACCTAGCAGTTGGTTTTTCATATGCATGCACATAATCCACTCAAGCTATTCCCTGTTCACCTCATCCAACTCAGTTCCCTCCTTCCATTTAGGAAATTCAGCATTCTCTGAAGCCCAGACAGGGGTTATCAATCATGTTCAATATTAGGTTACTTGCACAAGAGAGTCATTACCTTTAATGTGTAATAACTGTGCCATGAAGATAATACAATAAAATCCAAGAAATGTAATTTAGAAAGGCTTCCTGCTCAAGCTTAAAAAAAAAAAGTTATAATCCCATCCTTAGGGTCACAGAAAATCTTGTTTATTTTATTCCTTCTACTTTGTTTGTGTCTTTTGGGGCTTCTTGCAGAGTAATGCATCATCTGCCTGGGATGGTTCTTGGTGTGTGTCTGCTGCATTCAGCTATTTCTACAGAAACACCCAAGAATATTGGTGGTGTAGTACAGCTGCTGTGCAGCACAGAGAGCAACCCTTGTGTTGGATTGTGATTGTAATGGTCCTGCTAAAAAATCCCACGGTTTGATGGATTACAGGGAGTAGGACTATGCTGTACTTTTGACATAGGTGTGACTGGTGCCCAAATGGAGGTTTTGGAAAGTTGGAAAAATATAAGCAATTTTTTTGTGGTCAAATGTGTCTCCAGGGAAGGAAATGGCTGTTTTTTGGAGTGACTTCAGTGGGAGGGAGGGTCAGGGTGTGGAGCTGCTGTTACTGCTTTGTACCTTTTCCTTTGGCTTTGTTCTCCAGCACTGACACACAACTGTGCCTGGCAGTCCCCCTGAAAAGGGAGCAAGGTAGTGTCAGCTTTAGAAGGTAGAAAAGTAATGAGGAAATAAATAGCAAAGAGGACTTCTGTCTTAGGAAGAGCAGTGTAACCCAGTTATTTCAAGTAACCTTTTGTGAGAGATTCCCAGCTCTGACTGGATTTCTTAGTAACCATTTAATGCAGTGGTTCAGATTTTGGTGGTTTTTTAGGTTTTTTTTGTTGGTGTTNTTTTTTTTTTTTAATCTGGCAGTGGCAGAACCAAGCTCTGCGGTTTTAGACTTGAACAGTGTTTCTCCACTCCTAGAGATGATGTGGCTGGTAGATGTCTTTGAATGAGGGGATCATTCCTTTTTTTTTCCCTCAGCACCTTGGATTAAAATTCTGACTCAGTTGCCAGAATTCTCCCTTCGTTCACTTTATTGACAAATGTTTACCATTTCAAAGTACTTGGTGAACTGTTCATTTTAATTTTATTTCACTATTTTTTCTCTATTGGGCACCTTCCCACAAGGCTGTATGTTGTTCTACTTACTATAATTAAAATTTCAGCAACTAACAGTTTCTGCTAGTTTGATAAATTCAGTTTTCAGTGTTGGAGTTTTCAGCAGCGAGAGGGCTTCCATGAACTATTCTCTCTAGGATTAAAGATGGTAGCCTCCAGTGTGTGTCTTTGCTGTGATATATTTTGCTGTTAAACTTTTAATGGGGTTCCTACTATTTTCTGTTGGAATATGCTTCCTCCTGCTGTTGTCTCCAGTTGTACATATCTTGGAGAGTAAAGCAGCTTTGATAGGTAAAGATGACCTCTGGATTTACTCCTTCATTCCCTTTAGGTGTGTACATAGAAGTAAGCAAGCAGCCATGCAAAGTAACAATCAGTCAAACTGAACTCAAGTCCCTTTAGATGTAAAATTATAACTAAGCAGTTGGAGTTTGCAGTACTGGTTCTCTGTATTACCAGCAGAGGCAGTGATCAATGTTTGGGAGGGAAATTGAAACAAGAACCAGAGTACTGCTGGGAAAACTCCATGGAGGATTTTGCCCCAGAGGACAACAAAAAGCATGACAGCTATCCAAGCTTCTGAGCCACTCCTACATGGAGGCTTTGGTCAGGTTATGTGGTACCAAAGGGCCTGAGGAAGGTCCTGCTGGAAAGGAGTGGGCTGTTAGCAAAGCTTCTAACAGTGTTTTGCCACTTCAGCTCACTTAATATTCAACTCTGAAATGTGATGTTTCAGTAGGCAATATTAGCAATTCTGCTTCTTTAACTGTCCGAATTCAATGCAGTGGTACGAGTTTATGGTTTCACTGGATAGTTCTATATGTAAACAATTTGAAAGAAAACTGAAGGAATTTGGATTTTCTCTCAATAGGAAATAGCTTATTTTACTAAAGCTCTCAAAAAAATAACTATCAATTAAAAATAGAGGCAGCTGAATATACAGAAAGCTTTCCTGTTCCTTGTATTTCTTTCCACATGTTCAACGAAAACTCAAACTGAACTTGCTCTTAACTATTCTCATGATATTGATGTTCATTGTCTCTGGACACTGAAATAATCCAGTAAATGTGCTCTCTGCTTAAGTGCAACTTTAATTTGAAAATCACATCCATAGCAGTTCTTGGAAATCCTATTTGGAATTACTAAGCATGATTGCTCATGCTGAAAGTGCTTTAAAAATTCAGTCCAGTCAGATACCAGAAACTATTTCCAATTACTTTTCTAGCCAATCTTTGTTACACAGCATGGGTCAGAATTAGTCTCTGCACATCAAAAATAGTCAACACACTGATTATTCTGTGGAGCAGGAATCTTGACAAAGCACTATGGAATAAATTCTAAAAGAGAATCATAGTTGATGTACACTAAAAAATGTGAAACAGATTTGTCAAATTATACCTGTTGTGAATTAGTGTCTTGGCTTGAATTAATATGAGAAAATTATCTAGAGACTATTTTCTGGATCAAACTTGATGCAATGTCATATTTGATCTATTAAATATCTTTTTCTTAATAATGCACCTATTGCTAGTCAGCACTTGTTAGATGTTTCTTACTTTTGTAGCCTTAAAAATTTCTCTGAAAGTCCAAGGGTCAAACTTTGTTTCTCCCTGTAATAAAATGTTGCATAAGTGGGAGAGTAAATCTACTTATATGCTTGTGGTTGGCTATCAGATTTTGCTTAATTGGAAACCGCATCTGACTAAGAGCACTAGCCTTTGGAAAGATGTCAGCATGTGATGAATCCTGACCCCATACTGGATGAGTGTGTGCAAGATAACTATTTTGCAGTAAATTAAACAGGGTTATGACTAGCTCTGCATTTCCTTTAAAGCTCTTAAAAAATTTGTCTCAAATGCTTGGCTATATTCATTGCTCTTACTTTTCACAAAACCAAGGCATCATAGCCTTAGTCATACATCACTTCAGTTTTGCCGGTGTGCCAGTTGGAGAAGTTGCCATCCAGCATATCCTGCAGCCGTTTGGACTAGCATTGATTTGAAAGATAAAAGGCTCAAAAGTTGTCAACCATGAGAGGTAGCTCATCTTTTTCAGATTAAGTCTCTGCTGAACAAGTTGGAGATCCCAGTGGCTGGGTGGCTGGTATTCAGGCACCCAACATTCCCATTTGCTTGAATGGGAAGCAAAAATCCTCCAGTGAAGCTTCAAGTTGGTTAGATGTGGCATGAAAAAGTTTAATCTGAGAGTAAATCATGCAGCCAACCATGCAACTTTCTGCATCATGATTTCTGGCTCATAGCATCTTTCTGTGGAAGTTTTCTATAAGCTATGGGTTCTCCAAGGGTACTGAATGTAGTCACAGACAGCAAATTTATATTAGCACTGCAATTTAGGAGTAGTATCTCTTACTTCAGTACTCCTCTGGAGAGTGTTGAGTTCTAAAGTGAGAGACGCTTTTTAAATACCCTTGGAGTGTAGTGGCAAGTGGTGATTTTTGCTTTATTGACACCCATTTTAGCTCTCGTTATAGTTAGGGCTAGGAAACAAGATGGATGTTCCCAGTTTAGATCTTAAATCATTAATAAGAAGAATGAGATTAAAGTGTGCTTTGCTAAAGAATGCCAGTCTGGAGACTTACCATTTTATGTGTTGTTGAATTTTTCCACTTTAATTTGAAAATTAGTTTGCTGTGTTTGCAGTTTTTAATATTGAAATGGCTTGATACAAAAATTATTTTTATGGTGAACCTTGTAAATAACTTTGCTTAAAAGGATGTGTCTCTTGTTTTCTTCAGGCTGCTGCCTTTCACTATAAGACTGCATAGTAGTGGATAGTGTGCCTTTTCTCTATTTTTTGTGGAATTTTACTTATTGTGTATAACATAACATAACATGTATAAACCCACATAACAAAACCAAGATTCATGTAAAACTAGATGGCCCTTGTGTCCATGTATGTGTCTGTGAGGTTGTGTGGTTTCCTCTGAAATGGAAACTGGACTTTAAAGTGTATGCTCTACTTTTCTAACTTGGCAGCAAGGTGTCAGGCAGGAGAGCCTTTGAAACTGGGGAATAAATTTTTTCTCTGAAGGGAGAGTAGATCTAGGGCTCTTACTCCTTTGTTCTTTTAATAGCAGCCTGCTTTTGTTTTGCTTTAAGAAAATGATTCTGTGGTCTGTTTACTGTGGCCAGAATCTCAAGCAGGGAGAGATGGTAAAACCATCTGGTCTGGTGCACACAGTTTGTTTGGGTTTGTGATAACAAAAATCCTAAAAATACACTTACTTAAAGAGGATACCTTTTACTTTGGACTCTTAGTGGAACTCCAATGGCTTGAGCAAAGGTAATTATTTCCATAGTTTAACCTTATGTCTGTAACTTACAGTTTCTTTTAGCTTTGGAGTTTGTTGTGATGGTTTTGCTCAATGCTAGTTAAAATCTGAACTGGGAATAGAGGCATCAGTAGTGTCAGCAGACGTAGGCACAACGTAACTTAGCATTTCTTTGGCTACCTTAGACTGAACTGGTTGCCTCATTTTTATGTTGCTAGGTATCTGTCACTAGACTTCTGTCAAATATATACACACACACAAAGTGGTTCTGCTAAGCTGAGTTTATTATTTTTATGCAGATCTATGTAATGTATTCGTTCATTGTCTTAAGATCACAGGAGATCTTAAACATATGGAGCATGCTTAGTATGACAGCATAGTGTTAACAAATTCTGGTTTTGCTTTTGCTAGGTTTAAATTTGACAGTGGTTCCTGAGCTGTGGCTCGCAGCGTACTTGTCAGTAGTTAGAGGGGAGCAGTAGGGTTCTGTGGCAATGACTGTCTCCAGCTGCCACTCACATTATGAGAAAGCCACACACATGATGGCCTTGCCTAGTGTCAGTCTGTGGTTCCTATCATCTCTGGACTATCACCAAATAATGGCTTGGAGAGATGTAGACTTTGTGCAATAGGAGGTGGTAGGGACTGTGTCTTCAAGTTCCTTCCAGTAGCCACGCACTGTTCTGTTAAGGCCTTTTGGAAGCCTTGAACTGCTGCATTTTATGTTTCTTAAAAAAAATGATAATAAAAAAAGTCCCATGTGTTTCATCACAAGATTTATTTACGCCGTTAACTGCTGTGATGAAGGTGATCCCTGAAGTCTTCAGCACAAGCTTGGTAACAGATGACTTTGTCAGGGCAGTATATTGGATCTGTTACAAGCAAATGATATATGACTTGGTCACATCATGTTTGTCTTGGATTTCTGTTCTCTTGTAGGGGAAATTTTGTTGCACAGTCCTTCATGTGATTATTTAATAAAGACAGATACATCAGAAGTATGTGCAACATGTGCACTAGTGTGCAACAAACATTAAAGGCCTAACTTATCCTAATTTAAATCAAGATTTTCATTTAAATCTATTGACAAAGGAGTTCTTAACTGTCAGACAGGAAGAGACTTGCCATGTATTTTATGCTGCTTTTCGTAAAGTCCCACGGTTCCTTTAGGCTGATGGATCCATTCCTTCCAAAGAACAGGACAAAGACTGGTCCTGGGCTCCTTACTTTCTGTTTCTCGGCAGTGGGTGTTTTGTACTGGACTTGGAATGGGCACTGCTTTGGTTCTTAGTTGCATATAAAAATATAACAAAACAAGAATGAAATACTAATTTTGTATTCATCTTGGAAAATTATTGTTTTCTTTGTGTGGCTAGTCCAAGGGAAAACAGCAGGACAGTGTTTGTGAGCCAGGCAAATTGGGTTTGTTCTTTGAATTTGTGACATAAATACTTAGGTATTGAACAAAAACAGTTACAGTAGCTGACCTTCTTATGGATTCATCAGATTTTTTTTTGTACTTGAAGAAGCAAAGCTTGGAGAAACAGATGGAAAATACCATGGGAACTGGAATGAATATAGCTGTTGGTAGAAACCAAAATGTGATTTGATTTAGTAGCCTTTCTTTTCTATTATTTTAATTTTCAGTATTGCATTCAGGGAACAAAATAAGTCTTCCTGTGGGTTATTCATCACCTGTAATTTTCCATAAGTGTTTCTCAAAGTCTCCTGGAGTAACTGTATTTGTTTCACATATCAAAGGAAGTGAGATCAAATCCTGTTATGGTGTTCTTTTCCATCAGGTTAGCTGAGTTTTCTCATTTTAGAATGAACTTAGGGGGGATGGGCAAAAAAGAATATCCTATCAGCAGTTGTTTGGATCTTATATATTCAAAATAAAATTTCACCTTGCAAAGACAAAGTAAGAGAAACCTTAGAGAAGATGAGGTGTGAGAGACATCCCACAAACATTATGTGCATGTAAATGTGCTCCATTTGAACGTTACCATTAGCGGACGCAGGCAGAGAACCTTGCCTGTGCAATAATGTGTAGGTCCTGACTCTAGTCCTTAAGCTGTCCATTACAGATGAAATTATATTGTTTCTGTAGCCATTGGAGGGCAGACTGGCCATGCACAACCCCTCTGACCCGTGACTACAAGGGGACTGCTGATTTCCTTTCCCCCTTCCCTATACAGGCAGAAGTATAAAGTGATTATTTTGAACAAACTTTTTGTGGGATAGTGCCATTGTCAGAGCAACCTTGATGTGGAAAGTTTTTGCACAATCTCCATGGGGAAAATGTTTTCCTGGAATCTGAGGTGCAGCATCTGGGGAAAATAAGAGATTCTTGAGAACAAAAGGTGTTGTCAGAGTATTTAGTTAAGTGTATTAATAAGTCGTAAGTTCAAATCATGTTGCCTGAGTGAGGCGGAGTGGCCGTCACAGGACTTACGAGAAAGTTTGCCATTTTAGAACCATCTGGTATGAGGAGATTAAACTTCTCCCTGGACAACTGAGTATATTACTTGGTGGTTGAGACAGTGGTATTCTGTGTAAGAGTCTGATGGTAGGAAATAGCTTATGCCTTACAAAAAAATCCAGGCTTTTGTGGGGTGAGGACACAGAAGATAGAAGCAAAATACTGTATTTCATAGGCATGTATAACAAGAATTAAAGTATTCTGACTCTTCAAACTCTGAAGAGATATTCTCATTCCATCTGATTAGCAGTGGCACAAAGACATTCTCTACAACAGCAGACCGGATTTTGGTGTCTGAAACTGTAGTTTTGGCAATGGCATTCCCTGTGGAACCTGCTGCTCTGTAAATGGGGTCACAAGCTCTGCTCTTCTGCATTTGTCCTCCAAGCGTGTCTGGCATGGAAAAGTTTTGGACAGGCTTTTTTGGTGGGCTTCTTATAGATACTGATTGCAGAATCTCTCAGCAGGAAGTCGTGGGAGAAGAGGTTTCAAAAAAGGGGGTGTATTGCATCAGCAGACAAGTAAGGTGACTATTTCACCATTGACCGAACTCTTTGGTTATTGGCAGCAGTGTGAATTTTATCACTGACTTGGAGTTGCTGTGTCCTCTTGGAAGTCGCATTCTGGAGAAGCACAGCTTTGGCTCTGGTCATTCTTGTACTGCTCTTGTGGTTTTGAGAGAAGTCAACAGGCTGGAACAGAATGTGTAAAGCAGAAATGTAGACGTAATTTTAAAGGAGCTGTTGTTGAATACTGAGATTTATGCAGAATGGTGGTGGTGGGGATGAAATTACAGTTTAACTGTGGGAGTCTTGTTGACTTTTCTCAGTGATTTGACAGCTGCCTGTTGCCCAAGATCTGGGGCAGGGCCCCCTGCCTCTGGAGGCTGAGGCATATCCACAGGTGGCTGGGCTGTGTTCTGCACGTGGCAGAGAAGAGATTCTGTGAACTCTCTCGGTGCTGCTTGCAAAGTACCTACTTACGTCAAGGTTGATGGTAATCCACCTCTGTTTCTAAAAGTGAAAGTCTTTCGCTGGTTAAGTTTATGGGAAGAAACCTCAGAGACTGGCTTTTAGTTAAAACAAAAAACCCCCCACCATTTTACAGCTCATCTTTTTGTTTCGGAGACATGTTTTTGTGCCCGTTTTTTCTTGCACTTGACAGACAGTCAGTAGCTGCCAGATGCTAATAAAATTGTTAAGGGATGGAGATGCTGAAATGACATCCCTTTGGTACAACTAGTGTATTCCAGGGGCAGCCGTAAATGCAATCTATCAGAAGCAGGGAGCCGTTTCACTCTAGCACAGATGGTTTAATGTAGCTGGAAGAGAGGAGGGGAGAGGATAAAACCCCACTTGAGGGCTGGCAGGGGACTTGTGAGCATTGCAGCCTTGCAGCTGGGCTATAGGATAGGCCAACCTCAGAGATGTGACCTGTCACGAATAATGCACCTGGGTGGGATTTACAGCTCTGTATTTGTCTGCACAGGTATATGATGTTCAGTGTAAATGGAAGCTTACTGAACTGCAGGAGACAATGTTTGGCTGTGCTGCTTGCTCAGTCTTCACAGAAGAAAGAAAAAATCCAACTCCGCAAAAAAAACCACCACCACGGAGAAGCTCCTCTTTTTGGCCATGTGCCAGGCATAACAGCCAACCATGAAAGCAGCTTGGAACCAGGGACTGTTGGATTTTTACTCTCTATCCAACCTGTAAATTTCGAGGTTTCTTTACTATAATGTCTTCTGCACTCTGTCTATAATTATTATGCTAACTTAGTTGAAATAGAAACAAAACAAAAAAGAAAATTGACACAAATTGCCTTCTTTTAACATGATTGCAAGGAGCAAGAACACTTCCTTTTTAGGCTTGAAAACACTCTTTTTAGCATCCTTCTCTGCTGACCTGTAGAGGACAAACTGAAAAACATCTACCAGGCTGCAAGCAACCTTTTCAGGTCTAATTCCTGAGACATTTCTTGTGACTTTCTGTGAAGGGATTCTCTGGAACCTGATCACTCTGCAGAAATTGCTTCCAAAGGCAGGGGCTAAGTCTCTACCACTTATGGAGAAGACGACCTAGAAACAAATAAGTTTTTGATATTGAATGAAAGAGACCAGGCTGATGGGTATCCATTTTTATCCCTACTTCCCTACCACCTTTTCCCCCAAACTTTTGCCTTTGTTGTCACTACATTGAGCTGGAATTTATGAGCAATTTGGCTGACTCTCAGCCCACTGTGGTAGGTATTGCTGAAACCAAGAGGAATGACTTGAGAAGAGGTGCAGTAAGAGGGGGGACTGGTATTCTTCCAGTGGGAACTATTTCTCTGCTTCTTTCTTGTGCCCTCTTCCATACCTCCCTCTTATTTTTTTTCACCTAGAGACTTGTGTCTTTAAAGCCATATGGACAGCCACTCTACTCCAATGACAACTCATCAAAGCCCTCTCCACAGTGCTTTTTACAATTCATTAGATAAACCTCCTCAATTTTTCATTTCTGAATTGAATGACATTTCATTCATTTAATTTCTGAATTTATTTCAGAATTTCAGTTGAGCTGCAGGTGAGTATAAAGATTGTGGCCTACTTGACATCCTTTTATATACCAGAGCCAGTCTACCCTCATTTAACTTTGCCATGTTTTATTTAAGCTGCAACCTAACCCTGTGAATCTTGTAAAACAGGCACGTTGTATACCCTTGTGTACTCCTGGATGCTGCATTTTAGCTAGAGGTAACTCTGTGGTGCTGCAAAGAAAGCAGGGCAGCAGAGCAACGTGGCAAGACTCTGGATAAGTCCTCAGACAAAGTGGATGCGTTGGCTGGTTGAAAGATTGTATTTTTATTATTTAACTTTTTGTTTTTAAGTGTGTAGGGCAGTGTATCAAGTGCTCAAGTAGCAGAGCTGCCATTATGGCTAAACTCACCTAACTTGTCAAGCTAAGAGCTGGAGGGTTCATTTGTTGTCTCCTGACCTCCATCCTCTGGGGTTGTGGTTTTTTTTTTTGTTCTTTTGGATAGCTGAACTCTGTTGGGGAAGAGACAAGGGCTGCAGGTATCATGGTGCTCAGTAATAGAGAAGAGCTCTACAAGTAAGTCTGAGGGGCTTTGAGACCTTGGGTGCTGAGCTGGCAGTAAAACTGTCCCTTAGGAAAGTGCTGCAGGTTGCTTCTTTCTGACTTGCAGTACCTCTTCTTTACTCTTCTCAGCACCATTTAGGTTGCCCTGGTGCTACATTTAAAGAAATGGGGCAGATAACAGTTTTGGCTTCCTGACTTTTCTGATCATGCTCTCTGTCCGTAAAGACCTGAAGATGAGTGGAAGCTTGATTCCTAGTGTTGTTATGGGTCACCCTTCTGCTCCTTAATGCTGTTGTTCCTGCTCTAGTGTGGCAAAGATGACAGGCTTAGGTTGTAATGTGTTCGAAAGTGCTGTGCTCATATCCCTGTAGCTAAATGTGCCATTGCATATAGACAGTTTCAGTTTTAATTCCTTTTCATGAGATATTCAGTGGTGACCCAATATTCAGTAGCATACGTGGGGTTTTTTTCCCCCAGTACATAGGATTCCCATGTTATTTCCCATCTGAGTATTACCTAGACCTGCTGTTTCTAAAATCAGTTGCTTTGTCCAGATGTAGGCAGTGCTGGGTTGTAGGCTGTGTATAAAGATGCTTATTAAATGCAATTTCTTTTCCTGTTTTTAAATGTATTCCACTGTGAAGTTGAATTATTGAAGAGCTGCATATAATCTGAGAAATTACACCTGAACTGTAGAAACAAAATGTGTAAGAGATGTAGGCCAAGCTTCAGTTGTACAGCATGTGCCCAGGGGGCCAAGGAGGCCGATGGCATCCTGGCCTGTATCAGCAACAGTGTGGCCAGCAGGACCAGGGCAGTGATTGTCCCCCTGTACTCGGCACTGGTGAGGCCACACCTTGAATCCTGTGTTCAGTTCTGGGCCCCTCACTGCAAGGAAGACATTGGGGTATGGGAGTGAGTTCAGAGAAGGGCAACAGAGCTGGGGAAGGGTCTGAGGCACAAGTCCTGTGAGGAATGGCTGAGGGAGCTGAGGGTGTTTAGCCCAGAGAAAAGGAGCCTCATGAGAGATCTTGTCATGCTTTATGACTCCTTGAAAGGAGATTGTAGTGAGGTGGCAGTGGTCTCTCTTTCCTAGTAAAAAGTGACAGAACAAGAAGAAATGGCCTCAAGCTGTGCCAGTGGAGGTCTAGGTAGGATATTAGGAAAAGCTTATTCACAGAAAGGGTTGACAAGTATTGGAACAGGCTGCCCAGGGAAGTAGTTGAGTCGCCATCCCTGGAGTAATTTCAAAAACACGTAAACATGGCACCTGGGGACATGGTTTAGTGGTGGACTTCGCAGTGCTGGGTTAATGGTTGGACTCGATGATCTTAAAGGTGTTTTCCAACCTAAATGATTCTATGATTCTAAATTCTCCGCTAATCTGTATCAGCCCTGTAGCTGTCAGAAACATGTTTGTGAGGGCAAGCAGGTCATTAGTGAATTTCAGATCAGAAAATCGCTAGTCTTTCTTCTTTTTGTGAGTAGGTGTTGAAGTCCCAACAATTATAAGGACCCATCCTGTGAATGATGCTAAAGCTGAAGCAGTTCCATTTTGCTGAAGAACCTCGATAAATTGTTAATCTGATGCTCCTGAGAACAGGAGTGAAAGAGATCCATTCAGGAAGATATATTGCTTTCAAGGATAAGCCCAAAGAAAATCAATCTACACTCAGCAGAAAAGGCAATTTCCATGTTGGTTGGAACTCTGTTTATTGCAGAAGTTTTACCCACACTGGTCTGGAAATTGCTGTAAATTTTCAATTTTACAGTGATTTTCTTTTTTTTGTTTGTTTTTATATACACTAGTGTTGTTTGCTTTACTGTTTTTTGATTATTGTGGGGGGTTTTTGTTCTATGGGAAGGTGTGTGTGGGGGGGTTGTTTGTATTTTTTTCTTCTTTTATGCTTATATAACATCTATATTGCTTAGTATTGTGCTTTCACATCCTAAGGAGCCATCATCATTTCATACACCAGATTTGTGTAAGACTATTGTTCATTTTGGAATTCAAAGATCTATATCTAATTTTAACATATTTATGGTTTTTGCTGTATTTCTTTCATAAATTAAATGGCTTTAGTGTTAATGAACAGTAAATTAAGCAAGTACAAACATTCAATTCCCTGATTATTCTATTAATATTAAACAATCTTGAAAGCATCCTCCTACCTTAGCTGAAGACAACTGATGCCTTTTTACAGGATTTGGAATATATGGTTTTGGTTCCTGACTCTGCAGAGGCTCTCAGTTTACCCAGTTGTGTTCTCTGGATGTTTCTTGGGTATAAATATACCTGCCACAGCAGTGACAGATTCATCCTCTCATGAAAGAGATGGTGCTCCTTTTCCTGTACCTGTCATTACTTGGGCCAGAGGGGCAGGGATGCCGGACTGTGCTTTATTTACCAATATTTTACCAAAGGGAAGTCCAAGGTTGATATTCAATCTGTGGGCTAATGGAAAAAAAAAAAATTACAAGTTTGGTGTTCTTCTGTCATCTCAGGGGTGCTGCAACACTTCTGTTATTCATGTTGGTTATTCCAAACATTTTAATGGGTATGTTTTTTGGAATAGCCTTGTGGTCGTTTAGGAACTGCGTGAGCCAAGCCATAAACCACCCCATTAGCCTTTGTTCTTCTGAGTAGTAGGTGGAATTATTCTTTAGTGCCTAAGGTGATTTAAAGGATGAGAGCTAGCAAAAATCACATTTCTTTGGTACTTAAGGTAAGAATAAGTTGCCTGTTTGTGATTTGTATTTGACAGTACTGTATGATTCTTCGGAACATAAACATATGCTTTGCGTGGTGATCTCAAGAGCCCCTTTATCTTGGTGATGTTTTTCAAAGTGAAAAAATGGTCTGACAATTGTAAGGTAAGAGTCTAAACTGAAACAAAGTGACATGGTCAGTGGACTTTATCTGGTGCTAGACTGATTCATCAAGTTTAATCCATGCTCCTTTTCAAACAGCCTGTGGAAGACAGAAGTGTAGTATTTCTTTTATGCTGGATAATTTTGTGAAATTTTCTCACAATTTATGAAATTAAGTACTTTTCTTTTCTTGTATTACCTGTGACCTTCCCTCTGCATAAATACCATTTGGAGTGTTCATATGGAGTGTCCATACTTCTGGAAGAATGTAAGCAAAGCTGGTCAAAGCAAAGTCCTTTGCCCTTGTGTTTAGGGAATTTCAGGATGGGTGTTTGTATTAGGAATCCATGTAAATAAATCACCAGCAACAATTTTGCTTTTTCAGTGGAGAAAATGACTTGGGATGTATTTCAGTATTTTAGCCTTGCTAAATTACATGCAGTATTATGCTTAGTCAAACCATTTGATGTATTTAGGGTATTTTTATAGTCCGTGAAGGAAGGCACAGTCCTCCAAAGGTGACACTGCCAACTCAGACACTCTTAAAGGTGACCTGTTTTCCTCCTCTAACTGTACTTAGGCTCAAGTGATGTCAGAGTATCCCATCTTTGTATATGGCTTTATGATGCTGTCCAAATGCTGTTCAGATATGAACTGAATTGAAATCTGTTGCGTCATATTCTCTTTTCATGCCTGATGTTACCTTTGGATATATTGCTGTGTCAGTGAGGAACTGTTAATACTCTTGGTTTTGTCTTTTTGAGATATGTGTAATTGTCAGCTTTTCAGAATAGGTTAAAGTTGTGGTAACAGAACTATGAAAGTCACAAAATAATTCAACTTCACTTGTAACTGTGCCCCAAAGTCTGCCAAGTGTGTGGACTGCTATCATTTAAAGATCTGGTCCTCAGACTCCACATGGATTCCTAAGGCAAAAAGTGTGCTTGCACCAGCAAAAACCAGTCCCAGATATTTGTCTTTTAGTAGCACTACTACTAAAATCTTATCTCTGAAGTAGCTGGACTTGTCATTGAGAGATCCCTAAATGAGGGAGGGATCCTGACCTTATCACAGATTCCAGGTCAGGAAGGCTAATGTCTTCTATGCTGAACTTTTTATGTGATGAATGAGCCTTTCCTTGCTCAATAAAATTTCACCTTGCTGACTGTTTTGATTTTCTTTTCCATTTGCTTTAACTTCCTGCATGAATTGGATGTGCACTGGATTACTGTATCCCCCTCATCATGTTGAGTTTCTGGTCTTAGATTAACAGCCTGCTTTGTAAGATGCTCTAGATCTTACGTTGGATGGAGAAAAGTGGATATCTCATCAGATCACTAAGGGAGTCTTGGTAGGGGGAAAAAAGATGAATATACTCCCTCCACTCGCACAAGTGCTAGTAGATCTGCCACCTCGGCAGGATCTGGCTTTCAGATGGGGTGTAACTGCTTCTAGTTTTGTGTTTGGTATGGTCTCCCTCTGTTCCCTGATGGCTGGGCTTTGGTCACTTGTCAAACACAGTGATGATCTGTACGGTCAAATACAGGAGAAGGACTTGCAGTGTACCCTTGCTAGTCTGTGGGTTTGTGAGACACTTAACTTTTACTTTTAGGGAGGTCAAAGCAGAGAACAAATTTATTTTTTCTTAATTATGAGTGCTAATCTAGTAGAGGAAGTAGAAGAATTTGTGTGGTATCTGTTAACTAGTATGTACTGCATGGAAAATAGCTTGGGGGGCATGAATCTGTAACTTTGAGCTTTTGTGTATACCTTAAAGATTTAAATTAGGCTTAAAAGGTGAAATGGATATGCATAAAGAAATGTGCAATGCACAGAGCCTTCAGTCTGATGCATTTCTACTATTGCAGAAGCATTTCTGCTACTGCTCAAGCGTAGCTCTTTGGCAATGCAACCTGCTCTCACCTCTGAGCAATGACTTCCAGTGAAACACAGTGTCAGACTTGGAGTGCTTAGTGAGTGGGCTTAGCATAACTGAACTATTAATTAAAATTTTGGATTAGAAACTGAATATCCAAGGCTAGTCAGAGTGTAACTACAAAAGTGCATATTTCTGATTGAAATATAGTCCTTGTGCACCTGGCTTGAGGGTGAGTCTCAGTAAAATACATTGCAAATCTCCCTGTAGCCTGTCACATACAAAGTAATTTCTTTGACTTGGTTTTCTCTAGCGAGTATACTGTGATTTGTGTGGTTGACGTCTGTTGGTCTAAGCACCTGATATGTCAAAAGAAGTGTTCATACTCTATTTTATTTGCTTCTCCATCTGGAGAGAAGATGAAAACTAACAGTTTAATTTTAGAACTGAAAGATGATTGCATACTGTAGTGGTGAGTGTAGTAGAATTCAGGCAGAGCAAGATGTCCAAATATCCACTTTCATAATGTCTGCTTGCTAGTGTTTGTGTTTCACTTCAGTCAACACCCTCCATCTATTAATGTTTCTTCACCATAGCTAAAAAATAAATTATCTGTTAAATCTTCTTTACATGCACAGCTAAGCTGGCAAGATGTTGGTTAGAAGCTCTGTTAATAAAAGTTAAAATCTTGAGCAGTAGCTCTTTCAAAGCTAGACCTTTTCAAACTGTGCCTCCGTTGAGAGGTTGATATTCATGAGCTGTTTTGAAGAAGTGGATGCTGAAGAAACAAACAACTAACTCGATGGTATTAATTTGCTCAGCTATTTGATCAAAGGTTGCTTATGTACGGAGAACCTGGTCAAGGACAAGGTCCCAGAAACTTGCTTTTCTGTTTGTTCCTTTTGAAAGGGGAAAATAAAATGCTCCAAGAACCAATTTTTTCCTTATTTAAGCTTCTCTAATTTTAAATAAGAACACTATTTTCTCCATTTTTCAGAGACAGTTGAAAAGGGAGTTAATTCTCAGCACACAGTGATTTTCTAGCATTTCCTTCATGGTAACTATTGTTTGCTATGTTTGCTGATAGTTGTTTGAAGTGCCATATACAAAGAAGTCCTGTGTTTTATGGAAGGGCTTCTTTTTAATTCACAAAAGGCTGGAAAGAAAGTAAAGTTGTTGCATGTCTCTGCAGTATTTATATAAGAGTGGAGGAGTAAAGGAGAACTTTGGGACTGTGTGTGGAGGGAAAATGGAAAGATTCAGTCCTGAAATTCAGTACTAATGGAATTAGTGTGAGCAAGACCAGGCCCTGAGTGTTTCAAAGGATTTTTAGAGCACTTTAAAGAGCTAAAGACCTGCTCTTGTTTTCTGACTGCAGTGAAAGTTGTTTATCATTAGAGGCAAAAAATTGGATTCCTTCTTGCTTTTGCAAGATTTAGTTTCTTTTGGCTAGTATTTTACATAAAAAAATCTAATATGTTTCAAATTAGGGTAATTTGAGGTTTTGGATAGGAGCTCTCTAATAAACATAATCAAGAAAAGATGTTCCACGGAGTAAGTCTCATAATATCTGGATTTGTTTCTGTATTTTACTTCCCCATCTCCCCCACCCAACCAATACCAGAATAGTTTACATTTATTTTTACCTTTATAGGGTTTCTATTTTATTTTTTCTAGTCACTTACGTATCACAGGGGTATCTTGACTTCTGAAAAGTTTCTGGTAGCTGGAAACCCTGGGGAGCTCAAAGGGGCAGGAGAGTGTTGGGGGGGTGGCAGGGAAGGGAGAGGGGGCTGGTTCAGCACCCACAGCTCTTCACCTGCATGCTGCCTCTGTGCTCTCCAAGAGCGGAATTGAGAGGGTGGTATCTCAAACATCTTCTGAAAACTGAGTTTTATACTGGCATCAAAGCCCGGTGGTCCAAGTCAGGGAGCTCCCCAGCTGTGCCATGGGTCTGCAGCATGGCTACCCACCCGGACACCATGTTTCTTGGCCAAGCCTTTTTACAGCTCTGTGGTAGCCATTTCCCTCACATGAGATTTTTCTGCGCATAGGAGTGCTGTGATACCACTTAAAATTATCATCTTGGCTGTTTCTTAAACCATTTACTTCTATTTTCAGACCTGTTTTAAAATGAAATGAACTTTGTGGAAGACAAAGGGACAACATTTCTGTAAGTTACTGCACATTATGAGCCATTATGGCTCAAACATGCCCTCCCTGTGGAAGTCCCTTTACAGCCTTGTTTGGCTACATGGAGAATCACTGGATTGCAGACTACTGACTTTACCCTAAAAAATGCTTTCTGTTTTAGACATTGCTCATAGTGACTTAGGCAACCTGTTTCATGGATTTATCTCGTGAGTGATGTACTAAAACTGCAAATGAAATGTGACATAGGAATCACTTTCCTGAGATGAGACCTAAAGGCATTTTAATGCATTGAATTAAGAACAGGCTTAAGACTTAAGGCAGTGTCCCAAATCTGTCAGCAGGACCATGGTTGCTTCCCGCCCAGGAACCAGTACCACAGGGCTGCATGGCACTGTTTTGCTCATTTGCTGCTGCTTTGGAGTGTGCCACAATGTATTTGACAGTAGACTTGATCAGATGAGTTCTGAGCCCAGTTCGTACATGTAGAGTAGGTGATTTCTGCTCTGTCACTGTAAAGGAAGCCTGAGGATTCCCTCATCTGAGGAAGTAAGGGAGAATGACTTTCAGTAGTGGTGGTTGCTGTGATGTGTAGTGAGCATGTACAAAGATGGGGAATCTTTAGCAGTCATGTCCCAGACGGTGACTTTTGAACATCTGTTCTGCCAGGTATCATAGCCCACACAGGTCTGGATTGCTCCAAAAGAAATGAGGAAAAATGTCAGGAGCTTCCATCTGCACATCAGGAAACACTTCCACCATGCAGGTGACTGAGCACTGACTCAAGTTGCCCAAAGAGGTTGTGGAGTCCACTGGAGATGTTCAAAAGCTGTCTGGACCGGACCTGGTCCTAGGCAGTCTGTTTTAGGTGGCCCTACTTGAGCAGGGAGGTTGTATTGAGATCACCTCCAGGGGTCCCTTCCAAACTCAGCTGTCCTATGATTCTCTTGCTTTGCTTCTCTTACTCAAGGATCTGCAAGTACTCTTGGATCAGCCAGAACTGAGGACCTGGGCAAGGACAGTATAGGAAGTGCATGGTTTTGCAATTTCTGTTTGGGACTGATTTTGCAAGACAGGGTCAGAATTATTTATTCATTGCAGTGCAGATTTCCTTCTTGAAATTAAAAACGCTTCTAAATGTGATTGAGAGGAATAACTTGTGCTGTCTTCAAACCTTTGCGATTTCTTTTTGTATTGCCCTCTGAGAGCTGACTATCTGCTATTAAATAGCAAAGGTGCTTTTCTCTGTAGATTTTTTAAAAATACCAACATGGACGTGAGGAAACTAGCCATAACAAGTGTCTCAGGACAGAGATATTTCAGTGCTTATTTGTAAGAGGGCTGCAAACACCTTATGCATCTGATATGTCTGACATTGCTGCCAAGTATAAGTGTGAAAGCAATTTCGTACAAAGCCTGTCTGGGAACAGGGGCAGAAGGTTGGGTGGGGAATGAGAGGTTCACATCTGTTGTGGAAGATGGTATAGAATGTTCTAGCTGTGCAGGTGTAATTCTCACTAGAAATAAAATGAACTTAATAAGTAGTGGTGTATTCAATGTTTATTTAAAAAAAAAGCCATAAAAACTCTGAATGTATATGCACATGTCAGATTTCATTAGTTATATTTGCACTGGATAGCAACTGATGTCTCTGTAATCCTTCCCTTTCCATGTCCCTTAAGTTTTGCATAATAAATTCAGAAAATGCTACAGAAGTGGATGCCAGAAAAGGTCTCTGGTGGAAGTTTTTGAGCATGCCAGAAAACATTCTATGGATGCTAACTTGGGAGAGTAAGTTAAATTACAATACTAAATGCAGGGTTTAGTTGAGAACACGAAAAGCATTTAAAATTAGGGGAGGGAGGGGGAGTTGAACTTCCCTGTAACTCCAGACTGCCAGTCCCTTTGATAATCAGTGGAGTCCTCAATAGGGACTCTGTAAGCATTAATAAAATGAAAAGATTCCCAATGTTCAAGTATCACATCTGGAAAACCCTAGAAGACCTTACATGTAGCTTGTGTAGTGTTGATGATAAAATTATTTCAGACAGATACTGTGAGCTGGAGCCACAGTTCTGGTTATTAATATCAAACCATACAAACGGTTGCAAAAATAGCTAAAATGCTTGTAATTAAAAATGTCAAATAATTTGATTGTGCAGTGCAACTACATATCCATCTGCAGAATTGAAGTACGGGTGACAAAAAATCTCCTCCACTTTACAACATACTAGGTGGAGCCACTGAATGCTTCCAAAGTGGTCTGTTGGCATATAGGAATCAGGTCCTTGCATGCAGCTTCCAGCTTGCAAATGCAGTTTGTTTTTCCTATGGGACACAGCTCGTGTTCTTGCTAGCTTGAGTAGTGCAGTATTCTAGGGTTCTTCTGCCTGTGTTACTTTGCTCATAAGAAAAAGTAAATGCAGACTAAGAGTGAATTATTGTAGAACAGTCTCTAACCTTCGCTCAGGTCCTGAGTAGAAGAGCTGACGATGGACAATCTGTTTCATTTTTGTAGTATATTAATTACTTGGTAGCTACTTCTTTCTCTTTTTCTCGACTTTGGTTTGTGGTGAGCTGGAGTTTGGGGCCACACGAGATGGCTGCTCAGCAGCACACTTCCTGCAAGAACAATAGATAGTGTATCTTGTCTTGTCATGCATGAAGGTGGACAGTGCAGTTTCTGAGGAGATGGAGGTTTTAAACCCCAGACGGTTGCTCTGCTGAGTGGTGTGGCCTAAAGGAGTGCAGCTGTATGGAGAGAATGGTGCAGTTGCCTTAGCAGTCTGGGAGGAGCTAATGATCCTGGTAGGACAGCTCTGGAGGTTAGAACTGCAATAAACAACCTCATGCTTGGCAGCTTTTCTTTGCGAGGTTACATGGTTCTCTGCCAGGGGTCACTGCTTGAGAGTCCCTGTTGCTCCTCGTGGCTTATCTAAGGGCTGTAGGCACCAAGGTCTGGATGCAGATCCTGCTGTGGGAGCTGGCTGCAAAATGCTTCATGTGGCCATGATTTGGGAATTTGGTCTAAAACCACAGTGGCACCTTTAACCGCTGCTGACCTGCTCAGGCTCCTTCAGGCCTCTGACTCTCAGTCTTATCTCCATCTCAGTGCAACTCTTCTGATCCAGCACTAGAAACAGTAATAGTGAGATTTGATGCTAATTCCAGGACATTATGCTCCGTTGCTTGTGCCTCGTCTCCTTCGGAGAATGATCTCTGATGGGAACTGTCTGGGTCTGCCTGGATCAGAAGGAGTAAAGACGTGTATGAGAGGTAAATAGAGACTAATAATAAAATGAGACCCAAGATCTGGAAATGAAACTAAGGAAAATAAGGTAATGCAGTGCTGGGAGTTTTCTCACAATTGTTTTCTTTCTGGACATGTAGCTTTCATCTATTCAGGCAAAAATAAATTTAAACCAGTAAAATAACAACTCCTTTTTTCCCCCCTTACTTGCACTGTTTTCCTTGAAGCATCTTTCTCGGATGACATTAACACTATTGTTTTTGTTTGTTTTTTTTAGTTGTTTTTTTTTAAGTCTAAATCCAGATGTCGGCTAGTCTGTTAATAAATAACAAAAATTAGATTTTTTTTCATGTTGCATGAATTATGCATGTATATAGATTTTATAATGTGTTTACTTAATCAGTGGTTGCTGAAATTCTTAAAAAGTACTTTAAGAGGTCATTGGGTTACTCTGCTGATTGTAAATGATTTTTATTTAAGAAAGTACATCTAGATTTTCTTACATTGGGTTTGATTTCTGAATCTAAGACCTGAATTGGTAGTGGAGAAACCTGGAGCCTGATTTAGAGGGTTACTCTGTAGATTAATTGCGGGAGGTGCCCTTGGGTAGAGGGGAGAGGGTGATTAGCCTTAGTGTATTTCAAGAGCAGTGTCATAGTGGCAGTGGCTGTTTCAAGAACTATTAGCTTTGTTCATTCAGATGTGATTCCCATTTCCCTATTGATTATGCTGTGACTGGGTTCACAAGAAGTCCTGTATTAGTCTGAAGTCGTGATCAGTATCTTTTAATCTTTACAAAAGTTGGAAATCCGTACTCCTCCCCACTGGTTAGAGAGCTTTTCATCTGAAACTGTAACTTGAGGTACATTGTATTTTTGTTTGCTGCTAGCGTTACCAGCCTCTACTGGAAGTTTTTTACCCTCCTTCTCGCTCTTTTTTTTTTTTTTGGTGTGTGTGTGTGGCTCACTTGGGGGCTATTTGGAAAAAGATTTGTAATCTTAGCCTTCATCAGACCACACAAGTCAAAGAGGCTGATCTCCTCTTGGGCTTGTCAGCAGTCAGCTTAATCGGGACAGAACGTGAGCTGTGGTGAGAATGGGTTGGACATGTTTTTAGCCCACACTTGTAGATCGGTGTCATGGGGGGCCAGCAACACTGAGCTGTTTGGCAGTGAGGGCTCATTATGTGCCTGTCCCCTGTGGTCCCTCAGCAAGGGCTTGAGGCTTCTGTTCACAGGGAATGAATGTGGGGAGGGGAGTGCTTGGCCTCCTTCAGCTCTGAATGCTTTCATTGAGACCTTGGTGAGAACTCTTTCCAGCTGAGCACTGCTGCATCCTTCACCATTTGAATTGCTTGGGATTTGTGAGGGTGCAGAGGATGGGATACAGGCTGTGACAGCCTGGGGTTTCACAGCGCGAGTAATTTTGAACAAACCCAGTAGTTCTGTACTGAAACAATGCCTACTTTTTGAGTTTGTGATATTCTTTGTTTAATAGGTGACAACAACAAGAGGTTATTAGCTGTACTCCAGAGCTCCCCTAATCTGTCTGTAAAGACTTGTATTGAAATAGAGCACTTAGCAGCCTGGAGAAGAGCAGTGGTAAATGTTAGACCATGTTGCTTGCTTCTGGCTGTGAGTGTTCAGGAGCAGCAGTGGTCTCAGGGGGCTGACCATGGCCCACAAAATCATATTGTACCTCTACCAAATTCAGTTGGCTTCAGATTCATGAAGGTTTCTTTTATACCCACATCACCAGATGTCTGGCAGTCAAGTAGCCCATCAGCCTCTGGACCCAAGCCAGTATCCTTCCTCAGGGTAACCTTATATCCTGCAGCTTCATCAGCTTGAGTCAGTGCTGGTGTAGTAGGTGCCTTCTGGATCACCTGGCGTGGAAGCAGCTAAATGCAGGTTCTGCAAAAGCCATGGTGAGTGGAGTTGGAGCTCTCCTCTTGTCATGTAAAGCCCCACTCAGCAGCCCGACAGCTTCCATCCTGACCACAGCTTCTTATCTTCCCTCCACATCTTCCTGCACTCACCAGCCCCTCAAAGCCAGACTCTATCACCTACTCTTGGCACAAAATACCAAAACCTGTGCAATTCCTGCCTCAGCCGATGCAGGCACAGTCTGCTGAATTGGAGCTGAAGCATATGTTGAAGTATACGCATTAGTTTATAGTTTGAGTAGAAAGTCACACACTGACATAGTGTAATGAAATTTAGCAGGTATGTTTGCAGCAGACTTGAGAGAAAAAGGCTGTGTGTCATAACACACTTTCTGCCATGTGTGTTGGCATGGCTAAGTAGTGCAACTACCCTAAAGCTGGAGAAAAGAGTTTTGCCTGGAGAAAAGGTGTCCTGTCCATGGCAGTTTGTCCTCATGCTGTATGTGAGTGAGTCATGACAGAGTGACTCAGTTTGCACTTAGAGCAGTTCAGATTCCTGTTACTTTCATTAGTTTCTTCAGGATTTTGGTTTTTCTCTTTCTTCTCCTTTGCATATCACAAATGTTTATACTGTGCTAATAAAACATAAGCTGATCTTGCAACTGGAGTGGAAATCTGCAAACAACTTTGCTCATTAAATTTTTCCCAGCTGAAAAGCTGAGGTGTGCTCCTGCTTCTTGCTCTGTATCCTAGGTGGAATAAATGTTCTTTCATGGCTGCTCTAATACTTTTAGATTTGGCTGCATGGAGGTTAGGAGCATGTAGCACCCTCAAAGATAGATTTTAACTTTTCTGGTGCATTTTTGTTTGTTTTCATATGTCTGTAATATTTTTCTGCAAGCATAAAAATGGTATCAATATATTTAAACTATTGTATGTGAGAATGCATATACAAATTTCACTTCCAAAGAGAAGTCTTTGATGTTACACCTCATTTTAGGTGTTCCAGGGATCACAGGCAATAGTTATAAGTGATTTCATGTGCGCAAAAGAAATTAAGCAAAACCATAATTAGACAATTTGATAACTAGATCATTAACAAGCTCTTAATATAACTGTGCTAATGGAAACAGCTATAAATACAGAACTATATCTGGTTACTGTCTGGTATTACATCAAAGCTGAGGAGCTTTCACAAGCAAACATAACTCACCCTGAGATAATGTAAAACTGTTAGAATTAAATTTCACTGGGTTGCACCGGGATTTTTCTTTTCTCAGTTCACAGTATTAATAAAAACAAACCCAAGTGCTAATAAAAAATAACGAATAATGTTATGCACACCCAAAGTGGTAAGTATGGTATCAGTTAACCTGAGCTGGGATTAGTGTGCAGGGTGAGGTGGGGTGTCACAGCCAAGGGGCAGGAGAAGCATCGAAGGGTATCTGCTGCATTTGGGAGCTGTGCACCTGATAAGCCTGGTGAGCCTGAGGCTGGACTCCAAAAGGCTGTGCAAACCAGGAAGGGAGCATGGCCATTGTATTGCTGGCAGGAAAGGAACAGGATGGTGGTGCTTTTCCCTCTCTGAGGTAAAAATGAGATTTCCACGAGGCTGAGTCACTGAGAGGTAGTTTGATCTTGGACACGATGGGAGTTTGCACAATCATGATGCAGAAGGAAGGAGAGCAGCCCTTCTGTGGATGAATGGCTTGGGGTGAGAAGGAGGTGATAATGATAACAGGCCAAATGTGACTGAGGGGGAAAGATTTACCAGATGGCAGTGAGACAGTGAGAGCCTGTATGGCTAGACAGCAGGGGACTTTGGCTGCCTGTGCAGCGAGTGACTGTCAACACCTGGTATGTGGCCACTATCTCAAGCAGCAGCCCACTGCAGGCCTGGTGTGTGTCAAGGAGGATGTTTCAGACAGGTTCTGTCAAACCTCAGTGTTGCTCACAGGGTGCTCTTATGCAACTTCTGTCCATCCAAAATACAGCATAAAGTCTTTTAGGAAAGCAGGGTGGCATACAATTCATTAATAGAAAGTTGTGATCTTCCTTCTAGGTCAGCGATTGTTTACCCCATCAATAGACCTTCAAGTTGCTTATGTCAGAAATTAGGGGGAAAAAAATTCTTTCAAAGGTCATTATCTTGATTTCTCCTCTCTCCCTCCTTTATCCCCTTCCAGTCTCACCATCAGCTTCAAGCAGGTATTTTGGTTTTTTTCTTCTGTTGTCTAAAGGATTGTACAGTCCTCTTAGGAGAGTTCTCAGCATCTCAAGATCTCTTAACTAACCCTTCAGCTCTCTCAGTGCCTACTTGCTTGATCCTGGGTGCATTCCCATGAAGGAAATAACTTCTAAAGAAGGCATGTAACAGCTCTGTGAGTATTGAGATGCATGTTTAGTTCAGTTGAGATAAACAGCTGATGGAAATCCCCAGTCAATACTAGTGTGAGATGTGACTGCCACTGAGTGGTTGTGTGCAGCTTGGAATGCTCTGCATGTAGAAGGATTTGAGAACCAGTGCAGAGAGGAGACTCATTCCTATTTCCAAATTACATATTCTTAGCAATGTTATCTATCTAAAGCAAAATTGAAACATAGAAAAGAGGCAAATACATTTCAGGTTTTCATGTGCTTCTGACTGTAAATGTGCATGGGAGAGACTTCATCATTCCTGTGAAGTGGCTGTTGCCTTCGTGATCTCCTTTGGCAGTGGTTAGGAACAATATTAATTCTCTTGTTTCCTAGATGGCATGCAGATAAGATCCATCTGATTTGAATAAAGTGGTCAGAAATTAACTTCTACTTGCTAAGATTAAGACTTCTTGGGTTGCTTTCATGGGTGTTTTCATGTTTGAGGACATGAAAGAAGGTCAGTTTGAAGTGTGAATTTCAAATGGCCCTGTTAAACTGCAACTCTTCAGGTTTTTAACTGTCCGTGATTAGTTCTGTACTAAGACTTGCAATCCTCTAATTCTAATCAATCTATATCCTTGATGTTCCCAACTCCTCTCCAGTCAAGCTGAGATGGGCAGAAATCTGATAGCAGCAGAAAAGAAACTGGAAAAGAGAACCTGAATGAATGTTGCTTGAGGAGAGCATATTCAAGATGCATGAAAGGTAGCTTTGCTGCACCTCATTGGAACCTCCATGTGAAGTGGACAAAACGGTAAAATTCTTTCCTAGAGTCAAGTGAGTTAAAACAAACAGAAGAACACAATAACCCAAAATGAAAAGGAAGATTGGACATGCAAAGGCAAAGTTCTTTACCCATTGTAAAAGCCACCAATAACCTGCATCAATCTATTGACCTTTTTCCTTTTTTTTTAAATTTCTTCGCTTCCAAGACAGTGGTCTTCCATGCAGTTTAAGGATAATAATGCTTCTCAGAGAGGAGAGAAAAGCATAAGAGTGAGCTGCAGAAGTGGTTTAAAAAAGCAGGATACAAAAGTTAGCTAAGAGGGCCAAAAGTTTTTGGTTCTCTGATGCCAATCAGTTGTAGATGTGCTGAAGAAGAACAGACTTGATAAAAAAATGTTACACATTAAATAGTTCTTTTGAGATTGCTAAATTATTAAATAAGCCCTACAATAATCTCTCAAATGTTTGTTTGCTTATAGTATAAGATTCTCATGTTTGAAAAGCAGTTACAAGTGGTTTTAGCTTGCCACAAACCTATTTTTAAATCAGGGGAACAGATGTCACAGGTGATTAAAACAGGTATCACAAATACTGTCCTGACCTTCTCATTTGTGATTATTTAGTTACCCCACTTCAGGTGTGACAGCTTTTTGAGAAATCACTGGTTTCTATGTCAATAGTAGCTCAGTGCTGGCATTTGTCAAAGATCTCTAATGCTTTCCTCTCAGGAAAAGCAAGCTAAACTTTTAAAATTTGGGAGTATGTCAGAACAAGAATTGCTGCTGTAGCCTGGTTACTCAAAGAGGTTCAAGTGATCTGTTGATTAGCTGTTTATCAAAGCTTCTAATGGGGAGATTTGAAAGGATAATGTTATTCCAGTATTTTAACGTCTGGCCCATGTAATCATAGGTCAGTCATGCTTCATGCTTATCCCAGATGGGCTTGAAAGGGTGGGTAAAAGGATATCAACTATACAGAACAACATCTTTGTGAATGGCATCAGAGGGATTTTATAGCAAAAAGGTATCATGTCTGCCACTATGGTGAGGAGTGAGAGTAAGGTGTGGTTGATAAGGCTAACAGTTTGTAAGCTCCTGAAAGCATCTAATCCTAACAATAGCTGGGTCAAATTTGCAGCTGGACCTCAGTTGCGTGAAGAGGCAGCAAGAGCCACTGACTTCTGTGAGATGGCTGGAAACCTGAGCAAAAATGCATCTGAAGTACATCTGGGCTCCATGCATGACACAAAATTGTTTACAGCAATGATGCAGGAAAGTACCAGGGGATCAAGGTGAACAATCAGTTGAACACAAGCTCGGAGTGTGCTCTGGTGGCTAAGAAAGCAAATGCAATCTTTCCACGTCCAGTCAGGAAAGTAGAATGCAAATAAGGGAGAATAGAGCTGCTGCTTTTTCCGGCAAAAGGGTTGACGTTTCTGCAATTCTGAGTTTGTTTCTATTCTTTGTTTTATCGAAAGGGTGTTGACAAATGCTGGTCTTTCAGCAACAGCAGCGTTTGTCTGCCACATAACTGTAGAAGAATCTTCCCTCCAGGAGACCCTGTGCATGCTGTGGCCAGAGCTCTAGACAACTGCATAGCAGAGCTCATTGGTCAAGACTTGGATTTGCACCACTGAACGTGTATTTAGATTTTCCTGCTGCTGTTTCATCTCATGTTCCCAACCCAATTAGAAATCTGGCTGCTGTCTAGCTGTCGAATGCTAACACAAACACCTGTGTGCCAGATGTGTACAGCTGTAAGTCCGTCAGTGCTGATCCATCAGCAGAGCCATGAGCCATAAGCCAATCCATGGAGCAATTAGAAAACACTTTTTGGGTTTTTTTTTCTCCCGCTTTTTCTGCCCTATTTTTAATCCTTCTATTTTCTCAGGGTTTTCTGTCTTCTGCTTCCTGCTGCTGTGAGTTTGTAAGGTGATCCCTGCTTAGACTTTCTGTCTCTTTCAGATAAGAAAACAGCCTAAACCAAAGGAACACATTTTTCTGGCTGCAGAGTGGCTGGTTTATACTGACATGTGTTAAATTATAGAAGTCCAAATGTCAGTTGTATGTGCCAGCTCAAGAAAAACACCTTGAAATACTAATGTATGAGGGCTACACTAGACAGAATTAAGTCTTAATTTTTGAATTCCCCCTTTTTCCGAAAAGAACTGGTCTCCCAGATGTGTTTTGGAGATACTGACTGTAGGACAGGGTGTACTCTAATTGCCTTTTTGAAAGGAAAGGCTCAAGTCAGCAGTAGAGTGTTCAAGTTTGACAGACAAGAATGGCGATAGATAAAGAGGTGGGGTATAATAATACTGCTAAAGTTTTTACTGTAGTTGGTAAGACAGTGCTTTTGCAAGGGCTTTCTGGAAACAGGCTAATGTAAAGAGGCTCTTTCTTATTCCACTATGCTTTCCTCATGACCACTTGTCTCTTCTTTTGCCCGAGTTCCCCACTTACAGCTCTCCAGTTTCAGTCCTCTCTACTGTCCCCGACATGGAGTAACAGTGGGGGGTGTTCCTGCTGGGGAAAGGAGAGAGTTTCAGAAGGAAGAGAGTGAAATATGTTCTTTTCTAGCAAAGGAGATAGTTTCATTTGCTCGGCTGGGAGTGATAATGGATGGCTTATTTGAAGAAGATGTGTTGGCTGTGTGGGATGACTTCTGTGGCAGGGAGGGTGAGGAGTATGGTCTTGCCCAGAGAAGGTGTCAGTTGCTGCGTACAGAGCAATAGAACAAGGGAGGCCATCTTGCTGCCCTCTTGCTCACGTGCAACTTTGGCTTTTACTTACCAGAAAACTGCTTGTGCTAGCGGAGATCCCACCAACTTAAATAATTTAAATGATTCAGTCTTTACTGACCAAAGTGAACTGATTTTTATCCAAGGGTTCCCAGCTCAGTTTGATGGTGAAGTGCTGCTAATTTAGAGTCTGAGTGTATATTTTGTCATGCTTATTTGAAGAAAAACTCCCACTGACTTCAGTATATTTAGACTTTTACTTTAACAGAAGTGGTGTCATTGTAATGGTGAGGAGCTGTTTTTCGGCTGTTGGGGCTCTGGAATGCTGAAAACAGCAAATGTCTCAAATGTAGCCTATAAGATGATAGGATATGTTTAAGTTAGGATTCAGAGTCTCTTGGAAAATAGCCCGAGTGCCTCTGAAAAGTAAATTACAAGTATAATCTCTTTATTGAGCTGGAAAGTACACCCTCAAGAGAGAAAGGAGAATGGAGGAGATTTTTTCTTTTTTCCTCCTGCCTCCCCTCCCTTTTTTTTTCCTAAATAGAGACCAACTGTGGACTAACAGGATTGTGTTTAGAGCAGAGATGTTTGCAGAGTCATGGAATAACATGGGGTTTTTTATCAGGGTAAGGCTTCCCTCCTACTAAAGTTTCTTAATTAGTTCTTCTGCACCCTGCCTGTGGAGTGGGAGAATCTGGAAAACACACTCCTTCCTGGGAAGAACTTTGATCACTGCTTTCCTCTACTTCTCCTCTCACCTAGTCATTGCTGCATGGACCCTTTCAGAAACAAAAGAATTCCATGAGTCTTCTGTGAGCATCTTCAAGCAGATGCTGGCCTCTGTGATTTAGTTAGTATTGACTTTGTGTTTCTGTAAAGAGCAATGAGTAATACTGGTGTTGAAGAACACAATTTGTTCAAGAAGGTCTTGAGATCCATTGTATATTTGAGTTTTCTCTGACATAAGGTTATAATGTCTAACTTGCATAGGCTGTCATTGACCAAATCAAATACAATTATGTATGAAATCTTAGGGAGTATGACCTATACTGGTATCTGTCTGCTGTATGCTTGCAAAAGAGTAGAATGTGTATGAGGTATTTGTATATGAATCTATGATCAACTAGGTTCCATGTAACATGTAAAAGTGCAAATTGTCCATCTTATTTCTTGCTTGTCTCTGTGTCCACCAGCTGAGCTCATCCTGCTTTCGTTGTATCTCCTTGTGAGCTTTGTGTAAATGTAAGTGTGAAACAGAGGGTGCTTTGTGCTGGAAGTGGTTGTTTGCTTTCTCTCATGAGGAAGATGGGTTCTAAGCTGGGTGGCAGGAAGGACAGGATTATTCTCTTTGTCATCTGCTTTCTTGGTGATGGAGTTAGAACACCATGAACAGTATACAGCAAGGTACAGATTTATGAAGGGGTATGAAAGAGGTGGAGGATGCTTCTGCATTACCTTATCATACAGTAACCATTCAGTTCCTCCTTCCCGATGAAGTCAGGACTGCATTTACCCTGCTAGAGCTGTCTGTGTACCTCAGTATTTCTTAACTAGTGCCTGTTCTCTGTGTATATTTTCACTGGGTAAAATAAGAATTCCTCAGGTCACCTATGACAGGTCTCTAACACACAAAATTTCCTTCCATCTTCTGTCTTTCCCATGTGGGTTTTTAGTTCAGGAACAAAGATCAGGGATTACTTACTATCTTGGTGTTTACTTGACCTTGAGAACTCAAAGGTAACGTGAAAGGGCTTCTTGCAGTATAGCTCAGTGTGCACTCTGTTTAGTTTGCTTCTTGCCTCATGCATTTATGCAATGGTCTGTGTTGCGGCTGATCTCCTGGAGCTTTCAGACCTCTTACATGCCTTCATTTGTTTATTATAGGAATAGGAGTTTACAGTAATGCTGTTTATACTAAAGTTGGGTGAACCATTGCAGCAAGAAGAGAAACCATCATGAACCTTTGCCCTGAACTCAAAGCAAACTCTTTTGGGATTTTTAAAGTTCTGTTTCAGTTTTCAGTGTGACTATTCTTTGTTCCATCAGGACTGGAAATGAGCTCCAAAATATAAATGGTATTTCCAGTGTCAACCTCAGATTTCACAAGCACATCTGCTCCTGTGCCAGGGAATGTGGAGTTTCTTAGACCTCATATGTTTCAGTAGAGACTATAACCTTTTTCAACTCCTGCTGCTCAGTGCAGCTGGCTCAGAGCACTTATCCAGCGAGGCTTGCCCGTCACTTTTATATGGGACAGGATACTGGTTATTGAACTGATAAGCATTCTGGGTGGAATGTGTGCTGGTGATTGGTTGCAGATGAAATACTGAAACAGCAAGTGCAGTGTAGCTGCTCTTCGAGCAAGGGTATAGGGATTGTTCAGCTTTGGCCTCTTCCCTGCTAAATATGTTGTAAGGTTGTCAGCCACTGCTGTGAAATTGTAATAGAGCTGCCTAGTGTAGAATAAGGAAGTAAACTCTCTAGGCTCTATCAGTTTTGTTTTGAGAACAAAATGTGACTAATGTCCTTCTGGAAGCTTAGTTTATCCAAATTTATTTGCTGTCCCATAGACTTTTCTGTTTCATATTCCAGACTTGGATCCAGTATTGAACCATCCATCTAGTAGATTCTGATGGATTAGTAGGACCAATCTTGGGAGTAATAAACTCAGGTTGTGCCTGTTTCTTCTTTCTGCTCCTGAGGAGGAACAGTCTGCCTTCTCTCCCTCCTTCTCTCTCTGTTTATTGTTGTATCAGAGAATGATCTGATGTTTGTTTTAACATTGAGATGAAGCTGAATTCACTGCTGTCCAGCACTCTTTAAAGTTGGTGTGCTACTTGAATATTTATATCATGCTGACATTTGCTTATGTTAGAGAAGGTTTTATTTCCTTGGAATATTTATCATAGTATCCAGGAATTTCCATGTTGAACTGCTGCTGGATCTGAATGTTGTATATAATTACCTGGGTCCAAGCCCAGTTGCCTGAGGGAAGTTAACCTTCAAAGAACAGCAGCCACTTCTGTGGCACTTGCTAGCTGAAGGAAGAGCTGGCAAGGATTTTTCCTGCACTGACGTAGAGAAGCCTGGAAAGAAGACTCATACCTCACTTCAGCTATATAGGTAGCTTGTCTAGCTCATTACGGGGAAAATAGAGAATCATTTCCCTGCACACCTGGCATCATGGAGTGGATGCCTATATCTGATGTGATCTGTTGACCTAGTTATAGTCTGGGATGGAAAATGTGATTTGACATATTTTGCATCCTGTTTTTTCCCCCTGATTTCCACCAGTCCCTTTCCCGAAGGTTAAGGGGGAAGGGTTGGTGCAGAATCCAGTTCCTGCCTTCCTGACACACTTTGATGCTCTGACCCCCTTTGTGCGTAGAACAGAAATGACCAGCTTGAGGCTTGATCAGACCTCAGCCTCCTGTTGTTTCCCATCAGCTTATATGACTCTCCTGGGCTTCTGTGGCTGGAACTGCTCTTTTGCTGCTGCGCATAAAGAGGCACTGTGATTTATGAATCAATTAATCACTGCATGCTGAGGAGCTGTTCACGGTAGTTAAACAGTGAAAATAAAATGCTTGAGTCTATAATAAAGACGGATCATAATGAATATGACCCTCTACCAATGAATTCTCTCCCTCCCTATATTATACCCCCTACCCACTTTCCCAGCACAGCCAAACTATCAAGACATGAAATTTGTCTATCTCGATGCATGGGGTTCATCAAATTACTTAATACTTGATAAGAGTGATGTCTATTTGTGGGATTGTTTTCCCTCACACAAACATGCACTCTCTGATTCCAGTTTGCTACTAAAGCTGTTAAAGCCACAAAGATGAAGAGAAAAAAGATTCTGATTCTATTGATTGTAAATCTTTTTGACTACTCATAAGAAAATCCAGCAGTAAGTCTCCAAAAATTAGAGAGGGTCAGGTGAAGTCTGTCCTGCCTGATCTGTGAAACCGTAGAAATGTGGTGTGAAAATTCCCAGAAATATTTCCATCAAATAACTGTCACTTTTTGCTCTGTGCAATGCACACATCATTGCTGTGAGTTTCTAAAACTATGTGATCCTGTAAGAACCAGGCAAGTTTGGTGACAAGCCTGCTTTTAAGACTGCCGTTTGGCTTCACAATTTGCACTCTGCAGTTTGGGCCAGCATGCAGTGAGGGTAGTCAGATCAGGGGGCATATTGCCCTGTGGGGAGCACCACTGATGTTCAAATATCAACTCATGAGGTAAGGCTACGAGACAAGAGGCTTTAAACCTGATTACGTGGTTTTGCACCAAAACTATGCTTTCAGAGAAGAAAATAATTATTTACAGATTATTAACTCTATGCATGTTGTATTTTTTAAAGAAAATTGTTACTTTGTTTTATGATACCAGCAGATACCCAGAACAGTGGTAGAACATTTCACTAACAAAAAGATGGTTTGTTTTAATTTGTTTTTTTCTTTTTTGGCTGAAAGGTGGATAGTTGATCAAGTAATTTACCAAGAATACATATGTTTTGAATTCTGAAAAGGATTTTTGAGAGAGTGGTGATACTTTTAAAATTTTCTTTTTACTGCTGTCTTTGAAGTGTTAAATTTTTGTTGCAGAGTATTTCCTGGGTTTTCTGAATACCAAAAGCTGGTATTGATGAGTAGATGGATTTGTGAACCTTGCTACATGTCCACTGGCTATAGTGGAGTTGCTCTTAATCTCACCTGTGTAACTAAGAGTAGATTTCATTCAAGCCAGAAATTAGGTGCAGTGGTGTGAAGCAGGTTAATTCCTTTTCTCTGGCATGCATTGAAGCTTGCAGTGGAATTACAATATTTGCCACTTATCAGTAAAAGTAAAAGAATTTTTTCTTTCCAACACAATCTAGTTTCTCAGTTTTGTTCAGCTCTGCTGCTGGCATATGTTGACTATACCTAATGGCTTTTGTTTGCATTTAAGCTTATCTCATAAATTTGCTTTTGAAATGCAGTAATAATGTTTCACTGTGGTGACCATGGTTAAACATTTCTCTCCTGTCCCCCCCTTACCCTTCTCTGTTTGATTTCTAGGACCCAGGCTTCTCTTCGGTGATTCACGAGAAGCTCCAAGTTCCCAATACCATTCGTAAGGCGTGGAATGAGAAGGACAACAGATGTGATGTTTGTGCCACACACCTGAACCAGCTGAAGCAAGAGGCCATTCAGATGGTGCTGACCTTGGAGCAAGCTGCCAACTCAGAACATTTTGATGCCTCACCAGGCTCTCCCCCACCTCTCTCCAATGTCCCCACATTGGTGAGTCCCCGGCACATGGGCAGCCTGCAGCCCAGGGACTGGGCATACATGCCTCCTCCTTATGCTACATCTAATTATACAAGCTTTGTTGCCAACAAACACAGTGGAAAACCCAACAGTCTAGGAATTGGAAATGGGGTGGAGAAAAAAAATGGCTCTCCTGGACACCAAGCCAAGGTCAGCTTTCAAATGGCCACCAGCCCCAGCAATGGTAATGTTCTCAACTCTGTGGCTATCCAGGCCCACCAGTACCTTGACGGCACCTGGTCTTTGTCAAGAACGAATGGAGTCACTCTCTACCCCTACCAAGTAAGTATTTTCGAATAACAGAACATACTTGCTTCCTTCCCACTGAATCTTGCATGGGCATACTGACACTCTTAGCTCCTGTGGAGGAGAAGTTGAGCCACTTGCGTAAGTGAGCACTTAGAACAAGGAATGCTATAAATCACTGTTTCCCTGATAGGGGATTGAGTTGGGGGAGACATGGATCAAAAGCGGTATTAATGAGAATACCTTCTATTAATTCAGCTGTTATTAATAGCAGAACCAAGCTGTTGTTTTTAATGGCAGATAACTAGTCATACAGTATTTGCAATTATTTGCTCACACAGTCCTCACTCTCGCTCAGAATACTCAGTTGGAGCAACAGCTGGGAGCCAGCCACACCTGTTTACTCCCGAGTGGAAAGTGACACCAGTGCACCAGTGATTTCTGAGCTGGTATTCAGGAAGGATCAAGATGATCTTTTACTCTATCCTGTGTGTGTATGATCATTTGAGTACATATAGCAGGCACTAACTTCCTTGACATGGTCTAAATTGCCTACATTCTTGATGCCAGTGGATTCAATGGATCCAGCAATCTCCGGATCCTAGCAGCTCTGGGAGGTTTTCATGTACTTGTCAGCATGTTATTTTCCTCTTTGGTCTGCTATTTTCTAGTAGGCCACACCCATAAGTACCTGTAGACCCATCCACACCGGAGGGCACAGAAGAAGCTTTTGTGCGACAGGAGGTGGGCTTTCTGACACACTGAACTGCAGGTGGTGGGATTTTCAGAGTACCCAAGCACTTGAAGATTGTGACATAAGCCTGTTCTTCACATGTTCTCACAAATATCCCTGCTGGCTTCCTTAGGCACATAAATAACTTTGGAAGTTGGTCTTTCCAATCATGAACATATTGCCAGATAGATCCCTAAATTAATATTTAACTTTTATTAGTATGACTAACTGATATTACAGCCAGAAAAAAAGCAATGTTATTCATAAGCATTAAGATATTGTCATGCACCAAAGCAAACTAGGTAAAACCAGAAATGAAGTACAGTTATTTTATCTGGAAAATATGTGGCTTTATGCTTTTGTGGATTTATGCTCTAATGAACCTGAATCACATTTGGGCAGGTCAGTATGTGATCGTAGTTTTGATCTAAGAAAAAAAATCTGATCTACGTTTCAGCTAAGAAAAAAACTAAACAAAGAATGCACCTTAACAAATGTGAATAACTATTATTTGTATTGGGAAAATTAGTTCCATTGGATTGCATTTACAATCTTTTAGGTTCATCTTCTGTGAAAACATGGGTCTTGTTTACTTTTTTATAATGTTTGCATTTCCTTGATGATCAATTTTGTATTAGAAATATTCACTAAGAAGAGTCTTACACTCAGAATTGTTCAGACTAATTCTGTAGTTTGGCTCCAGTTAGATTCAGGACTCTTCCCTACCCTTGACTTTCAATAACCTTGAAATAGAAAAGATTGCCTGCTCTCAAGACACCCCTCAGCAAAAAAAACCCCAAAGCCAGTGCAAAATCCAACCAAAAGCCCCAACCAACAGCAAAACAAACAAAAAGTGACAAACAAAAAAAGCCCCAAACATGCCTAGCAATGCTGGTCTGTGTTAGAATATGTTGATAGTAAGTTTCATCTTTTTCCCTTGAGATTCTACTCTCAAATGTTAAAATTCTCACTGTACTCAAGTTGTCACATTTAATTCTCCAGCTGAGGAATAATAGTGATAGCTTTTGTCCTTAAGCACACCAAAAGGATTTTAGTGTTTGTTTACACAGTATCTGTATCAGAGTGGGAATTAGTCAAGTAAGTAGAAAAAGTTTGAAAAGTAATTTATTTGTAATTTCAAATATTGGTAAGATGCAAGTTTTGCTTTTTTTTGCTTTTGTGTGCAGAAACCAATCTTACTTGCTATACATTTTCAGAACATTTTAGATCTCTGTCCCGTATAAGTACATTTTTGTTATGCACCCACAGTTGCAAAACTCTGTTGGGGAAGAGCATGAGGAAGATGAATCTGTTATCTCATCTTAATTAGAACCCGTCTTGATTTGGAGGTGAATTAAAAAAACTGGTGCTAGCCTACTTACTTGTGAATGTCTATATATTAATTAAGTTTTCTTGCCTTCCCTTAAGAATAACGATTAGAAAAACCTCATTGTGCATTAGCTAAGAGGAGTAGAAAATAATTTCTGGGGATAAAAAGCCTTGCACTTCACTCAGAGAAGAGCAGTACCCTTCCACATCATAGTCTTGTTAAATAGATGTCCAGGGAGAAGGCCGTCTCATGGCTCTAGACTTAATGGCACCTATGGTAGACACCTCCCACTGTAAATCAGCTTTTGTTAGACAGCCTAGATAACTTGAAAGAAATGGTTGAGTACTTTGAAAACCGACTGTGATTTCTTCCTTAAAGCATCATCAAAAAAAGAGAAAACATTAGTTTGAAAGTGACATTCTGTGGCTCAGAATTGACTCACTGCAATTTTAAGCACCAAAATTATTCCTAGAGTTGTAAGTTGTAGGATGTAACTCCTTTCCTAGCATCTTCCCTTCCAGACTGTCTAAAATTAGAACCTTTTTATGGGCACTTAATTACTACTTTTGTTTCAGTTCCAGTAGAAAAACAATAAAAATAAATAAAAAGATAAATATATATAAATAAAAGGGAGTGTTGTGATACTGTGAGGCTCAACTGCTTCAGTAGTTTAGGACAGGTCTTAAATGAAATGCCACTATTCAATTAATTTTGCGGAAAGAGCACTTGCTATCAGGAGTAAGTAAAACAAATGGGAACTTACACATTACCAGGTTTAGTAATGTATGTTTAGTAATGTATGCTTAAAGTGTATGTTTAGTCGTGTATGTTTAAAATCTGAAAAAATGGAAGTGATACCATCTTTAACTGGCAATGCATGTCAGATGTAAAAAGTTTCTAGTAATTTCATGGATTCATTATTGGAACTAGTCAATGGAGTCTCCTATGAATATCAGAGGAATAGCTGCTAAGAATTTTTTAGGCAAAACTGATCCTACCTGGAGATTAGGAGATGGTGTAGATGACCCCATCAGTCTCCACTGTCCCTGTTTTATGTGATTCCATATTTAGGCACTCCTTGAAACA
Source organism: Rhagologus leucostigma (assembly GCA_013397725.1). Taxonomy (NCBI): domain Eukaryota; kingdom Metazoa; phylum Chordata; class Aves; order Passeriformes; genus Rhagologus; species Rhagologus leucostigma. Next base: position 873,542 of record VZTD01000534.1, read on the forward strand.
GAAACAAAGATTTGGTTCTAAAGATCTGTGATGTCCCCTAGGCCTGACTCAAAAGGGGTTGAATCAAATTTTGGTGGTAAGTGGTCCTTTTAAAAAACAGGGAATCAGAGGCAGGGAAATGGAATTGATTTTCTTAAACAAAGAGTGTGGCCCATTACAACCCCTCTATGGAAACGGGAATGCTGAAATGGTCAGGGTAAAACTGACCTCTCTTTGTTTAATACATTTAGAGAAATACCAGTCAAAATTCAGTAGAATTTGATTCAGTCTGAAAATAGTGCTCTTTTCATGCTCGTTGGCAGGTAGCATTTGTATGCCCCGTGGATCAGACTGTTTTAACGCTTTTAAAGGCTTCTGTGGATCTTCCAATCATTCAAAGGGATTTCAATCCTTCCCTGCTCAGAGAAAACTCATTTAAATTGTTGAGGTTTTACCTGAGAAGGGCTGTAATTATTTGTGCAGCTTCTGGTGTGAATTACAGGATACCACAGTGTTAAGTACACTTTTGATAGTTACCAATGATTACTGAACACTTCCAAAGAAAAACCCCCTTTGGACCTGGAGTACTAATGTAGGAGTGAAAAGTCCAAACTCCTCAATGAAATTATTGCTTCTTGTAATTTTTATAGAAAATGCAATATTAAATTCAATGCATAATATTTTTATTACGTTATTATCCCAAGCTGATAAAGTAGCCAAAACAAAATCACCACATTAAAGAATAAGATTTGAGTCCTTAGGAGTTCAGACTGATTCAGGATTTGCTTTCAAAGGGAAAGGAGTTGATAATAGTGACTAGATTAAGATGGTTGCACTTTTTCTGGAGACAAAGCACTCCAGTTTTTACTGAAATATTGAATTACCTGCTTGGTTCTCGTGTTGGTGTGCCTTTAAAACAAAAGCATGGCATTAACTTCGTGGTGTGAGCTCCAGAACATAAAGCAGTAGGCATTTCCTTGGTCTTCTAGTTACCTTCCTGGATCTGCACGAGAATCTTTCATGTCTTGAAGTAGATAATTTCAAAAGGCAAACAAAAGGAAATTTAGCACAGTGTGTTTGGTAGATTTGAATGACAGGAAGGTCAGAATGAGCCCAAGAACTGGAGAATGTCAACAGTTCCAGGAACAATTTAAGCCATGAAAGGGAATGATGGGTAACAGAAAATATGGAGGCTGATGTGGGTGAGCACCTCCTGCTCCTGACCTTGAGGCTGTGAAGTTTGATTTTGGTAACCAACAAGACGGTGTGTGTAAGGATTTGAGTAGGGGCATTGTGGACATAACATATTCACGGAAAAAAAGTGTTCCTTTCTCCCATACGCTTAAAAAGACTCCTTTGACCGAAAGTTTGGAAAATGAGATCTTAAACTACTGAGAGTCTCTTGGCCCCAGGCGTAATGATCTCAAGCCTATTCAGAATTATAAAAGGCTTTGTTTGTGTAAAATTGATGAAAGCCTACAGTATGTGCTTTCTGTTTCCTCTTTATGTATAATGTGTGTTGAGAAGAACAGTTCTCTGAGAAAGTACCAGCTTGTTCTGGAGCTTTGCTGTGATGAATGATTTGTTTGGAGTTTACTTAGGTCGTGGCTGTCTTATAACACATCAGTTCATTCAGGCCCAGGCTTTTAAAAAGAACTGGTAATGATTAGACTTGGGTGCAAGATGGAGAGCTAATGCCTGTGTGGGAGGTATTGCCATTCAGAATTTTGATTCCAAGCTTTTTTCCAAGTCTTTGCTGTATAATTTATTTCTCTTCCGTTTGCTGCTGCTTCTGTTGCTTCTAAGTGTTCAGCAGGATAAGGATAAAATGTTAATGATTGCTACATGGGTGCCAGGGTAATTTAAGTAGCTTCTAAAGCATATAAGGCAAGGTACAGAAATCAAGTTACTTGCTCCATCTGCAGACTAACAGGTGTCTTCCATAATTATTCCGTGCTTCCTAGAGCCAGACCTATTTTACCAAAGCATCTCAGCAGCAAAAAAAGAGATTTGTATACTGACCTTTCTAGTATTGTGTTCGAGATACCAAATGCTGGAAGTATTTTGCCTTTGTGCAGTTAGGCTTTGGTCCAGAATTTTTTCGATGGCTTATGTTTCAAAAGCAGTTCAGTCACCTTATGTATGAGATCCACATTTGAGTATGGTGGCTCCCTGAATGTAGTAAAAACCTTTTTGTTCCTATTACCGTGAGCTCATGAATGATGATGCCGAGCAGATGTGTGCAAGTTCTTGCACTGATTTTTTTTTTTTATTCTGTGACCTGGACTCTTAACAAAGTGACTCCATAGTCAGACTATACACTGAAAGTGCAAGAATTTTATTTACAAAGATTGTTTGACTGGGCCAAGAAACAGATTGTCAAACAAATTCATTGGCACTGAAATTATATCCTTGCTTGATTATCTCTGTTGCCCTCTTCCCCCATGCATTAGTTGTTATCTCTGAAGTAGCTTTCCTCTGACTAAAAGCCTTTTTAAACCAAGTCACTAATAATTAGATATGACCCCACTAAAGTCAGGGTATGTCATCAGCTGACATTTTGCCATGATTGTTTGATCATCCAATTTGTATATTACAGGAGTTGGCTATTTGTATTTCATTCCTTCCGTCTACCCCTTCAACCAACAGCCCAGTTGTATACTGCTTTTGTAATATCATCAAGAGGGAAACTGGAGTCTATGTGAACTGTAGGAGAGGTTTATTTTTTTGCGTTACTCTGGCATGATTTGATCTCCTACGGCATTTTTATGCATGGCTTAATGACCTTAGAATCATTACTTTTCCCCTTCATGATACTGAGGTGACCAAGGGAAGAAAGAGCTAAAGGGTATCCCATGCACTGAAAAGAGCTAAATAGGCTTATCCCGTGAATATGAAAACCCCGTGACTCAATTGTGATGTGAGGAAGAAATCTGGACTATTATAGGAGTGAGTTAATCCTGTAAATTAGCAAAAGCCAGAAGATCACAATTAGTGAGGATTTGGAGTCTTGGTTTCCTTCCCTGCTTGTAGCTGAAGGATTTTGTCCACATGTGAGAGTAGTTTCATTTCTTAGGTAATAGTTGTTCTGATTGCTTTCATTAATTAAAAAAAAATTAAATTGAGAGGAGGTGTTTTAACAGTGAGAAAACTGATGTAGAGATGGGATAGAAAAGGGGGAAGACAAACTGATACAGCGACACAAAATTGTCCTTTTATTTCCTATAATGTAAACAAGGTGGCACAGAACTAAAGAGAAAAATGATCAGCTCCTGCTTTATTTCATTGTTTGAGAACATGGAGAGTTAATACAGCCAATTTGGAAGTAAGAGGAAATACACTCTTTATGCAATGTACAGTTTTTTGGACTTATTAGAAAAAGTATCGAGGCCAAAATCTTAGGAAAATTCATCAAAGGATTATGTGTGCATGTGGGCAATAAAAAGGTCCCTTCTTTCTGATATTAGGATAAAAAAGTAGGATATAAATTTCTATATAGAATAAGGCATTTGGTATCTTATAATCTGTGGAGAAGGCTTCTCTAAGTACATCCAATATATGGGTAAGGACTAGAATTTCTGGAACTGCCGCTGAATCTTGCTGGCACAAGTGTAACTGGGTTCCCTGGGAGGAGGATACTCAGTACTTAGATGAACTATGTGTCCGTCTGTTCTGAAAATGGGTGACAGGTGCTGTGTTTTGGAGGGAAGCCTGTGATAAACAGATCAGTGAAAAGTGCTTTTCCAACAGTTTCTACAACATTTCCAGAGTTCAATGTAAGTGTTGTACATTTCAGAATTAAATTTTAACCTTTTTTTTTTATTTCTTACTGAAGTGTGTGATGATTTTAAAAGATTCTAAAAGCTCTCTTGGGTTGAATCATTCATCTGAGCAACATGTTGGTCTTTACTTTTGCATAAAGATTCAGTCTTGTGGCTGATACTCCTGTATTTTACTAATTGTTCAACATCTGTTGCAAAAAGAAGAAAAAGAAATGTACTAAACCAAAGATAACTCATTCTAATTGAGATCAGAAGGAGAAGATGACAAAGGAATTGGAAAGCGATTTTTTAGGAGCTTTTCTTTAAATTCCTAAGTGATATCACTCAAAGAAGACACAAATCAATGTACTTTCTCATTGGCTAAGACATTTGTTTCTCACATTGTTTTGCATAAATGAGACATAGGCTTAAGATTAGATTCAGAAACACCATATTTTTGTGCCTTTTGTAGAATCCTGTTCTAACCTTAGGCTTCTGCTTAGAAAAGTATTTTACTATGCAAAAAATAAACTTAAAAAACCTTTTGCTTTGATTCTATGCTGTGCTTATGGGAAGTAAGGAATGCATAGCTAGAGACTCTTGTAACTCTGAAATGTGATTCCACGCAGCTATCGTGTAAAACCATGGTTTTCTTTTTCCCTAAAGTGCTTCTGAAATGGCATCAGAAAGGCAGCGTCAACTTCTCTGTTGGGACAGCTCTCTTTAATTCAGTGGATTTGAGTTAAAGTGGTTGGTTCTCCACTTATATTCCAGGGCATTGAGGACTTGAGAGATGGGTGTTGTCAGATAGAATGCATTTGGGACCAGACCCTCTTCTGTCTCCCTCCAGGATAATGGCTTTGCAGCTGACATGGCTACATTGGTGTAATACAGATAAGAGTGAGAGCAACATCAGCCCTGTAAGATCTGATCAGCCAGAGTATGAGAACAGCTGTGGTGATGGGAGCAAATATGGCATCTTGCGCTCATAGGGGCCTCCACTTTCCTTTTGGGTTGGTGAATGGGGAAGCTTTTTTTTTTCTATACTCTTTTGGTCTCACCCTGCTCTGAAGAGTCTGTTGGAACTGCTCTTGACAAATGAAAGCAGAAACCTGATTGTCCAGCTTCTTTTGAACTTTGAATGTGCCAAGATGTGTTTTATGAAGAAAAAGGAAGAATTGCATATGTACAAGGGTAAGAAAAAGCCCCTCTCAGCTAATGAAAACATCTTTTAAATCTGCAAACTGCTCTGAGAAGAAATGAAATTGCACTTCATCTTTCACTGCCACATAACCTCTCAAGTAGAATTCAGAATGGCTCTAAAGGTTGAAGGAATGGTACTGAGCTTTCATCTTCCAAGAGGTTGGTTGGTGCTCATTGTGGCTAACATTGCTAGCAAATCTCAGCAGAAGCATCTGTAGCTCCTCTTTGTACAAGAGCACTGAATTCACCACCACATCTGTCGTTCAGGTATCTGAGGGCTTGGGTTCTATACACTGGGAAAGTCGCAGGTCTGACTTGTAGATGTGAGCATCAAGTGACTAAGCTGCAACCAGTGCAAGGTCACAGTTGTGTGGATTGGTGTGCGAGTGAAATGTTTCTATTGTGAGAGCTCTTTGAATCAAATGCATGCATCTGTCAAGCTTTACTTCAATTTGATGCTTTTTTTAACTTGGGAAAGTGGCATGTATATGTATATATTAAATATCTGCCTAAATTTATGTAAAGGCTTTTGTCCAGTGGGAAGGGCAGAAAAAGAATTAAAGGCTGGAGCTCTGCTTGATGAAATCACTTCTGCTTCCCTGACTTCACTGTGGCGGCGTGCTCAGTGTCACTGGATAATTATAAAACACCTGTAATGTGAATCCTGCCATTTCTTTACACCAAGGCTGTAAATAAAAGCAGAGTTTAGGCCTAGTTTTGTAAAAAACCCCAACTTTTATGAAGCATATAGTGATGTATTCTTCCCTCTAAAAGATAGCTGACAGATATGGTTTATTATTGCTTTCCTTCCTGACAGGTTTTAGACTGCTGGAGCTAGGCAGCGTAGCTGGATTTAAACACAAATCATAAGCACAATCATCTCTTTGTTTTATTCTTGTATGTTTTCTCCGTTACTGCAGTGCAACATAGAAAATGGAAAATTAATTCAAGTGCTATTAGAGAAATTACATAGAGCACATCACAAGAAAATGTATAGTAATGAGATACTATCAGTGCTTAATTGATCAGTCTCTCTGATCCCTGAAGACTTCGTGTGAAGTTTGTTGCCAGTGTGCAGGAGGTAAAAAAGGATGTGACATGATTGTAATTGTATGATACTGATGTATCACGGCAGTGATCAGAGACAGGACTGACAGGGAAAAGGCGCTCAGAAAGCTTTGTCTACATTTGGACCAGTTTCTACGAAAGTCATTTTGAAGAGTCCTGCAATGCCAGGTAGGTTTAGCTGAGGCTGAGTTTGCAAGCTTGTGGAGATTTCTGTTTTTTGCTTTGAAGTAATGTAAACAAAAAATAATATCATTTGTTCAGTAAATAATATAACAAGATACTATTCAAGCGACTTCTGAGAGCAATGCAGCAAAAGGTTCCTGGCCACCACGCTTCCTTGACAAATTACAAGAGCATCAGAGGGTGTCCTAAAGCTTACCTATTTTATTTTACTTTTAGATGTAAATGCTAAATGAGGGATCAAGTTGTTTTCATGCAGCTAAGTACTTTGGAGGGAAAATCTAGTGCTCATATTACTGGCTTTTCATTGTTTTCTGTCTTTAGTCAGTCATCACAAGGGTCTTTGCCTCTGTAATCCTAAATGCTGGGATATGCCATTTGCAGCCAGGATTTAGTAATGATGCTTATGATCTCCTGACTGTTGTCTTGCACTTCAGAACCTTTGTAATGATCTTTTTAAACATTGCCAGAGCCCAGCTTATCAAGACTTATTCCTGTTTATGTAAAAGCAGGTGAAATGCAGACACCTGACCTGCTTTAGATCAAGATTTATGGAAAGGGGCTCAAGATAGGGGTGTTACGTATGTGCAGATTATGACATTTTTCCAATCCCAGTGATGTGGATTTCTCTGCTTCCTTCTCCATTCACTGCTCAATCACCTTAGTCATGTATTATGAATATTTGCTACTTCTCCCTGCCATCTCCATGCTTTATGTCTGAAGCAGGGACAGTTGGCACTGTGTGCCGGTTTGGCCGGCACCCCAAGACACACTGATGCAACGAGCCATTACTTCTGTGGCCTCTAGGCATTTTATATTTCAGTGAATGTGAATAACAAAGCACCTTATTCCTCCTCTGTTCTCCAGGGAAGGTGATTTCAAGTGTGGCATTATTATGGCTTGGTTTCCGTTTGAGGGTGAGAGAGTGGGAGGGCACCTATTAGTTATAAATGCTTAACAGAAATACTGGAAAACACCTTTTTGCTCCTGAGTATCCCATTCTATGTGCTGGAAAATTTTATATGATTCATGATAAAAAAATTTCTTTGGTAATGCTATTGCTGCTAGTATTCTTGTGCTCAATTTGAATACACTGAGTAGAAATGCCTCTTCATAACTTCCTGAAGAATCTTTAGATGCTACTAGAGAAAGCCAAAGGACCTACTAGTAGCCACAACTCTACTACAGCAAGGGAATGGTTTGTGCTTAGCCCATTAGAGAATTTGCTCCCAAGACTTTTTAAACATTGCATGGACATTGAGTGGGGAAAAATGAAATTTTACTAGGAAACATATAATGTAAACCCACTTGAACTGGTAACTGTAGTATTTTGCAGACTTTAAAGTCCATATCTGTAAAAGGATCAAAAATACTTGGGAGGACACAAATTTTATTGTGCTATGCTTTATGTGTTAAGAAGTGGATGTACAGGAAAGATGAAGGATATGCCTTAGGTGGCTGCTATGCACTCTGTGAAGAGTTGAGAGAATAACCTTTTCTCCTGTTACACCCAGGAAAAAAAGGGCCATCTTGTCATTTCACATGTTGAGGTTAGATTTTTCTGTGCATGCCTGAAAGAATCAATATCAGAGTGGATTATGAAACAGAAATTGTAAGGGCTCAGAACAATTTGAAAAAACATTGCTAAGAGAAGGGACTAACTAAAAATATCTTGCTGGTTGATTGTTTTTTTATCTTCAAATACAGCTTGAGCTGGAATTTTTATCAACTGCACAGAGTTCATACACTCTGCCATTTTCAACAAGCTGCTACTGTGCTTTCTTGAGAAGAAAAGAAACTTGCAAATAAGGACTTTGCTTTAGTGGGATTCACTTGAAAGCATGCCCTTGGGAAAGAAAAAGACTGCAGAAGTTCTAAATTGACCTCTGAGTTTTTAGGTTTTAGCATCATTGAAACAGATTTTTTCAAAAAGCTCCTGAGTCCAGGATGTATCTTTCTTGTTTACTCTGCCTTGATTTCTGACTTAATAAAAGTAATTCCAGGAAATACTAAACTCCTCTCATTCTCCTACAATGCTCTGTTTTTTCCTAGGGAACCTTACAGTAATGCTTTTCTGCTGCAAAATGGAGCTTCTAAACAGTAATATTTTTGGGGGAGGGAGTTTTATAATCATCTATTCGTGGTGGATAAGACTGAACCCTGTGTGAATGAACCCCACTGTCCATAGGAGACACAGCAGTAAGCATCAGCAAGCATTAGTTCTAGAAGGCTTGGTTCTTTCTTATCCTGTGTGTGTAGTACTGCTCTACGTTTTGGAGCTGGTTCATGCCCATCTTGTATTCCCTTTGTGCTACAGTAAATGTCTGTGCAAGATGGCCTGTGAAGTGCCTGTAGTAAAGTTTGTGAAGAGACAGTGGGACCTTTTACTTCAGTTATACAGGTTACAGCACTGTACTTCCACTGACCTGTGGTCAGTGATCCTTCTTTTGACATGTTACTATGAAGCAGCAAATCAGTCCATGATGCTCTATTAAAGAGTAATTAAAATAGAAAAAAGAGTTCCTTTCAAAAATTAATTTAAAAGTAACTTCTGAAAATTTTACATTGCAAACCCACTAAGTAAGTTGAAGGGGAAACATTCAAAACAGTTCATGTGCAAAGAAAAATTCTCTGTGCAGTAAGCCAAAATTAAAACTGAAGATAACAATGAGACATTTATTACAGTTCAGACTAGTTTGCTAGAGTTCAGGCATAATTTCAGATGGTATGCCAGTTTGTTATTGTTATATTTGAATTTAATTAAATACATTTAATTAAATGTATTGTAAATCTGTTTTATCCCCAAGGGCCCAGTTACTATAATCCTTCTGTTTGCTTATAAAAAATATCAATCAATTGTTCCTGCACTAATTTTAATCACTGTTTATTTTTAAACAATAGTGAAGTGCATTTTGTCAGTTTAGTTTCTTGTGCAAAGTCCTTGGGCAATGAATTTTTGTTGTTGTTTGTGTCCTGTGTAGAAGAAACTTTATCTTCATTGTCAGAGTGTTTAAAAAAAGATAAAAAGAAGAAAAATAAGTAGAAGAGTACCATTTGAAGTTCATTTAGGCTGACTTTAAAGAGAAAGAAATGAATGTAGTTGTAAGACTTGATAGTATACTTTCAGATGAGAATAAAAATGAGCAAATTTTACTAGGAAAAATTAGGAAATAATAAGCCTACAGGGAGGCAAAAATTTAAAAAATGACAACAGTCTTAGACAATTTACAAAGCACGAATCTATCCGAGATTAATGTAGTTCAGAGACAGGCAATCATTTATAACAAAAGGTGGAAGAGCATGCTGTGGGTATGTACTGTGAACAAGTTGTGCTGTGAAAGTATACACACAGTGTAGCTATGAGTAAAGAGTAAAGAATTGGTAGTATTTACTGTGGGTGCTGCATTCCAGAGTTAAATGCATTAGATAGTAAGATGCATAAGACTTTGCATATGACTGCCTTGTATTTGTCTTTTACAGCACTTCTCCTAGACAGGAAATCATACAAAATCATTAAAGCTGTATGGAGTCTACCCTTGGTTTGATCTGAGTTCTGTTTTAATAGAAAATAATTCCTGATGAATCAGGTTGTTATTTGTCCACTCAAAATTCCCACGATAGATTTTACTGATGGAATTTGAAAGAATATCATCTCTTGAGGAATGATTGCCATTTGTTAGTGCTGTATAGTGCTGAATAGATATTCAGTTGTTCTCTCTCCTGCCTTTCCAGAAATAGCTGTAGAGCACAGACAGACTAAAGCCTGTGCCCCTTTCTCTTTCTAATTAATTTTTCAGAACAGTGAAATTTTGAGAATATGCATATCTGTAGTTTATATCTTCCAAATTGATCACTGATTTTTTTAATCCCATCTGAGAAAAGTAAAGGAGTTATGTCTCAGCATTTTCTAAAAAAGAGTCATTTAAAATCAGTGATGAGAGCCAAATATTGTTCTTCATCTGATCTTATTTAGGTAGTCAGTGGAGATGGGGATTGGTATTAATTTCTCAGTCTGCAAGTGAATGTGCACAAAATTCTAGCTGAGAATGGACAGTTAGCATGTTTAAAGTTCTTAGTGTACAAAGGTTCTAAAGGGACAAGTGGGAATGTCATCTTTGTATTGTAAAGCTGTCATAGTGAAGATGGATTATGATGGTTCCTGCAAACCAAAATTCAAATTGCATATACTGGGGAAGGATCATTGTGTGCACTTGAATTAAATGCTGGGTCAGCTTTGGACAATGTAGTGTTGAGTTAGCCTGGAGAACTGTGCTCAGCTTGGATCCCTTCAAGGCTTGCAAATCAAAGCTGAAACAAACAATTTGAATGGAAAACATGATAGAAGTTGCAGCAAATGAGAGGAGACAAAAACATGGAAAATAGAAGTAATCTAGGAGCATATGTAAAAAGCTGAGGATGTTAGGTGCTGTGTATGAAAGATCGATCCCATTCCAAGTAGAGTGCCATACCAAGCATGTGTCATGATGGTCACAAGTTGATCCCTTTGTGCCACTGAAAGGGAACCAGAACAGGGAGAGGCCCGCTTACTAATGATTTACAGTATGCACCAGCCGAACTTAATCTGATGTTCGGTTGAGGATGTGCTTCTCCTCTTTTTTTTTCGCTTTCATTAGCTGGGAGGGCAGTAAATCTAGAGCAAACAGAAGACAGCGTAGCATAACTGAGCACCTTGTCAGCCTATGGAATTCACCCCAGGAAGTGGCCTCCAAGTCAAATGCTTACAGTTGGGTGATTTTTATGACTGCTAATAACAGCTGTAGCTATGCAAACTAAGGTAATAGGGCAACCGAATGTATGACTTAAGGCGTTCACCTTCAGAGCAGGAAGCAACTGTTTCTGTCCAGCTACTGGTCTCATTTGAAGGCTCTTCTGGAACGTTTTGAATTCTTTTCATGTATTCCTGTTAAAAATTATGATTGTTGCTGTAATAAAATAATTTTAAAACGTTAGCAGGACGTTTTTATTATTAACATGAAAGGAAGATGTGTTCATGTATTGTGACAGAGATTAGAAAGACCAACCTTGTTAAATTTATAGAGGTCACTCCTGCTGATGTGTAACTTCTGCAGAACAGCCGGGTTTTTTTTTTTTTCTTTAGTGACTGCACTGCTACTGACTGCTCTGAAAATGAGAGAGTTTCATGGCTGCTCCCATGAACACTCATAACTCGATATCAGCTGTTGCCCTGAAGAAAGGAACATCTTCAAGGGACTATTTACTGAAGGGACAGAAAAGGGCAATTTGGATTGTTGTGGTACCTGCCAGCACTAATATAATTAAACCTTTGGCAGCAGTTCATAAAAAAGCTGATACTCATGATTTCTTTCTGATGGGGGAGCCACTGGAATGGTACTAGTTTCCATATAGAAACTTTGTAGATCCCTGGGGGTCAAACCCGTGCGCCTTTCCATGAGCAGGTTGCTAAGAGACTCATCAGATGTGTACTGATCTTATCTCCAAGAAGGTCTGATCTTGAGGTGATTGTGTGCCTGGACTGAATTTACATTATGCCATATTCTTATGCAGTAATCATTGCAGGAATTTCTAAGCCTGTCAGATGTTTTTTTCCGTACTGGAAATGTAGTTCTCTCTTTTATTTAAATTGGTAGAATTTAATTGTATGTCTTTATTTGAATAAAGACTAATGATTCCGCCTGTGTGTGGACGAACTAGTCGTGGTTTTTATGCCTTATTCTCTTGCTAGCTATAGAAAGAGGTTCCTTTCTGGGTCAATAATGCCATTTAAGTTAAGCCCACATGCTGTCACACTCTGGTGGCTTCTAGAGCTGTTCTTGTCAACTGACAAGTGAAAGGTCAGTGTCTCACAGATTGTTGTTTGTGATAAGGAAATAGCTACAGTAAGATTTGAACTTCTTATGATGTCTTGACATTGCTGGCAGTTAGTAACTGATCAGAGAAATGAAAGCTTGTTTTCGTAAGAAATGCATTACTCCTGCACACCGTGAAGTAGTTGTGCTTCAGCTTCAAAATCGCAGCCACTTCATTTAACTGCTGCCCCCCTGTGTACATGTGTACAGACAGGAGTCAGACACACTCATCTTTCGATTGCTGCACTAGTTATTTTAGCACAATTAGCCTGGCTGCTGAGGACTCAAAAGGTAGCTGATGCAACAAGGGATTACAGTGAGAGTGCTGAATCTGGATGTATGAAATCTACTTTAACTGAGTCACAAAAGAAAGGCATTTTCTCTTGTAAAATGTTACTAATTTGATAGGGAATAAGTCATAGTGGAAAAAGATCCAATTAATTTCCAGCTGCACAGCTTTATAATGCAGCAAGATATACAGGTAATTAAGAGAATTAACAACTTCATGACAGTAGATTTAAAAAAAAAAACTTCTGAAAGCTATAGGCAGCCTCAGCTTTCCCACAGATAGCAATGTTACTGCTGTCTTCTTGATGAGAACGGAAGCAGTTTTATTGTGTTTTTGTGCAGTGCCTTTTTGCATTGCTAAAATGCTTAGAGACACAAAATCGAGAACAGAACCTCTCTTTGCTAGCTGATGTTCCTGTTTTTCAGTTGCAGAGTCGGTATGGGAATATGCCAGCTGGGAAACCTTACATTGCTGTTCTGTCAGCAGAGGCTTGGCTGGTGGAGCTTTGTGAATGAGAGGCCTGTGTGGGCCTGGCTGATGGTGCTTTACGGCTTTACTCAAAAGGGATGGCTCACAGCCCTGCAGGGGTCTGCCTGTGGCAAGTCTGCTTCACTGAGGGCCCTCTGGGGCAAGGAGGGTGTGTATATTTATACCCCAGGATGGCTATCCAGCCTGTAGCTTCCTTGGAGAGGAATAGGAAAGGCTGGCATGATCCTGAATGGACATCAGAAAACTCTGAGGGTATTGAAAAAGGTAGTTCTGATAGCTATTGTGGTTTTGTAACAAGGTAGAGGCCTTACCTAGCAGAAAATAGTTTAATCATCAAGAAGTAGCTAATAAATAAAATTTGCATGCTGTGTCACTCTGACTAAAGGAGCACTGCAGACTAGAATTTACTTCTGTGCAGGGGTTGAGTTTACTTGAGGTAGATATTTGCTGTCCTGAATGCTTCAGATTGTGAAATTTCCCCTCCTCTAATACTGTTTTCCTCTGTTTACTTTTCTGCTTAATAAATATATTGAAATAAAGTGAGGGAGCAAGAAGGCGGCTTGATCAGTTCTGTTTCAGATTCTGTACTGATTTCTTTTGATGTATGTACAGTGCTGTGATGCAGATACAGGATGGGTCAGTGGAGGGAGAGCAGTGGATGTTGTCTACTTCGGCTTCAGCAAGGCTTTGACACCGTCCCATAACACTCTTGTAGGTAAGCCAGGAAATGTGGATTAGATGAATGGACAGTGAGGTGGACCAAGAACTGGCTGAACGGCAGAGCTCAGTGTGTTTTGATCAGTGAGGTAGAATCCAGCTGGAGGCCTGTAGTCACTGGCATTCTCCAGGGATCAATACTGGGTCTAATTTTATTGAACTTGTTTATCAATAGGGTAGGAGGCACTGTCAGCCAGTTTGCTGATAATGCTAAACTGGGAGAGCGGCTGATAGACCAGAAGGCTCTGCTGCCTCTCAGTGGGACCTCGACAGGCTGGAGAACTGGGCAGAGAGAAACATAATGGAGTTCAACGAGCGCAAGTGCAGCGTCCTGCACCTGGAGAGGAATAATCCCAAATGCCAGCACAGACTGGGGACTGACCTATAGGAGAGCAGCTCTGTGGAGAAGGTCCTGAGGGTCCTGGTGGGTGACAAGTTGTGAATGAACCAGCAATGCCCTTGTGTCCAGGAGGCCCAGTGGTGTCCTGGGGTGCATTGGGAAGAGGGTGGCCAGCAGATTAAGGGAGATGATCCTGCCCTTCTACTCAGCCCTGGTGAGGCCATGTCTGGAATGCTGTGTCCAGTTCTGGGTTCCTCAGGACAGGAAAGACAAGGAGCTACTGGAGATGGTCCAACAGAGGCCACTGATGAAAATGATGAAGGGTCTGGAGCACTTCTCTAAAGGAGCACAGGAGAGACTGTGGGAGCTGGGCCTGTTCAGTCTGGAAAAGAGAAGACTGAGAGGGAATCTCATTAATGCATATAAATATCTCAAAGGAGGGTGCCAAGAGGATGATGCCAGACTCTTTTCAGTGGTGCCTAGTGAGAGGATGAGGAGCAATGGCCATAAACTAGAACACAAGATGTTCCACGTCAACATAAAGAAGATCTACTTCATGTTGAGGATGGCAGAACTCTGGACTAGGCTTCCCGGGGAGATTGTGGAGTCTGCCTCTCTGAAGATCCTTTACCCTCTTTGTAGCCCTTCTTTGGACTCTCTAGCAGCTTTATATCTTTCTTATTTTGTGGCACCCAAAACTGCACACAGGACTCGAAGTGAGGCTGCACCAGCACAGAGTACAGAGGGACAATCACCTCCCTCTCTTGGCTGGCGATGCTGTGCCTGAGGTCCCCCAGGATATGCTTGGCCCTCCTGGCTGCCAGGGCACTGCTGACTCAAGTTCAACCTGACACTGATCAGGACACCGAGGTCCTTTTCTGTGGCCCTGCTTTCCAGCACTTCATTCCCCAGTCTGTCTGTACATTCAGGGTTACCCTGTCCCAGGTGCAGAATCCAGCACTTTCCCTTGTTGAACTTCACATGGTTGGTGATTGCCCAGGCCTCTCTTGCCCAGGCCAAGGTGTTTCTGCAGGGCCTCTCTTTCTTCAAGGGAGTCAACAACTCCTCCCAATTTACTATTGTCAGCAAACATACTTGGTATTCCTTTGAGTCCTGTGTTGTCCAAGTTATTTCCGAACATACTGGGGAACCCCTCTAATGACAAGTCCTCAGTCTGATGTCACCCCATTCCCTATAACTCTTTGCACCTGACCTGTGAGCCAGTTGCTCACCCATTACATGATGTTTTTATCTAGTTGTGTGCTGGACATTTTGTCCAGAAGGACACTGTGAGAGACAGTATCAAAATGCTTACTGAAATCCAAGAAGGTTACATCAACTGGCTTCCCTTGATCAGCTAGGCAGGTTATCTTGTCATAAAAAGAAATCTGTTTTAACAAGCAGGACTTTCCCCTCACAGAGCCATGCTGGCTGTGAGCAATGACTGTGTTGTCCTTCAGGTGTTTTGCAATAACTCCGAGTATAATCTTCCTCATGATTTTACCAGGCACTGAAGTAAGACTGATGGGCTTGTAGTCACCAGGGTCATTCCTCTTACCCTTCTTGAAAACTGGCACAGTGTTTGCAAGCCTTCAGTCAATCAGGACCTCTATGGATTTCCAAGACTGTTTAGAAATCGCTGTGAGATGTCTCAGGATTACATCAGCCATCCCTTTGAATAGTACTCTTGGATAAATCCCACCAGGCCTCTTAGAGGGATCCAATTGGAAAAAAAATCCCTGTTTTGTAAGGCAGAACTCTTAAGTGTAAGAATTGGAGGAAAATGTCTCATGGAAAAGGAACCCACCATTATTTGGATGTCTGATTAGCCTCTAAGTAGCTGATCTTGAGACATTCAGTGATTCATGGCAAAATACTTCATTTGATGAGCTCTTCAGTGTGACATGGAACTAAATATAACATATCAGCTTTGATGGGAAGATGTGCCCATGCGTACAAAAATTTGGATTTAATCTTTGCTGAGGAGCGCACTGGATCTGTGTTAATATTAATAGTGATAATGATGATCATCATGGTCAACATTATCATCTGCTTTATAGAGGAACATGGGAGGTGGCTGCAACAGTCAAAGGTCATCTTTCTTTTGGACAGCAGGAAGCTGGAGGTTGCAATTAAGCTCTACATGCTGTCATGGTAACTAAGTTATGTTTAAATAAACGTAGTTTATGCTAAATTTTGACTCTGATTAAGTATAAAGCATAATCAGCATTCTTGCCACACCAGTGATTCCCCTTTTAAAAAACCTCCCTCTTTCTAAGGTGCCTTGTTTTGTGTTTGCACACAGTCTGTGCTCTTACAGTAGCCACTTTTGCTAGATCAATATATCAGATTTTGTGTGCAAATTTGCTTAAAGTAGGAGCAAAGCGTGCCCTAAGATGCTCCCTGGAGTTTCAGTATTCACAATGAACAACATGTTGCCTTTGCTAAGCAGCTTCAGTATGTCTGCATCCAAGAAAGAGTGAATGCAGCAGACATTATGCGTGTCCTTTGTCAGCCTCTTTCTCATAGAGCACATTCTTTTGACAAGGAAAGGACTATCAGGATCTGCTGTCTTGCTCTTGTTCAAACAGAGTCTGTATCAGTAGTTGCAGTGGTCTCTGGCTATAGAGCAGCTTAGTATTTTACTGTGAGAGAAAAAGGTCATAATCAAATGGCAGAATGCTGTAGGATTATGTCAGTGCCCTTAGCTACAGGAACTTGCTTACTGATTCCAAATTATGTTTTCTAAAGGTGAACTTTGTACTGAATAATTCCTTATATGTGTCTTCTGTTGTAGCGAGTGATTTGTGAGAGATGCAGAATATGTCCTTGGTACTCAGTGGTGTATTAAAAGATGAATGACTTTGGAAATCACCACCACTTTCAAGTTGCTCTGATTGAATGGTGTAATTGTTCCTTTTTGCCCTGTGAAGGATGTGTTAATAATTTGATAGTTGTGTGGGCAGCACAAGATTCCTCTTTTGCTCTACCTCTCTGCCCCTAAAATCCAACTTCAGTTTAATGGTAGTTCAGAAAACACTCTACCAGATTTACCTCAAAACATTTGAAGCTGTATATATATAATGATATTTGAAACTGACCCATTATGATTTATCTTTCCTGTTTTCACATGCTAACCTTTCCCCACAACATGGTAAAATTATGAAAATGAAATATAATAAATGTCAAATTATCCACATTTGTCTTTTTTTTTTTATACTAAGTACAATTAATCCCGGCTATTATCTTGTCCTTTGAATGCTACCAAACATAAGTTTATGCTGCACTTTTTTGTTACTGCACAGAACTTAATGCACAAGTTCCACGTTAGGCAAAAGGGATGAAGTCAGTATTACCAGAAGGGCTCAGAGAAAATTGCTAACTTGTAGGAAGAGGACCTACTACTTAATGATGAATTCCTTTGGTGAGGAATGCCTTTTCCAGGTGAGGTAGAATTCAGGTATTTTCTTCGTTAACCTCCTTTCTGAAGAGACTCAAGAAGTGTCAGCTCCTGCTCCATTTGTTTTCTGATGCTGCTTTCTATAGGCAAGTTACTGTAATTCCACTGACAGTTTTAGTGGCTGGGAAGCAGATGGCCGACAGAAAACTTCAGGTTATTATCTCATTCTGCAATCTACTGCACTATCACATCAGACAGTGAACTCTTATGCACTAAAGAAAGTGGATAAATTCTTTCAGTTTTCAAAATTAGTTTGTAAATTAGAGTCTTGTCTCAACCTTTAAGAATTAGTAGGTCAAGCCCAGGAAAAACAGGGCTGCTTAGTTCTCGGGAAGGATTTTGTTTTCTATGCATGTGTCAGAAGAAAGACCACATGCAGGATGTACTGCGAGTTGTATCTCCCACTGCTTGTTTCATCACTCCCATACACCAGAAACCAGCCTCTTTGAGCCAAACAGGAAGAATAACTTTATCTTGTTATGACTGAGAAGACACTGATGAGCTAAAAGGAGTTGGTTGGAAGGTAAAAGATTAAGATTGTAGAACAGCCAGAATACCTGACTGTGCGTAATGGAAACCTTGGTATTAAGCAGTTAAGCTTGTGTTATAAGCAGGTTTATATGAATTTATGATGTTTTAGGTATGTAGAGCTTTGAGAGATGTGTCCTTTAGTGCTTCCCTCAACTCATCCTTAAAAGTGGAGTCTTTAAGAAGAACTTTTTTCTTGGTTAATGTAGACATTTATTGTCTAAAATAATCCAGGAAGTAATTTAGTCAGTATTTATTGCGCAGAAAATTCAGTGCTGCACTGAATAAAGAGTGGCTTGCCAAAGAAGTCATTCATGAGTATATGTGTGTTTATGAAAGAGAGCTTTCTACCTTCAGTTTTTCTTGCTGGTAATCTTCTCTCCTGAGGTTAGGAATTCTGGACACTGAGAATTGCTTTATAGTGAACTTGAACACAGATTTATATTTTGAATTTAGCTTCAGATATGGATATATTTCACACATTTCTGTGTGTGCAGTTTATTCATTAGTTACTGATGTTAACTAGATTGTGGTGATATTCTTGAGTGCTTCACTAACTCCAGAGCAATGGATATTTCACATTTTTCATAAATGCTGACTTTCATTTGTAAGGTAATTTCAGTTGGGAGTCCTCACTTAGGAGCTTTAGAAACATTAATGAGCTTGGCTGTAAAATGCCCTTATGTAAATATAATTAACCTCATACTGCATGATGGCAAATCTTATGCACAGAGAGACTCTGTAATTGGAATGGGAAGAGAATCTAGCCTGGCTGACACCTGTGGTTTAACTGCAGAGCCATCTTTTTCCTATGAAGTACAGAATTTAAATCATGATTTATCTCCAGCTCTCACTGTATAGTGTCAGAAAGCAGTGAAAGAGGAGGTTAATGGTTGCCTTGCATTTATGAGACAGAAGAAAAAAATGGAGCCTTGGGAGGGACATCTATCTTGTTCCATGTGCACTTAAAAGGTTTTTATTGAGACATGAAAGGTTGTGTTGTTTCATGCTTTGTCTTTTTGTTGCTTACCCAGGCAGTGATGTACTGCCAACAATTCTGTAAAAGAATTTCTCAAAATATGTCCTATTAACTGATCTTAAACCTCATGTATATGCTATGTGGGTACTCACAGAAAAGAAAAGAAAGAGAGAATTTAGGAATCAGGTGTTTTACCTCTTAAGTACAGAAACAGCATCTACTAAGAGAGATGGTGACACTAAAGAGGCAGATTTACGTGAACTGTGCTTGCCAGGCATACGTTAGTGTGGAAAAAGAGAAAAGAAAAAAAAAAATTGCCAGAGTTTGTTAATGCTCAAAGTGTAATTTTCAACTATGTCTTTTGAACTGAGATGAGGGAAAAAAGAAATTCTCCAAGAGCTTTGGAAATGTTTGTTCTATGAGCATTTTTCCTTAAATGCATGATATATCCTGGGTGATTTACTCAAGTTTGTGTATGTGTGAACTTCAGAAAGCAAGGCCAGAGAGAAAGGACTATTTTGGTACTGTGACTGGAGCACAGAGTAAATGAGATGGTAAGATTGCCTCCAAATCCCACTCTTCAGTTTAATGTGGTTTCTACACTCTTAATCTGTGAAGCAAAAGAAAGAAATGCAAAATAACTGACTTGAAGTCAGTAATCTTTTGATATGTGAATATTCTGGGCTCCTTTCTACCCCCTGCTTTATGTATATGTATTGGACTCTGGGAATAAATAGGGATTTATTAGTCAAATAAAGACTGTGGGCACGCATCTTGGTGTCTAGTGAGGTACTCAGCCTGCAGATTGACCCACGCATACAAATTTGTGCAGTATAAACACTACTGTGGAAAGTACTGGATGCGCAAAAGGTTCACAGCCTGGCACAGACTTTGGCATAGCACCATCTTTCCCTTTCATTTCCATTGGCTGCATGACCAAACGGATGTAAGGAAAAGATAGCAACAGAGTGACTTGAACTTGTTCAGACAAAACCTGTTATTCTGTTAGAGATCGGGAGTNAACGGGATAGTTCTGTGGGCTTTTACCTGTGTAACACAAAGTAGTGTTGCAAGCTTCCCAGATTAGGAATTAGAGAATGTTTGAAATTCAAGTTAATATTTCAGCTTTCATTGCTTCTGGAGGCATTG
The DNA here is from genome assembly GCA_013397725.1 of Rhagologus leucostigma. Classification (NCBI taxonomy): domain Eukaryota; kingdom Metazoa; phylum Chordata; class Aves; order Passeriformes; genus Rhagologus; species Rhagologus leucostigma. The sequence goes on from VZTD01000534.1 coordinate 893,533, forward strand.
CGCTGTTGAAAAAATCTCGCAATGGCAGAAAGTAAAAAGCGCTAAAAGTGGAGATCATTTCTCGATTAGGAGATCCTGGACTGTGGCTAGGCTAGTTCTTATTTTATCTTGATTTTTCTATGTCTTAGGTATGTTTGCATTTTGGTATCCCTGTAATACGCTGTTGACTAAGAAGTGTCCCTGCTGAGGAAAAGAGTAAATCAATGGAGCGCAAGGATAGACATTATGTACATTTGGAATTTCGTTCTGAGCGAGCTCCTGCTAAGAAGCAGATTTTTTGCCTAGGAAATGTGCCAGCATCAGTAAGGAAACCAGGCAGTGTTGCTGGACCCTCCGGCTCAAGAGGGTACTTAAGCCCAACGTGCTGTTTTATGAGTGTCCATCCAGGGCATCTCTAGGAGGGCACTCAGGAATGATGGTTTTTGCAGATGATATGTCAATGTAAACAACAGCTCCCTGTTTTCTGCAACAAAACAAGTGGTGTGATTGAACAGGGAGGAGAGCTGCTGCCTGTCCAGCAGGCACTGGTGGTCAGTACCATACAGATGTTTCAGAAGGTGTTACAGATGTTTGCAGTTTGAGCAGCTGACCATCCCTGTAGTACTTGGACTGTTGTGTAGGACATGTGACAAAACAGCAATACTACTGAAACCCCTACAGTTATATTGAAACAACCCCATTCTGCATCTGCCCATAAGATATGCGATTACTAAAATAAGTATTATTCTTCTCTCTTCTCTCTGTTCTAAATGTGGTACTCCACAAATACAGGATTTGGAAATGTGTTTGATTATTTCCACCTTCTTCTTCAGTTCCTTTGTAATTTACAATAAGAAAATGTGACCTAGATAACAGGCTTTATAAGATCTTCCCCATTTATTAAAAAGCACTAACATTCTATTTGCTGACTAATATCTACTTGTCTCTGAGTGCATAGGTGAGGGGCAGTGGTTTATATTTATATCTTTCTAAAGGAATCTCATGTCTCTTTGGTAAGTGATTATTTTGGAGGGCTTGTGTTTAAGAACTAGTTACCCAAAAAACTCAGAAACCAAGCATCTAGACAATTTCTGGGAAGCTTGAGAGTAATATTTTTCAGGCAATGTGCACAATCAGTTTGAGGCATTTTATTGCTCTGTGCAGTTCATGTTAGACTTGTGGATGTGGACAAGGATCATTAGAAAGTCTCTACAATCGCAGGAACCATGTCACCAATGTGACATGGCTTTTATATTGTCCCAAACACCAAGACACACAAATACTTTCCTGTTTTGCAATTGTCTGAAATGCCTCTCTCAAGCCTCGCCATCTCACAACTTAAGGGGATCTGCTAATGCCAACAGAAGTGTATTACACTGGCTGTGGAAATTTATATTTGGAGCTGCAAATCTTTATTTGGCAGAAGATGGGGAGGTTATGATTGCAGTTGAGATAAGTCAACTCATCAACTTCTTAACTGCTGTCCATTTGCCATGGGAGTAGCACTTCCTAGTGACATGGTCAGCAATGGTAATTAATTAATTAATGGTGATCCATCCTGATTTCAGATATATGAATTGGATGAACTAAGATGAGGTTAGGTTTGTCTGTGCACCCTTCTCTGAAGGGAGAGCTGTCTGTTAACAGTTCTCAACATGGAAGGTGAGGAATTTGGTTTCAGGATAATTTAAGGGGACAGAGCAGAATCTTGTGCTAGTTCATTGCAAACATAAATAACTGAGTTATCAAATATTATGTAATATTTAAGGAAATATTGTTTAGTGAATTGAAGTGTGTTGGATGTCCCAGGTGGACATACATAGGGTAGCAGGACACTGAAGAACTGTCTGCCTGCACACTAGAAATGTAAGGAGGTATTCTGGCAGAAAGCCTAAATTCCTGCATTCTACCAGTAGTATGAGATGATTTAAGTCCAGGATTTCAGCTATAGCCTTCTGAGAGCACTGCTCATTCAGTGTAGTGAATCCTGTAAATTGGAGTGGCTCAGCATGGGATTAACATGATGGGGGCACTTTCAGCAATTTTACTGGTTCCTCATAAAAATAGAGAGGATAGTTTAGCATTCCTGTTCTTGAAATATTACAGTTGATTGGTCTAAAAGTATGTAAAATAAGGATAAACACTTAGATTATCTTCTTAGCCGTAGCAGAATGGATAGCAGCTCTCTATGAGAGAAAGAGCGGTTGCGTGATAGTTGGCCTAAAAAATGTTGTCACAGCACGTCTTTCTTCCGTCCCAAATACAAATCAGTTCTTCATCTTTGCTTTTAATAACTGAAATGTTTAACAGGTGAAATAAAGCAAGCCTAAGTGGAAAAAGAACTTCAAGATGATTTCAAATACTTTTTTTGATGCACCTCACAAAGATGTTTTGTTTTTTTTGTGGTGATAAGTAGAGGAATGAAATTGAACAGGTGAGAGACTACTTCTTGGAAACTTTTTGCAGGGGGAAAGAAACTGTGCTGTGGATGATTGCTAGCAATAACCTGAGAGGATTCTTTTTAGGCGTATGTTGCAATTTTGTGACATGCATTGGTGAACAGAAGCTATTTGTGGTGAAAATGAGAGAAGGAGGAAAGGGAATTGTTAGAAATTGCATGAAGTATGGGAGATGACATTACGTAATTGTAAATTCATGCAGAAGAAGTCAAGAAACTGAATTCAAAGTGTTGAGGAGTTGCTTCAGTAGAGCTAACCCAGCTTTCTGTGAAGTCAGAGATCTTTCAGTTGATTTGAAGAGATCTGGGTCAAGTCTAATGAAACTCCGATTCTTTTCAGACAATGAAAGGCTGAGGTGAGACTTCCTAACAGGAAAAAATGTTAGATGGGCCATCAGAAGAATGAAATTACATGATGTTTAAAACATTTTAAGAAAGGCAATGAAAGTGAATAGTAATGATCCCAGTTTTGCAGAGAGATGATAAATTGTCTGAGATCCCAAGGGACTCCTTCCTATGCTGCGTGTTGAGTTTGCTGGAGAAAAGTCAACAAAAATGCTTAATATGCTAGAGGGGTGTTATTTTACAAAGCCAAAAAAATGGTGGTTTTTAAATTTTTTTCCCTCCTGAAGTAAAATATATGTATTTTGCACAAATCTAAGGTGTCTTTCTTGTATCTTGAGGTAAGACCAAGCAAGGATTATGGTTTACTCTTTCTTTTCTGTATGGATGGAAAACCATATACATTATCAACATTTTTAGTGACGGGATACATTTATCCTATTAGTGTTAATGCAGACAAGGTTAGAGCTGAGCTTAAGTACTGTAGATTAGCATGAAAACAGCAATAAAGTTGTCCACAGAGCAGCAAAGAGGGCATGAATGAAATGCCTCTCTTACTCCATCTGCAATCCAGAGGCATTGCTGGATCAGGAGGGGTCAGCCAGTGAGCTTTAGCTGATGACACTTCTGGTTTTTTTCTGTCTTCAGATATCTCAGCTTATGACAGAGACTAGTCGAGAGGGCCTGACTGAAGCAGCATTGAACCGCTACAATGCAGATAAACCCTCCCTGTACAGCTTCCCTGCTTCCCAGAGCACATATGTTGCCAGTGAAGTATCCACAGGCACCTCGGTGGCAGCATCATTTTTTGCCAGGTAAGAGAGATTTCTCAGATTTTCCTTTGCTGGACACGTAATTTCTTTCAAAGGAGACAACTCTGTAGTGAAGAAGTGGGGTTGACAGGCTACAGCACATGTCAAAACATGGCTGTAGATACAGATCTATCACAAACTTGCAGGAATTACCATGAAAATATTGTTTAATCCACCTACATGCATTTATCTGTAAAATGGGGATGATATTTCTACCCTCTTCTGTAAAATATCTCTTTAATGCTTGATTTGGGTTAAAATGTGATTGTGTTCCCAGAATAGCACTTGACTTTGTGACATTTTTAGAGAGGTGTATTCTTGAATGAGAAGGGCCCATCCGAGTAATTTCCTGAGATGGGGAATTAACTGTAGAGCTAACTGGATGTGGCTAGTTCAGTTCGGTGGCAATCTTCAGACTTCTTTATTGAATTTTACTTCCTTCTAGGAAAATTATCAAGATTCCACTTTCAGACTGAAAAGTTAAGGTTTCTGATTTCAGTTTCTGTCCCTGTCATGCCATTTATGTGACCTGAGGGTCTAAATTCAGCCTTGGAACATGCTTTATGTTGATTATTCAGATATAGTTAAAAAATCTCGATGAGATAAAGTTTCATTTGAAAAAATCTTATGGCTATCTTGATGAATTTGTCAGTAAAATGTTTTGTTAAATGGGCATATCAGCTAATAAGTGAAATATCAATTATCACCAATAAAAATATCTTTTTGTGCAGAAATACGCTCTTTGCAGAACGTAATCTCTCCCCCGTTGAATCCATATGTAACAGAAGACATTGAAATAATCCTTGTCTTTTAATGCTTTTTATTGATTAGAAGATTGACTTGGGAAGAGTTGTGAAAGTAATGAAATAACAGGAGAATAAGCCATTATTATAGCACTTCCAATCCAATTCAGTGAGAGATCTTGATTTCAAAACATGGAGTGAACTTTGAGTGAGCGCCTCAAACATTTTCCGATTAGCTTCCTTCCCTTGAGAGAGCCAAACTATTACTAATTCCACATGATTCTATTTTATTTTAAAGGTAAATGGAAAACTTATAAAGTTGTTGGACTCCATAAATCTGGAAAAAAGATTTTCCTCCTATTTTTCCTCACCAACATGAGGGCTGCACGTGTTTGATCAGTGTCATACAGGAAGTGAGTTGTGTAAAAGGATTAAGCATAGAATTTTAGAAGATCCAGTTGTTTGGGGCAACTCTGCCATTTTTTCTTTACAGATGTGATGCTGCAATAGCAAATGTGAATGATGACAGTGGTCTTGGTTTGCTGCCCTTTTCTGTTTAGCTGCAGGCAATTAAAATTAAAATTGCTGAATGTACACACATGGTAGTATTTTACTGGAGTGCAGATTGGGATTAGCACATATTTTAGCATGAATTGATTTATGAAGATGACTTGACTCGTTTGTTCTTCATTGTTTCATTGTTTATGCTGAGAGAATTCATTTGCTCTTAATAGACTCTGCTGAAATGTAGGAAACTAATTAAATTTACTCAAAATCCCTAGTGTAAATCATAGCATTTTAAGTAGAACTCTGTTAGCTTCTAGCTGATGTTGTGAATTCTTGAGTGTGCTTGATCCAGCAGAGACCTCATGTTTAGACTGTTTATTTTTAAACTGTACTTAGCAAGACAAAAGTGCCTCGTTTCATTTGGGGTATTGCACAATTAGATTAATATCACTTATGTAAGTCAGTTTTGTCCTGGATTTCAAGTTATATCATCTGCTGGCAATTTAAGCAGCAAATTCAAGTCCGTTGTTCACTGCTTGACCTTTTAACAAGAAAATCCTCAAGTTGTTTTCCAAATGTGAATCACTAATTTTTGTTTTGTGTCTTATGTGTCTATTTGCATTTCTGTCAAGTTGGGGTAAGAAGCGTAGGGTAGGGACCTATGTGTATATGTATCATAAAATGCGAAGCAGAAGGCGGTGGTTGTCTAAGTCATTAAGATGGTGCACCGTTTACAATGTGAAACAGTCCTTTGTTCAGGCCTATGAATTCTCAACCTTTGCTTTTTATGATTGTCAGTGGCACATGGAGTAGTGACTACCAGCTGTATCTGGTTTTTTTGAATGTGTGTCACATGCAATGTTTTCACAGTGAGTAAGTAAGAAATTATTACGAAGCCAGAAAAATTTTCCAATGTGAAGCTAAAGTTCAGAGTTGAAGAGTAGAACCTCTTCTTTTGAAATTTGAATAATGACCCACAGTATTTTGGTCTAACTTCCCTAACAAGCAAAGCAAACCTCAGATGAGGCTCAGATACAAGTCATCCATCATCAGGAAAAAACCCAATTAACTAAAATACCATACTATGGAGGAAATGTCAAGGCATCCATGGAACTTTTGGTTGTAATTACATCAGAAATATCAGGAGTGGAATACTGGGAGCTCATAATTTTTCTGTTCTCAGGCACTACTAGTTCAACAGTGACAGTCACTTGACTGGCCTATAGCTGGCATTGAGCCATGGAGAAGTATCCTAAGGCCACAGTGACTCTCAGTGTTTTTAAAAACCAGGAGACTTATCAGATGTCTCAATAATTGACTGTTACATTTCATGATCTATAGTTGACAGAGTTCCAAACCACCTAAAAGGGCTGCAACTTCTGTGAATTGTCATTTGTTGGGATATTGCTGCAAGGGAACTTATGACACATCAGGATTCCCGTGGGACAGTATGTGAATGCTTTAAAGGAACAAACACTGAAAACTGTCCAAAGTGCTCAGCTGGTAGGCTTATGAATATTAGATGATACAGGTATGAATAATGAATTTCTAATAGTGATTCTGACTCAGAAACTGAATTCAATCAATTGTGCTTTTAGTGACAAGCACCAAATTTGCCTTTCTGTTCAAGGCTATCACTCATTTTTGTCTCAGCTATGCTTCAATCATGCTAATTTAGCATCATCTTGCTTCTTACTAGTACACATTCATGATGAGAATAACTCACTTAGTGAATGTGAAATAATGTTAAGATTCTTTACACATAATGAATCATTTGCAGAGCATTTCAGAATTTTTTTGCTTGACTTAACTTTTGCCTCTAATTTGGGTCTTTGTCCTAAGAAATACAGCACCTTTGGGCTGTTGCAGCTTAAGGTGCTTGTGTCCAGCCTCTTGCCTTGTGTCACCCAAGCACGATGTAGGAGTGTGCCACCCCACTTAAGGGCTTAGTAGATGCCGGTGCTGGTGCTGCCAAAGAACTGAGGGAAGGGCCTTCTGTCGCTTGTTTCCTTGGTGTCTCTGTGAAGCTTTATCAGGCCAAGGGGCATAGTAATTTTATTCCTATCTATGCTGGTTTCTACATGGAGAAAACTTCAGGGACCCTGACTTCAGCTTTGGCCTGACTACCCTACAAATAAACCTGCCCTTCTGAATAAAACTTCTCTCTTGTGACTGGGCTGTAGAGTTTCGATAGTCTCTCAGAGGGTGATAGCACAATGCAGGAACTAGAAGTCAAAACTGGACCAGAGCCTGTCTGTTGTCCTTTACAATAATGAAAGTTTTTGGGATCTTGGTGCTGTTCCTTGTTTGCCCCATCCCAGTAAGCTTGCTTTATTGGAGAGCAAGAACTTTGATTGCAGCAGGACAAAGGAGAGACATAAAAGCTCATTTCACTTGGGATGTAAAAAAAGGTAAAAATTTTTTTGAGGAGGCGATATTTTTGAATGTTAGTCTTTAAAGTTGTTTCCTGTTGCTATTCAGGAAGTGTAGCAGTGTGTTTTGAACAAAAGCCTGCCTCAGTCTGAAATCAGATATAGTCATATTTGGATTAATTGAACCTAATGGGAATATAGATAATCTTGAAAGTAGCCTGAAAAATCTGTTTTAGGGATCATTTTCCGTGTCTTTATGCAACTAAACACTAAAGAGGGCCACACAATGCTACTGTTGTAGATGTTGCAAGGCATGTTTTTCAAATGGACTGTCCAAATTTTTTAAAAGCACTTACATTAAGACAAAATAAGAATAGAAAAACTTAGTTGTGTAACGGATACACAGCTACTCAGTGTGGGATAAGCTCTACTTACAGTTACCTTAATTCTTGGAAAAACTGCTGGTGACCTTTTCCCCACTCATTCCTCATCCCTGTGTGGTATGGCAGCGGGGGAAGAGGAGGTGAGGCAGTGCTCTACTGCTAAGGAGTACAGTGAATGTTGTGTTCAAAATGCTGCTGAATGTTGCACAGATTTCCCTTCAATTCCTGAGAATCCTTTTTGAATATTTTTTAAAATTCTTGTGCGTCTTGCATGGACTACAAAGCTGATATGAAGACAGTATTTGTGGGGCCCTCTTATTAAAGCTGCTGTGCTGTTTTGATGATGTAGCACTCCAGAAACCCTGGAATCTCATGCCTCCTTGTTTTTTGCATACATGTAGGAAACTTCGGTTTATCACACAACAACTTTTGATGTTTGCTGTTTTTCCTTGTAGTTAGTCTATACAATCTTTGAGTATATGTCTGTTTTAAAGGTCAAAGGAATCCAGAAACACTTTCCCTTAAAGACTACTGTGTATTATAGGTACACCATTTTAACGTCCTGGCTTGAGTTTTTTGGAGGTCTGGGGCAAGTTTACAAAAATGAATTTTTCCTGGCATTGAAACAGAGAATTTGTCAGACCATGCACAGGAAAAGCAGGTAAGAAACAGAGGCAGCAGTTAGTAGAGAAGGAAATGGGTTGGAGAGGATATTCTTGTACCACAGAGCCCAGCTTTGGCTCGGGAAGGAAGGCCCACACTAGAAACATTCGGATTTGTGTGGGTAGTCTGGCTGTAACCAATGTAGCAGAAGCGTGCCACTGGCAGCTGTGAGAGCCAGGTCAGGAATCTGCTGTTGATACTCCTGTGACAGGTGCAGGTGCACATCTGGCTGTGCAGGCACACCCAGGGCATTGGAGCTGCAGTGGACTCAGAGACCTCTCAGGAAAGAGCCTGTGAACATTGTCAGATAGTGAAAGCTGCTCATCTGTGCTTATTCAAAAAAATAATATTTTTGTCTGAACAGCAGATGACTCAGATGACAGTGTTTCTTCATGCTGAAGAGTGGTGGACCCAGTTGCTTTTCAAGCCATGCAGTGGTTCTCTAGTTTGGGCACTGCTTGGGAAGTTCTTGATATTAAATAGTTGTCACCTCAACATCCTTAAGAGAAAATGTTTTTCTGAGACTTGGGTGAAAACATGTTTTGGTTTCTTGCTGTCTGAACTATGCAGAATCTAATGGGATTTTCTTTCAGTAGCTGAACAAAAGAAATTTAACAGTTAAATTGTGGTCAGATTCTTGGACATTTTGAAGAACTATACATTAATAACTCTGATCAAAATTCCTACTCTTATCTCTCATCCTTACCATATACTGCATAAGAAATACATAACAAGAATGTTAAGATAAAAGATCCATAGACTATTTTTCAGTAGGAATCCTGGCAGCAAGTTTGGAAACATCTGTAAATCATTTTCACAAATATTTCTACCTTCAAAGCCTGTCTTGGGCTGGCTAGTGGGGGAAATTTTAATCACAATGATCTCAGTCTTCCTGAAAGACCATGAAACGTTTAAAATTGGCACCTAGGTTTGAGTGCACAACTTCAGGGGCTGATTTTTCATACTTGCTCAACATTCCTCAGTAATGTAGGAGATCTACGTTTATAGTCACTGCTTTTCTGTGCTTCCTATTGCTGTGAGAGCCCTAACTAACAGGCTGTTTCTGCTTTCTGTTATTGGTGTTATTTCATGTATGTAAATTTAATGCTAGTCAAAAGGGAATTGTGACTCTCCTGACGTGAAAGCAATCTGGCAGTTGAGGCATAAGGAATACTCTCTTTCTCTGGTTCAGTGTAAACAAAATGAAAATATCTTGGTGAGAAAGACTATGAGAGTTACATGCAAGAATAGCCAGTGTGTAGTACTGGAGGCAATGATCTGATATGCAATGAAAAAATTAGAACTTAAGTGCCACATCCGGAAGAGGGAAAGCAAAGATATGTCAATGATCTCTAATTTTGCATGGTAGTTCTACCTTGGGTCCCAAACAATTTCCAGTGATTATTTTTTTTTCAAAGCTGACACATTTCCCATGATGCTTTTGTTTGAATGAGTTCATGTCGTTTGATTTTAAAAAAAAAAAAAAAAGCTTAACAGCAAGATTCCGGAGTAGGTTAATTTCTAACAAGAATTGTGTAGGGTACATGTCTGAAACAATGGTGTTTGAATCCTTGGATATTGCATGCTGCCATTATTTAAACAAAAGCTTAAGAAAATGTATACACTCTTTAGATCTGGGTTGGAAATCTAGTTGGGATATGTTTAAGTTGCCACTGGGCTGTGAACAAAAGTAATTCGAATCTTTATGCCAATTACATCCACTGTGTGTTGGTTGCAGATTATTAGCTTGCATTCACAGTTTAAAATACAGATAATGGACCTTGACTTTTAAATAGGGTTTTGGGAGTGACCCATGGAGCTATAAAAAGAAATAAGCTAAAACTACCCTAGATTATCGTAGAATACTATACTTGCAGGGGCGTGCCATCTGCTTAGTCTCAAAGCCTGTAACTGATGAAAAGGATGTAAATCCTCCTCATGTTCCTAGTATCAAAGTAATCCACTTAAGGTAAACAACTCTGAAGTTAACAAATGTAGTTTTCTGGTCTAAGCATGTTTTAGAAATATCATTATTTAGAAGAATCTAAAGGAAAAGATTGCTATCCAGGAACAAATTATTTACCATTGAACAGAGAAATTAAAATTCCAGCCTGTGGAAAGTATGTTACTTTGATGTTATGTCTTTATTGAAATATGCTACACCTGCTTCTATGTGCTGTACAAGGTGAGTATTTTCTGACCTGCATTTGCCCCACATATGGTTTGTTTTATATTGATGGTAATGGTAATCACTAAATAATGTTGTTATTGAAATAGTCATCAAGATTGGCAGTTTCTTGTGTAACTAGCCTTTCACAGTTTTGAGAAAATTTGCCCCTTTCCTCTCTTTTTCTTTGGAAAGTTTTGAGATAAAATGTTTCTCTGTGATGCAATCAATATCTGGTTCTGTAAGGCAAAGGACACATACTATGGAAATTTTTCTGCTTAAGAGATTATCTTAAAATGGATGTCTTGTCCCCTAAGTATAAGTCATTATATTATTTTTTTCTGGTATATATTGCCTAAAAACCAGAATCCCAGATTTTTTCTTATTCCTGTAGGAATCACTGGTGTTTAGTTACAAACTTTTGTTTCTGTAAATGTGTATTTTGCATCATTTTAATCTGTCTTACATACACAAATATGAACTTGTGTCCGAAATTCATTTGCCCTATTAATTTTTATATGATCAGTGTTCAGTTTTTCAGGTCAAAAATTGCATCTGTGAATACCATGCCTTTATATGTACTTTTCCTTCCTTTTTTTCTGTCTGCTTATTTTCTCAAGTACAAATCCATGAAAACGCATGATAACCAAAGACTCATTTACCTAGTAAGCAAACACCCTTCTTCTCTCTGAGATCCTAGAGTCAACAGATGATTATATTACAATGAAAAGGGCCAGTAATGCAAACACCTACGTAATCTACTTCATGCAATGTAAATGCTTAGTGGAAGCTCTAAGTGTTATGTAGCCTCTATCAAGGCAGGAGGAGGTAACCAAGACACTTCCTGTCTTCAGTAGTTAGCAATGCCCTTTGTCCGATGTTCTGAGATGTTCCCTTAGCTTAAAGTTTGCCTTGTCTTTCTGTACCCCACTGATTGCTGCTGTTACAGATAAGAGGCTTTAGACCTGTAAATGACTATGCTGGCCCATTCTTGCTGCGACTCTCGTGTCTTAGATGCTGTGTACCAATAAATGCTTTGCATGCAGGGAAGAGTATGGGATGCTGATGATCCGGCACCAAGGCCCTGATTATTTTAGTGGTTTGTTGAAGAAGGAGGCAGTTTTTCCTGCATTTGTGTTCCTAATTCTTCTAGGTCATTTCAAGCATTCACTACAAAGGTACCTAGGTGTATGGAAGCTGAATTCCTGCTGCTCTCCATACACCATGCTAAAACAGAGGTAACTTCTTTTCTACTTCTTGTCACATTTTGTGATTTCCTGCTGATTTCAACAGACTGAAAAGAGGGAGGCTAGTTAAGCATAGGTTTTGTCTTCTAATTTCTAGCAGGGATTCTAGAGTGCCGGAATACTTGCTACTTGAACATCCGCTCCCTGCACTGATTTAGAAAAACTTAAAAGGAATTAAGGCTATTTCCTTCCCTCAACATTGCCTTTCCCTGAAACCTGACATATACATTGAGAAAAATTGCTAGCAGCATATGCAGTAATCCCTCAGCACCTGTTACCAAAGATTCCTGGTGTTCAATCTTGCTTTTTACTCTTAGGGCAATGGAAATGAAAATGGTCAGCATTAATCTTTTGACTTTTAGTATAGTTGTGACTGCCAACTATAGTATAGGAAACCTCATGTTGATTTACTGTTTTGCATATTTCTTGCTTCCCTTAAACCTTGACATGAGAGTTCTGATTTACAGTGTCTCTATCTTGATTTGTGGGGAGAGAAAGATGAATTGATGTAGTTGCACTGTCTAGAGCAGAAAATTATATGCACCACCAGTTGTTTTTTTCTCTCTGTTTTTAAAAACATCAAAATAACCTTTGCTCAAAGAGATCGTAAATCTGTAGTAACAAGACTTTTTCCTAAACACCTGGAAGTTCAGAGTGGCAAACTTTTATTCTGATTATTGCTTTCCTGTTACAAGAAGTACTGTTATAGTGCTGCCCCAGCAGCCTTGAAATTTAGCTGTGCTTTACCTTGTCTGTAGCGTTCTCCATCACCTGCTCTGTCAGTGTTTTCTTAACCTTGAGAGCAATCTGTTGAACTGCTGAATGACTGGCTTTTCCTTAAAATTACCAAGGAATACAGGCCATTTTAGTTTTCCTTGCTCATAGAATAAAAACTCAGCAAGAAAATGTGCTGAAATATAGAAGTATTTGTTTATTGCCAAATAATCTAGTATTAGGTAGACAACTGCCCACTGGGCTTGTCTATATTCAGCCCTGTGATGTGCTTATAAAATATAAGACCACGGTACACCTGCATACATGACTAGGTGGTTCATAGCAAACAGAGATTTAGAATCTCACCTCTTTGCTCAGCTGTAAATTGAACATGGTGCCCATCTTACAGTTGCTGTCTTCTGGCATATTTCAGTCAAACTCTTGGTCTCTTCTGAGTTACTTAAGTTCAGGAATACATGAATGCATTGCATGCAGGACAGGGACTCCAGAGCTTTCTACCACACATCTTGATTTGCCAATACTGGTTGCCTTTCAGGAGACAGACCTGTTAAAGGATAAAACAAGAAATGAATGTACACATTCATAAGTACTTACAGGAACATTGCAACTAACAGCCACAGTTTTCCCTGTAAACGCATTTATTGAGATGTTGTGAGTTTGGGATGTACCTTTAGGGATTTTCTTATGATTGGGGAATTCAAGAGGTTTTTCCCTCAAATGTATATTTTGTTGTTTAATAAAAAATTTTTAATGATATCTTCAATCAAAGTGTTGACAGGGTCTGCCTCTTCAGCTGTCTATTTTCAGGAAATCAATAGAGACTTAATTTCTTTAATATCTCTGTTTCTCTAGTTAAAATTGGGCAATGGATTCAAATCTCCTCTTAGGGTATAGTCACAGATTCATGTAGATTGTATATTAGTACATTTTTTTGAATAACCAGGATAAAAAACTACTGCTGCTAACTAGTGATGTGATCTTTGGTTTTGTCATCCCAATGGTCATGAGAAGAAGGAGCCAAGATAGTTACTCTATCATGAGAATTATAGCAAAAATCTCTTTGAATCTAAGAAAGAGTGCTGAATAAGTGAAAACTGTGGAAATCTAGGCAAAGACAGAAAATACAACATTAGCAGAAATTATAGTTGTTTCTTGTCTGAATACCTCTTTGTATGTCCTTCCCTACAGCAGCATCAACCTTTTATTAAGACTGATCTACTTTAATGAGCTATGTTATGTTGTGGAAATACCTGATTAGTTGTGCAAGATGAGAGACATTTGAGTTATGTCCAACTATTTATTTCTAAAATCTGCAAGATAGCACTGTTCAGAGGTTCCCAAGGGCCTCATGGCCTCTAGTTTAGGTCATTTAATTAGCCTTAGGCTTTCTGTTTGAAACTTGCTTATTCTGATTTATTTTGGTTCTCTCAATAGGGCTTGTGCTCCAAAGCTAGCATTTCTGTCAGCCTCAACTATTACCTGTCATGAGTGAGATGCAAACCAGGAGACACAAAACAGAAAAAACCCAAACAAAACAAAACCAACCAACCAACCAAATTTGGATCTTCGAGTTTTGAGTCTTTAGCTAGCACATATTTAGATTGTGGTTTTGGGTTTTTTTTGTTGGGTGGTTTTTTTTTTTCCCATTTCTCTCTGTATGCATGAATGTCAGAAGTGGACTTGCATAATGAAAGCTGAAAAAAGTATTCTTATGATTCCACAAGTTGAAGAGAAACATTTTATATTACAGAAGTCATGAAATAATGTTGAGGGCTGATAGGAATAAGAATACATGTATCTTCTCCCTCAAGCTACGCATGGGGATGGGACCAGAAGGAAGGAAAACAAAACTCTGAAGAGGAAATAGAAGTATTTCTCTAAACAATGAAATTCTGGGGACACCAGTGAGGTAATATACCACTATTTAAGGCATACTACCTTTATTACTTATTTAAGAGTTTAGCAGAACTGTCGAGGTCCCCATAAACCATACTGGACGTGACATTGATGCAGGGCAAAGAGGAAAATTCCTCAGATGGGATACAATAAAAAATAATATTGCTAATGAGTTTAGGATTATGGAAAACATGTGTTGGTAATACTAGCTTGAAATGTTACTCCTGAGGTGATTCCATGTTCAGTTAATAAAGCACAACTGATACAATACAATCTATGTATATGTCACTGAGCTGTTTGGGTTAACACCCTGTGAGTTCTTGATTAATGCATTACAGCAAAGTGAAACAAATTTGGAATGCATTAAATAGACTAAACTAGATGAAATTCTGTATTATGTTAAATGACTCTGCTCCTGTTGGGATTTGGTAGAGATACAGAATTCCATAGAGCACTAACTGGAAAAACATTGTTAAACCTTTCAGGTGGTGTTGGGAAGATGGCTGGTAACAGTGCCAGCCACAGGTGTCAAATGTATAAAACCAACAGTCAAGAATGTAGACCATGCTTATGGAAAAGGGACCAGTGGACTGAGAAGTGGCTATTGGAAAAGATCTGTGTGTTGTGATTAATTAGTTGCATATGAGCTCACAGTGAGACACTGTGGCCAGGAGGGCTAATGCAACTCTCAAGTATCTGGAAGAAGAAGAACATATGAAGAGAGGCTGTGAAGAATTAGCTCTGCATTAGAAGTAGATAGGGCCACAGATAGAATACTTTAATTCTGCTGTCCACAGTCAAGAAAGATGTTAAAAAAATGGAGAAGGCTCTGAGAAGAGGCACTCAGATGATTAACAGTTTGGAAACCACACCTTCCAACAGCTTGACTTTAGTTTATCAAACAGAT
The DNA here is from genome assembly GCA_013397725.1 of Rhagologus leucostigma. NCBI lineage: Eukaryota > Metazoa > Chordata > Aves > Passeriformes > Rhagologus > Rhagologus leucostigma. The sequence continues at coordinate 908,744 of VZTD01000534.1, forward strand.
TTACAAAGAGATGTGTTGACAGTGTGCAGGGAACCTCTGCAGGGAACAGAAACGTGATACTGGAGGACTTCAGTCTAGCAGACAAAAGCATGTCAGGATGTAAAGGCAGGAAGTTGGATCTAGACAAATTCTGAATGGTAATGAAATGTGCATGTTTAGGAAGTATATTTAGGAAGGGCAATGACCTGCTGAAATGAACAAGGGTAGCAAACAACAAATAGTTGTCTTTTAGAGTCTGTTTTTTAAATTAGAATTGATATTTGAAAAAAAAAAAGCTGAAGTTAATCACACTTTGGGTGGGCTCTAAGAGGTTTAAAGTAGGGAAGATCCATTGCTTTTGCTATGTGGGAAGCTGCATTAGAGAGTCATAATAGCCTCACTTAACAATCTGGGAAGACATACTTGTGTGTGAAGGTGCAGCAACAAGGAAAAGCATTTCTTATGCTCTTTCAGACAGCAATACTGTAACAAAGCATGATAAAAAATTGGCATGAAGAAAGGAATAAACTATTATTTTTCTTAATTTGTCTAGGAATGATTTAAAAGTAAGTATTTTAATTGTAATTTCTTTTTTTTGTAGATGAACTTCAGAGGGTTTTGCTTGCTTGTTTCTGTTAAACTGCCATTATCTGTGATTTTCACTTTTGCCCTTTTATGCAACAAGATGTGAGAATCTTTGTATTTTTCATAGCTTCCCTGGGCACACATCTGCTGTAGTGGTGGATTGTTTTCCTGTTCCTTTGAAATTCTATCTGTTTCTTGTCAGTTACAGAAAGTACATCAGTGTATATATCATTAGGGGAAAAAAAAAGAAAAAGCCTTCCTAAAGTTATAAAGGCTTTGCTTCTTCCTTTGCCACTTGGGTTGAGGATGTCAGTCAAAAAAGGTGCTGGTTGTTTCACTCCTGACACAAGTGTATGCATAAAAATGGGAGGGGGAAAAGAGAATCCTAATATTTTGACAAATAAATGAAGAGTAGAATTTAGCAGCAAAAGCTGAAATAAAAACATATTGTATCTGAAGGCAAATGCTTTGGGGTGAATGTCTATGCTTGAAAATTATTGAAGTGAAAAAAGAAGCAAAGAAAAAAACCGTGCAAAAAAAAATCCCAGCTGTTCCACTTGATGGCTCATAAAATCTGAATAAAGTCCTTCAAGGGGTTTTTGTGTAGGAAGATAGTATTTTTTGTATGCATGGTTATGGTAGCATCTGGTTCCCATCTTTGGGAATTCGGAGACTCCACAGGCACCAACATGCTGTCTGCTGCAGAGAAGCTCTACAACACAGATAAATGCTTCAGACAAGTGTGCAGTATGTAATGTAATGTAATTGTCTGTAAGCTGGAGAGATGTTGGGGGGGAGGCAAAACCTGAATCAGTAAATTTTGATTAACAGAAGACATAAGAGCAGCCCTTGCATAAAATTTCCTTTGTTCACCTGTGAAGAGTGGACTGATAATCTGGTAACACCTGAGTCAATAAGATTAATCAGTCAGAGAAGGTAAGCTGGGCATACCTAAGGCAAGAAGGGTCAGAGAGTTTTCACAGGGGCTGTGTCCTTCACAGAGGGTTCAAACAAGGGAATCAGTAAACTTATTGTTCACAAATGTGAGCAGGAAATACAAGGGGCTTTTTATGAATAATCTCATTGAATTTAGTATCAATGAGAAAGGAAATCAGAATTTGTCTCAGGTATTTCTGGCTCATCATATGTGTCCTTCTAATGCTGCCTTCTTTCTAAAAACAGGACCTATATGTAAGTAGTAGTCATACTATTACATTACATGAAATTTTAAGAGTAATTAATTGCATAAATAAGAGTTTGTCACACATTCTTGACTTCTAGTATCACAGAAAGCAAAATCTTCAGGATGTCTTGAACATGGGCACAGACACAGCACTGATTTTTTGATTTATATTGTGCTCAGCACATTGTTTTCACTTAATGAGTCGCAGGAATGAGAAAATAGAAAGAACATGTGAAGATTTTGCTTCTCTTAGGGCTGGTGATGGACTCAACCTCAAGAGTCAGACCCAATATGCCTTTGAGTACAATTCTGTGCTTGAATGAAGCTTGCCTTCATGCCAGGGCACAGCTTATATACACACACACACACATTTATATATATGTGTGAAAGAGGTGATAGCAGCTCTCTCTTGTGCCTCAGGTAACCACACTGTACTTTATGAATGTGCTGGACCTGTATAGTGGACAAGAGGTTTGTGCACTTTTTCAGGAAACTGAAGAACTGAGTTCTAGGCATCCCTGAATCTGAAAGAGTGAAAAACAACAGCTCATGCAACCTGAAAGCATATCTTTAAATAATATGCAAGGGTGGAAGAGGTGCTTTCTCTTGTCTTGACAATAATGTCAGCTGATGATGCTGCACTGTGGAGGGAGGAGTGCAGGATCCACATGGCCACTGGCAGTGAGTGAGAGGGAACAAGCTCTTCCTTAGATGTGGAGAGCAGGGTTCAGCAGGTGCTGTAGCTTCCCATCTCTTCCTCCAGCAGCCACATCTAAAAGAAAAGAGAGGTGCCGGCTCTTATTTGTGACTTTGTGACTACACCCAGAAAGAAATTTGGGGCTGTGACTCCCTTTCCACACAGTTGCCTAGTTTTGGGCTACATAAGAGCTGTGGTCTAGGAAAAAGACATGGTTTCAGAAATGTCTGTCTTCCGTGCTCCCTATGGGCCAATTCATGTTTGCAGCACATGAAGCTGGGGTGACATTAAGCCAAGTGCCTCAATCTTCCTATACTCTGTGTATAGAAGTTAGGTACCTAACTGAGGTTTCAACTCTCCCATTAATGGAGTTACTAAGAAATTGCCATGCGTAAGGATAGCATGGAGCTAGGGTGAAGTTTACACCTGCATATGAAGAGTATACACAGACTGAAAGTTTCAGGTTTATCTTGTGCTAAAAATGATGAGTATATTGTGTATACAAAACAATGCATTCCTAAAATAAAGAACTCAAAATTGCTGAAGAGGTCAGGTTTCCAAGAGCAGTGAGATGGGAATAATTTAGAAGCCATTTTCAAATAATTCAGTCCCATTTTCAAAAACTACTGAAGTGCTTATGAGCTTAAATTACAGTGACTACCACTGGAACCTAGATACCTGCAGACCTAGGTAACTTCTGAAATGGTGTCTGTGAAACAATTACAACTTTTTCAGTACTTTCAGGAGACAGCTCTTATAGCTGTGTTCTGACTGAGATTTATCTCTGGTTTTGCCATAAAGCACTATTATTGAATTTTGGAAATTATGTTTATATTTAATTCCAAACAAATCACTACACTTAAACCCCAAACACATTATACATTATGTTAGCTCCAAGGGACAATATCCTAAATGAAAACAGATCCTTTTCTTTTTCTTCATGCCAGCTCTTTGTTTAGCAGTATGGCAATTGCACATACATATTCCAGATGTTCATGGAAACAAAATTCCTCTTTAATTTACAGCAGAATCTGGTTTTATCTCTTGCTGGCTTTGTATTTGTCAAACGAACAAATGTTTAAAGCCTTATACTAAAATATCTATAGCAGTATTTTGCATGCTTCTTAAAAGCTAGGGTTTGTAAAACTCAGAGTAATTCTGATTGGAAGAAATAACTGGAGGTCATCTTGTGTAATTCCCTGCTCAGAGCAGATCCAGTTACATCAGGTTACTCAGGGCTGTGTTTCATGGAACTTTCTATCTTTGGATGGACTTCCTAAAATTCTGAGGCCAGATTCCAGTGGCTAGCTATGCTCATGGTGGAAAAAGATGCTCTTTATGTATAATTTGGCTTTCCCATGTTGCAATTTGTGTCTTTTGCCTCCTGTTTTGTCCTTTTGCACCTCCAAGAGGGAGTCTAGCTGTATCTTCTCTAAACCCTCTCCTCAGTTGTAGACAGCATGAAGTGCTCCCCTTCATCTACTCAAGACTGAGTAAGTCCTGTTGTTGTGACATCTCTTCCCACGTTGCATGCTCCAGCCCCTGACCATCCTGGGTGTTCGTCTTAGTGGACAAAGAGATCATTGATCTCTTCTTATTGGAGAGAAGATCATGGAGGTGTGCCTTCAGCAAGGTACCGTTCTAGAAATATAAACTGGTTATATGGGAGTTCTGGCTGCTGTGCAGTTTAGCTTGTGCTGGGACTGGGCTTAGAAATCATGCTCCAAATCTGAATTTTGAGATTCAGGTTTAAATCTCTGACTCTGGCTTTATTTTCCATTGCTTTTACCTGAGTAATACATAGTTCGGAGAGACTGAACTTATTAAATATTTGGTAAGAAGATGTGTGATTTCAGATGTAGTAATTTCTATAGCTAGTGTTTTATTTGCTCTTTTAGTAGTGAATATGGGCAATACTGTGGAACACCCATAGCAGATCATTCATATTTGCTTTGCAAAGTCCTTGGCTGGAAGTCAAACAGCCCTGACAGCTGAGCCTCTGTTTCACATGCTCAGGAAGTATTAAATATTGATGTTTCTTGGAAAAAGCCATCACTGCAGATTGAGCCGATTTGGGCACCACATGATTGTGTAGGCCGCAAAAGGATTTTTCCCTGGAGAGCTTGTCCATGCAGGCTGCTGCTGTGGGCTATGGGGGATGAATGCTCAGCTAATGCCACGTCTTGTCAGGTGCTGCCAGGGGTGCTGCCAGGACCAGTCCCACAGTACAGGCAGGAGCAGCCCTGGGCATTGGGCTCCTCCCTGGGCACAGGCTGAGGGCTGCGCAGGGTCGTGGGCCCACGGGAAGGCTCGGCTCAGTGGGACTCATGGTAGGGAAGGGCCGTGGGGAGCTGGAGCCCAGACCTGCCGCGGGTGTGAGGCTGGAAAGGGCTGCAAAACACCAGTGCAAGCTGTGAAAAGGCTTCTCCCGAGTGAGCTGGTTCATGTGGGCCACGGCGCTGGCGGAGCTAAAGTTTAGCAAAGCCTAGGATTAGGATTAGAAGGTGTAAGCCTAGAGCTGCATCTGTCATGGGGCTGCAGAGAGGCTGCAAAACCATGGAGCAGTCTGCACAAAGATTTCTCCCTCAGTGATTAGCAGAGAAATTTGGCTGAGCATCCATTAATACAGAGGACGGGAGGAATTGCTGCATTGCCTGCAAAACTCAATGTAAGCATCTATCAGATTCTCCAAGCAATCATGTGTTCGTAGCTCTTGGGAAACACACCAGTAAATAGCCGTATCTGAACTGTAATTTTTTGCTGGACTGCTCAGTTTGTTCAGCACTCTTTATTTTTTCATTGGAACTAGTATATTTTCAAACTCTTTTTGACTCCCATTGTGGAGGGTCATCAGAGATCAATACTGGAGTGACACTCATCTCCCTGAACCTTACTGCATTGGCAGCTAACTAGCACTGCTTTGTTTTTCTTATTGCTTCAGCTTCTAGTGAAAGGGGGGATAGAGAAGAGTCAGGGAGTTCAGCCCAGGCACAATTCATTTTGCGCACAAGCCACAGAAGAACAGCAGCAAGTGCTAATTATGTTTTTTTAGTTGAGCTCTAACTGTTTATGTGTCTGTTTGCAAACAGAAAATTCCCTCCACACCCATGTAGTTGAAGACACTGAGATGGTACTGGAGCATGCAAATACATACTTGTCTATAAATTGTCTTCAGACTTTCCTCCTTAGTATGGTTATGAGAGTAAGAGTTAAACTTGCTTGGTCAGTCTCTCTTGACTTGAAGCTCTCTTGAAGCTGTGAGGCTTCACACTCTTGTTTTCCATCTTCTCCCCACTCCTGCAAGGAGCTCTCTGCTCTGCCAAGTGGGCCTGAGTTGCTGTGTCAGGACTGGACAGGGAGCTTAAAAGGTAGATGGTGTTTGGTTTTAACCTGCAGCTTCTACAGTGGAGTTCTTTGCTGTGTTTTTCAAACTTCTCTACCATTTTGAAAGCACACTGTTGCTCATGATGATCCAGTTATGCACTGTGTAAAACAGCAGCATATTGAAATTAATAAAGATTAATTAATAAAGAATTAAAAGAAGGCAATGTAATTAATGCCAATCAACATGAATCTGTGGAAAATAGCACTTGTCAAAATGACTTGTAGTCTCATCAGAAAGAAATATCAAGTAGAGTTGATTAAATATAATTGCATTGATGTGAAATTTGGTAGTTGATGACTCTTAAGTCTACTGGGAGTGTAAAGACAGGCAAAGGCTAGGAAATAAAGAAAGTCTCAGAGCTGAAATAAGGTCTTTACTTTGAAGAGAGTTAACCACTACAGATTGAAGATTGGTAAAAGCCTATTAATGGTGATTTCTATAAATGTGCAATGCAGATCTGTGGCCTGTTATATAAGAGAGTAACTGTGGTGACCAACTGCACAAAAAAAAAGAGAAAAAAATTTGTATAGCTACATATTTGGTTAATTTTTATTTATATGATATAGTACCTTGTACTACTAATGCACCGTTTAAGTCTGTGGAAAGACATTGGTCAGAGTATGACATGGTGTTCAAGCTTCACCTCTTTGAGAACAGGTGCAAGAAGTGTTTTACCTTAGTTTAAACTTAAGTGAAATTGAGCTGGGAGAATCGTGGAGGTTCCTTTAGGATGCAGTTCCTTCCTTTCTATGCCCTTATTCTAGGTCAGATTTTAGGGTTTGTAATTTCCTTCTGACTGGCTTCCTACATCATGTTTTAGTATCCCTTAATCATCTCAGTTGCACCAAGGGGAAAAGTAGCTATTGAAATAATCCCTTTCTTCCACCTTTTTATCCAGTCCTTGCCTGCTTAGTGTGGTGCAAAAGGGTGAGTTCTGATGAATTATTTTTTTTTAAACTTAAACCCCTTTCTCAGCAGTAGTGTCTTGTACCGAATCCTGTCTTTGCATTAGTGTGAAGACCTGCCAAGAACAAACAGGATAATTGGTCTGCACAAATTGCAGACTGTCTTAGTGTGGCAAGAGGAACCTGAAACGCAGGCTGCAATGCTTAAAAATACGTAGTGATAAGCTTGCTGTGTTGTTTTGTTCTGTGCGATTGTCTTCTACTATAGGCTTCTGAGGAAAAGGAATAAGCCAGGTATGCTCTTGGCTGTGCCTTCAGTCTTTTGGCAGCTCAGCACCTCAGTGCTACACCACTCAGGATGGTGGGTGTTTGTGGTTTTTTCCCCCCACTATGATAATATGTATGCCTTCTACTCATCTGTAATACGAGCAACCTCATTCAGAAGTTCAGAGAGAAAAAATGCATTTGCCTGTTAAACATTTTGTCAGTTTTTGAAGCTAGAAATAATGTAAAGTCTTTCTTTATTTCTGTTTCTAATAAATCTGACCGACTGAAGCATCTCAGAAGTATCAAGCCTATCTTTAAGAAGGCTCTTCTGCTCCTCTTATGTTTCCACGTTTTGTCCCCCACTTTGTCTCCCTCTGGTCCATACCTCCATTATCCTGTCATCACAGATTATTTTTGACAGTACACAGATAGGTATTGGGAGTGGTCCAGTTCCCACTGAGACCAGTATAAGTGTCTAATATGATGGAAGCTGAGTCAGGTTCTTTGTAAGGTGCCTGATAACTGTTGGGTGGTATTTATTACTTTTAAAGTAACATCAATGGATATTGCACTGCTTTGGAAAAGATAACCTTAGCTCAGGTCTTCATCTTCTTTCTGGAATAAGTTTACTTGTGGAAAAAGAAGGCTTTATCTCTACAGAAACTTTTTAGAAGAACACGCTGTGAGGCATAGTTGATAATTAACTGGATGCCAGACAAGGTAGTTTAGATAATAAAATAAGAAGAACTCATACTCATTAACTCTATATTCCTATTAAAATCAAATTTATTTTCTCTCTCTCTTTTTCTTTTTGGCATTTGGATTATAAATTGTACACAAGGTCATGGGCCACTGGGCAGTCATCTGAGTGCAGCTTGCTCTGAATAAATGATGCTGAACAGCATTAGGCAAGCCTTGTTCCTTTACAGAGATAATTTTTAATTTAAATTTTGTTTGAACTAAAAACCAGGAAAGGAACTAATTAAAATTATTAAGAGGTATTTCAGTTGGCAAAATCTGTCAGTAAGAAAGAGAAAAAATCTATCTGCCACAGAATGTTCTGGCACCATTTGTACTGAAAGCCTTTGTGTTATGATCTTGATTGACAGCTGGAGGGGAAGGAGTTATCTAATCAGTAATATCAAATCAATACTTTTATGCACAAAGGCATTATGAATAGCATTAGGGGAGCTCCTTTCTCTGTAAAATAAATGTTAGCTTAGTGTTTTCTTGGGTTTTCATCACATATATTTAATGCTGTTGACACACTTCTCTTTGTGTTCTTCTGCTCCTCCTAAGTGTCCCTGAACCAGTGGCCACAGTAACTCTTACTCGCTGTACATTCAGTTACCTCCAGCACTGCCTTACTAGGGCTGGTTGCTAATGAGCATCATTTGCTGGTTCATTTGTACAAGGTCATTCTTAGTTTCCTTCTGGTTTTAATGCCAGCTCAGCATTGAAGAATCTCAGCACTAACATCCCTAGGGTGTTGTTTTTTTTTTTTTTGTCTGGGAGAAACAAAAATGGAATATATACATATTTAAATATAAATAGTACTTTGTTTAGCATTTAGCTGATGTGTCATCTTGCCAGTTTGTTATTTATTTATTCATCCTGTAATTGTTGAAATATGAAATTTTACCAATTTGTGGCTCTGCACTACACGTCTGGGTCCTTCCTGTATACATTCTGGTTCTGCAGACAAGATCTTAAAAATGCCATGGATTTATTGCTGTCTCTGTGCCTGTGGGCTGGCGGCTGGAGTGTTATTTGCATATCATTATATAGTTCTGCCCTTGTTGTTAATACATTAATTGCGTGTCATTGTTCTGCTGGCTGACAGAGCCCTATCTGGCTTCATCTCTTTCTGAGGGCTGATTAGGCAGCCCTGTCTGTATCAGCCTGGCTTTCACAGAGCCTCCTCTGCAGTGGGGAGGGGACTGACTGAGCAGCAAGAAACCACGGCCAGAACTGCTGAGTAGTTGAACACTGTTTGCTTTTTAGCAACGTGCTATCTTGGAATTAAGACTGAAAATATTAAGTCCCATTTTAAGGCCCATTAGCATTATGGAACCCGTAAAGCCATGTGTGAGAGAGTTTCTGTGGCCCAAACATTCCAGTTTTCTTCCCTCAGGAAGCATAGAGCTGTGTGTGCACCTGTTGCACAAAAGCAGGAGGCACAAGGCTGCTCACCTACACCAGAGCTCCCTTTGGCACTGCAAAAATGAGTCACAAATGACACAGTTCTCTTTCAGCTTGAGCAGTGCAGGTTAGCAATGGGAGAATAATAATCTTGTGAATTTGAAAGCAGACGTAATATGCTCATGATAATTGGAGGGCAGTAAAAAACCTGCCTCTTTTACTAGCATTTCAGAGTGAAAACTGCTGGATGGTTCAGGGTTTACCAGTCTGGATGATACGCGAAGGATTAAATGGTGCTTGCAAAATCTTGCTAACTTGTCCATTTGTTGTGTAGGAAGTTTGAAAGTTATTTGCTGGGCTTCCTTCTCCAGTCACTTCAGTGCCAACTCAAAAATTACTTATGTAGCCATTTAAAGGGAATAAGAAACCACTTTTGGAAATTCGGTTCCTAAACAGTATTGCAAGGAGTTGGGTGAGACCTGCTGAATCATCTAGTTATGACAGGGTCATGGAATGAATTAATTAATGAGTTAATAATTCTGTCACAAATGATACATCAGCTGGAGAAAGCAGCACTGAGAAACTGGTTACAGGTTAAATATTTCTTATCCTTAAACCTGCAGTAACATGAAGCAATCAGGCTCAGTTGTCGCTACTTTGTGAGAAGTAGAAATGGTGTTTCTGGAGCAAAGAGAAAGGCAAATGAAGGGTAATGTTAACACTTGTTTTTATTGCATCTGAAGGGAAAGCTGCAATTATACCATAAATCCCCAAAATTTTCTATTTAATTAACAGCAGAAACTGATTCATGCTTCTTTGCATGTCCCATGGTGGTGTGTATGCTGTGTGCATTCATTGTAATGTTTAGTCAGGGATGTTGCACTTTATAGCTAAACAGACTGTGTACAAGAGAGTGAAATTTGACTGGTTTGTGAAATTACTGCGGAAAAATGACTAATACCCTTGACAAAGAGAGGGACATGTTTCAATGTCTGTTAAAAAAAAAAAACTATAGAAATATGTTGTATTTCTAAGGATGGACAGTGTCTGGAATGGAACGTCTGAAGTATAATCTCAGTTTTAAAGAATAGGCACGAAATGGAAAAAAAATCCAATGTGCTGCTATTTTGTGCTGTTTTCTGTCCATAGATGGTGATGGAATACTTCCACAATGTGCCAGTGTTGGCACACCAGCCTATTCCAACCACCATCAAAATAATCAAAAGAAGCATTTGACTCCTTGTCAAGTGATGGTTTGGAAAAAATCTTCTCTTTATCCAGAGGATGTCTAAAGATTGGTTTTAAATACCTACTGAAAACCCACAAATATATGAAGGGCCAAGCCATAAATAATAAAAGCTGTGGTTTTTTCAGAGTAATGAGTCTTTTAAAGACAGAAAGCAATTGCAGAACAGTGGGTTGTAAGTACAAAGTTCCGTGTTTGTTTCTCTTTGTAATAGTTGCTGTCTTAGCACTGAGCTGTGTTAGCATAAAACTATTGACCGGATTTAGTTAGGTCTGGTGGTGAGCAGAAGTTGATCAAGCACCAAAGGCAGTGCTAGAGAACAGGAGGAAGTGCAAAGCTGGAGTCAGGGGAAGGAAAAAAAGAATGCTTAAAATCTGGAGTGAGAGCTGGTGAGGGCAGTTGTTTGTCATGAAATGCCCAGTGTCAGGTTGGTTCCTGTGGGTTAATTTTGCTAGGGGTTCTCCTTGGATTGAGGCCCAGCTACTGCTGCCAGTCACAGCTACACCTTGGTTATTATTAGGCATTGGAGAAGCTTCTTCTCTCCAGGAGCACAGGTTGACTGTGATCCAGAAGTAGCCATTAAGGACAAGTATATTATTCATTCACTCAAAGATAAATGGTAAGAAAGAAGATAAAACATTTAAAGGTCTCTAACTGCATTCTTCCTGAGATCTCCTTTCCTTGCAAATCTTTTAAAGTTAGCAGCTTATCCTCCTACTCATAAGACACAGTCCAAGCTGCTGCACTGTTCACATGACAGTGTTAGGATCTTGCTTAGGCACCTACTGCCATTTCTCTCTAGCTTTCTCTGTAGATCAAAGTCTGTCATACATTGACTTCCACTGCATCCTACATTCTGGATTTTCTGAAGAAGGGAACCTGCATATGAGGAGACTGGCATTTCTTCAGTAGGTAGCTCTTCTTTTCTCTTGTTTTACTAAAGAGCACGATGTTTTTTCTGATAGTACCTTATCTTTGGTGGTTTTCTTCCCTGCTTCTTGCACCTTACTGCTTCCGCTAATTTAATTCTGTAGGGTCAGATTAGTTGCTGTCTTGATCTACCTCTGATGTAAAACTGATATGCATAAATAGAACAGTGATCTGTCACCCTTGTTCTTTGCAGGACAGCTATGGAGAGATATGTTTCCTGTAATAGTGCACCCTGTTCAAAAGAGAAAGTGACTTTAAAGACTAAACAGAGGGCTTTTGGTAGATTGAAGAGTCTGAACTCTTGTATTGCCCTAATTTTGGGTGCTTTAACCAGATAACCCAACTAATGTAGTTTTAAAAATAAGTGAAATATGCTGTACTACATATTTAGTACCCCTCTCAATGACAGCTGTCAGGTTCTTAAGGCAATTCAACAGTGACAACAAATCATTCTATCAGCCGGCTGCAAGGTGGTGCCATTAGATCTGTGTTGCTGGAATTGTACACGAGCTAAAGTACTTGAATTTCTGTGTGAGCTCGCATCTTTAGTTTCCATTAAACAGATAGGGATATGGATGCACTGCCTCTGTGTGTGTCATATCTTGTGGCTCTTAAGTTTTGCACTGGAGTATCTGTGTTCATGGTGTGCCCACTCTCGACGTTGCATAAGCATGTATCAGAGGTAGAGGAATAAAAATCAGTTGGTTTTATTATATTTTTTTTGGTGACTCAGACTCTGCATGAATCAGGCACTATGTATTTCATATACCTCAGTCTACTGAGGCACGGACTTTAAATGAAGCACTTGTTGGAGTTTGTAGTTGGACTCTGAAATGTTGAACATGTACCTCAGTGATTTCTGGACCTGGATCTTTCAGTATGAAAAGTGTTTCTTTTGGGTAGGGAGAGGAGCACCCAGTAAAAAAGCATGTCAAGCAATGGATTCACAAATATTTGGTTTTGTTTTGGTAAACTTGTTTTAAGGCTGCCCAGAACCAGGTGAAAAACAGCAGGTAGATGGTGCGAATCTTTGAAATGACGTCAAGCCATTCTGCCATTTCATCTTTGTTTAAGGTATGTGAAGAGCTAATTTGGCTTTATAGACTTTTAATTAGACTGAGTGTAATCTGTGCTCCCAGCATTCACAGAAATGCCAGAAAATGCTTTTCTCCCACTTAGAGAAAATTGTACTGCTAGGTAAAGGGAAAACATGCAGACATTGTAGAACCATGACTGTAATCTTTGAGAATTAGAGAAGGAAGTAAATAGGGAGGCTCAATTGCAAAGTACATCGTAGAACAAAATAACTTTGATGAGCTGACTCAAACTTTTGCATTGTTCACCTGTTCCCAGTCAGGACTGCACGCTGTCCTCGTGGTACACAACCACACAAGAAGCTGGATATGTAGCAAAGCCCAGGATAGTACATCTGCTGGGCTTATCGGCATGGGCTCTACAGTGGCACCACAGGAGGCAGCAGGAGGGATACAGGGGTAAGAGGTTGCTGGTGAATCAGCAACATGACTCTTGGGGAATGAGGAAACATCTGTGAAGCTTTTCTGGGAAAGAAAAAAAGGGTGAGAAAACCAATACCATCTTGGATATTTGCTAACATTATGAACTTTCACACAATTTTGTTTTTTCTTTGGTGTGGGTCATGGTCTGCTGCTATCCCAGCAGGGGTATTTAACAAGTCCTAGAAAAAGAGAACTGTGTTTGTGGAAGCTGCTGTGCACATTTAGGATGTTAGGATGGGGAGGCAGAACAATTAACTTGTCGAGACATAGCATTAGGCAAAAACAAAGTGAAGATAAATCTATTTTTTCTTTTTGATACGGTGTGAATCTTTTTACTGGCAAGCTCAGCTGTTAAATGCCTTCCCTTTTACTTCCAGGATGTCTGCTTTTGACCATGAAGGCTTCAGAACAATCTCTGTAATACAATGTAGGACACTGTCTGCAAAGTCAGTGCTAAGAAACTGGTAATCCTCTCTGAATTGCCGTCCTACTGTGTTTGTGGTTAACACAGCACTCTTGCTTTACATTTTTTCCTTTGTAATATATGCTTCACTGGATTTTGAAAAGATGTTGCAGAAGCTTTGAAGATGGATAACACAATTTCTTTACCACAACACCACAAGCCTGCATTGTGAATGGAAGAGGCAACGAAGTATTCCAGCAGGAAACATGTTAAGTGGATAAATGATCATGAGATCTCTTCAAGTGTATTTCTAAGAGTTGTCCAGAAGAAGGAGCTTGATAATGCCATAGTACTGAGACTGTATCAATACCCTACAGGGCTCTGTAGTTCTGGTTGTTTGCAGTGTTTGTCTGGCTGTTTCACTCAGAAGCCTCATAATAGACCAATTGGTTTTGAATAGGACTATGAGAAAGTGCCTGTACTGCCACATAGGTTTTATGGTACTCAGCCTTGAGTGTTCAGCAGAGAGCCTGTGTGGGCTAGGACAGAAACGCACAGAGAGCTTGCTGAAGGTTGGGTTGACAATTTCAAACACCAGAACCAAAACTGTCAGATGCAATTTCTTCCTATTACAAGGCTATATAGTAATTTTATTCACAATTTATTTAAAACATAACTTGAAGACTGCAGTTTGATTTGTTAAGTCAGAAACTAAAAGTGAGAATGCTTGATCATTTTGTCAAATTATATGAACACGTCAATTATTAATATACACGGAACAGTGATGTAGACATAGAAAAATATACTTGTACACTAACTGAATTATTCCCTTCTGAGTTCTTTTTGGTGGGAAATTATACAAGATGTAATGAAGTCTTGGAGTGGAAATCAAAGAAATGTCACCCTGTATGATTGGGTGTAATGGCACCAAGGGAGCCTGAAAGTATTGTCTCAATTTATCATTTCCAAGATAAGCACCTTGCATTTGAAATGAAGCAGGAGAGGTAAAAAGCCTTCTGAAACGTTCTTTCAACAGCTCAATTTCAGCATTTGTAATTTTCATAGTGTACTTGAATTCCTTAAAAATATCCTTTGGTTGCATTGACTCACCGCTGGTCAAACCTACTTTTCCAACTGAAAAAGGAAACTAAAAATCCTCTTCCCTGTTCTCTTCAACCCTCCACCAAACAAAAACAACTGACCAAAAATTTTCATTCTTCCTGAAGAGTTTTTTCTGATCGAGATCCATGAATGCGCCTCTGTAGTCTTGCCTACTCAGTATTTTCTTATGCTAATATACCTCATATCTCATTGTGCCCTCCTTTTTCACTGGTACTTTTCCATCCATAACATTCTAAATCTTCATTCATTTAATTTGTACTTCAGCATTTCCTATCAGCTACTAAGGTGAGCAGAGAGTGAGCTTTCAATCACAGTCACAAGATTGGCTTTTTCCCCTGCTTCCTTCTTGCCTTCTCTTTATAAAAACCAACTAAAATAGGAAACTTAAATGAGTTATTTTTCTGCAAACTTTCCAGTGCTCTTGTGCACATTCTCCTCTTAGATTGCTCCTAGGGAGACCTGGGGTATTTGTTTCATTCATTAAAAGGTCCTGAAAAATTTGATGGAGGGCTGTCTCCTATTCATAACCTTCTTAAAGTAGCTCATGGGATTTATTAGGGTAATGCCTCTCTGCTATAGAATTCAGTTACTTACATAAATATTTTTTGAACTCTCCTATGACCGATATGATGTTTAGAATAATTTCTATAGAGTTTGTTTAATTTCTTACAAACTTTATTGGTTTTATCCTTATTATATTTGATGGGAATTTCCCATGAGAAGAGGAAAAAACCCCAGTGAAGTATAACTTGAAAATAATACCCTCTAGTTGTATACATTCTTTGTAGAAGAGACGTAGAACTGTGTCCTTAATTGGTAACAATAAATTGGTGCATGTGCCTGCATTCTCTTAGGCTTATACTGTATTTGGGAAAAAATGTGAAATTACAAATGTTTTTCAAAATACAAAAAGCTTACTAAAAGATTGAGTAAAAACTTTTCTTTAAAAAACGTTCACTATTGTAACATTGAGATGTCCGCACCATTTTTCTCTACTTTACTTTCTGAGCTTCAGATTTGCATGGTATTAAATATGCCATATTATAAATAATATGTACTTTGTAGGATAAAACTTTATATCAGAGTAAGTAAAAGACAAGATAACAATACAGATCATAGCACCGTATCATTGGTATGACTTATTCTTTTCTATACATTTAAACATAAATATAAATGTAATGAGTACCTTTTCTAAAAGTGGTGACTTTTGTTGTCTGTTGTACTTTCTTCTGAAATTCTGAAAGCATGGCAACAGTGTCCTATCAAGCTTGAAGCTGTTACTCACTTTTAACATTTAATCAGTGCTTTGGATTGTGGATGGGAGCACAAAAGAAAGGGTTGTCATATGGTCCCTCCATCCCTTGATACAAATACGCTCTGTCTCCTGTACTGGTGGTTTATATTGCACCTCTGTTGTACGTTCAAGTAATATATGACCAAGCTGCGGCTCTGGCGCTGCAAATGCAGTGTTTTCTGTTAAAACATTTTACCTGTATTTGTCCATTCCACACAGTGGTATCTGCAATGCAATAGTGCTTTTAATTGAGGTAAGATATGATAATATTTTAGATGGCACCAATATAAAAATGTAATTTGTTTGGCTTTTGGTTTTTTTTAAGACAACCTAATCTAAGGTTGTTGTAACTTCTTTTATGTCTTGGCCATTGTGCAAAGCCAGCCATTAGACTGTGCATGTGAGCTGAAGAAGAGGTTTGAACTGTAAGCACGGCTTTCCCATTCTTTCAGGTTTAGAATTTGCAAGGCAAACCACAGTATCAGTTTCTATGATTCAAGACTCCTTAAAGCTGTCAGGGCATTGAACAGTTTTTGATCCCTTATAGGAACATACCTAGTAGAAGAAAACACGTAACTTCTGTCTATCCGTGTTATCTGATTATGTCAAGACTCCAAACTTTGTGCTTCTCAACATACTTATGCAACACATAGGTGGTGTTTTCATGTAATTTACAGTCCCTTTAAGTCATAAAATCGGACTTCATGGCCGATTAATCTGGAAGGGAAATGAGGGAATTTACAGAACACTTAACACCATAAAACTTTACCAAATCTACAGGTATAGGAGAACATTTAGATTTAAGAACATAGAAGATACTTATGCAGTCAAAAGGACAGTTTTGTATGCATCCTATGTAGAACAGCCAGGCACAGACAGATCAGCAGTTCATTTTACACACCTTTTCTAATGGAAGAGGTGGCTTTTGAACAAAGAGAAATGCAATGACTGCGAGACTACCAATATTTTAACATGTGTCAAATGGGAGACTAAAATGAAAATATGCCTGTATCTCTGCTGGTTGAAGTTCTTTTGTCTTGGTCTTTCTCTTTTCACAGAGTTTTGTTTCTGTCCCCTACCTGTTAACCCTCAGTACTGCGGTACCACTGAGGATGTGTGCCATATTGCACTACTTGCATTTTCAACCTCATTATTCTTGCATGATCAGAGAAGCCAGAAATTGAATTGGAAACCTCAAGGGCCTCTAAAGTGAAAAGTCAGGCGGTGATGCTAAGGTTAACGCTATTAGCTCTGTCTGTTTAATTCGAAGTTCAGTAGCAGATTATCTTTTACTTTAGCAGTGTCGAAACCTTCATTAGAAATGAAACTGTGTTGAAGATGAGTGTGTGGCAAACAGTCTGTGAACCTTAACTAAGGCCTGTTTATCTGGGGCAGCCACTGGAGAGAGTAAGACAGAATTGCTTTGGCTGGCGTTATGCTTCGTGAATGAACTTGAGTTCATACTTCTGTGGAGCTTTTGATATGAGTCTGTGAGGAGGTGGGGGTAAAGGGAAGGAAATGGTTTTCAAGAATTTATGCTTTACAGTTGCTGGCATTTTCTTTTTCCTTAAAGCAAAGAATTTAAAGACTGGACAAAAACAACAGGAGTCCAATGCAGAACCAGTGTCCAGGTGCAAACACTGGGATCAAGGTCAATCACTGTGACTATGGATGGGATTATGTGATTTTCCTCACTATAGGGATGCTATGTCTCTTTGGAGCCCATGTTTTAAAAAACAGTTCCCCAGACCCCCAGTACCATATTTATAGCTGGCAGCTAGTGAGCTTCATCTTACCTGTTCAGATATGTTACCACCTTAAAAACAAACAAACAAGAAAACAGTCCCAAAACCAACCAACCAAAAAACCAACAAAATCCAAACCACCCTGAACATTAATGGTGAGAACGAGGGAGTACAGTCTGTTGGGGCTTGACGTGATGAACCCTTCCCAAGCCTCGGTGAGCAAGTCATCCCACTGTGCATGCAGAGGCTTGCAGACAGGCTGGCTCTGTTAGCTCTGATAGCCACAGCATTTGCTTTTCCACCCTCAGCTGCCGATTTACTCCAGTGCTTTTTCATCAGATAACTTATTTAAATAATGCTAACAGACAGGTGGGGAGCAGTCATTAAGAAAGCTGTAGTGGCTTAGATGGGCAAAGGGAGATTTTAAGATATTTAAGGAAGGCAGATTTTAGTTAAAATCATTAAGCACTGAGTTCATAAGAGGTGTACTGCCATTCAACCCAATATTCATCATGGGTTTTTAGTGTCTCTTCTATCTGTGGTAGATCTCTGGTGTGTATTAGCAACAGCAGGAAATTCCCATTTTCCCTTAGCACAGACTGTGCTAGTGAAGCAATTCAGAACAACAGGAAATGCTTTTTCAAAATAGTGAGTGGCAAGAGTTGGGTGTGTGATTTGGATTTCAATTCTGCTCCTAATGCTAACACTACTACTAGCTTAATGGGAGCATTTCAATATAGAAGTATATTGAGAAGAAAAGATGTTTCTTTTTCTGCATAAAGCAGTGCAGGTGGATGAAAGTCCTGTGGCAGTGTTCTGTGATTAGATGTGTAATTGTGTTAGGCAGTGTGAGAAGTAATGGCCTTGCTTACTGTCATTGCTGCTTGTTCTTAAAAAATCAGTCTTTCACCCAAATAAAGTGAATTATCCTTGGAGCTTCGGAGATCTAAACTTACTATTTTCTTCCCCACTAACTGATATGAGCAAGAAAACTTACTAAATTTGTTAAGTCCTTCTCTGTATGCTTGTGTTTCCAGAGAAGGCTTTGCCTACAAATGTAGCAAGAATATTAACTGAAGCCTTTTAACTTGCAGAGAGATTTGCTTGTTCCTTTGGCTTGTACCACTGTGAAGAAGTCTGAGGAGATGACAACACATGAAGCAGTCAAAAATCTGCATCCAAAAGCTTTATCATGTCTTGCTGTTGCCTAGATAGCAGCGATGCCCATTCTTTTTTGCGGGTACCCGTGGCTTGATGTAGTGTCTCCCCTCATGTGGCTGAACATGTTTCTATCCAAGATCAGCCTGTAGATTTCATCCATCATTTCATAATGCTGACCTGTGCCTTGTTCATGTAACAAATGTGCAGCAGGCCACGTGACAGGGAGAGGCAGCAGAGCCCTTTGGGGGAAGAGAGTGGACCGGAGTTGGCTGATAATGCCAGAACAATTCATCTTCCTACAGCCCAATCCCTGCCCCAGGCTGAAGGCCCTGCAAGAAAATGGGGTGGTAGGAAATCATCTACAGGTGGATAAAGTATCTTGATGGCTTGGTCTTTGCCTGCAGTCTCTAGGTGTGGTACATGCTTATACCCTGGGGGTCCTTCTTTGCTTAGGCTTTTTGAAGTTTCTGGATTGGTGGCAGTGGTGTGATGTTGATAGTACTGATGATGGCGATGAGAGAAAGGCTATTTTTTGCTAAACACCTCATACTGTCAAAGGTAAGTTCAACAGAAGTAATGTGAATGCATCTGTCTATGAACAGGTCTACTACCTGTTCACATATTGAATGCCCTGTGCATGTTGGCAGTGCTTTTGGTGTTACTGCCAGCAGCTTTGTTATTGCCAACTGACTTTCTTTTAGAACCCTCAGAAAAATATCAGGAGTACCTTGTGGCTTATGTCATCCTCAAACTCCATCACAGCAGAGACAGGCTGCTGCACAGCTCTAGGATAGTGCTGAATTAGAAGAGCTAAGTTGTTACTTTCTGAAGCATCTGTGAGCTCATGAAGGTGCGAAAAGATGCTCTAGCCCCAAGTGACAGAGTGGGTAATTGCTTCATGCTTTATAAGCATGACGAGTGGATGCCTAGGATGTTAGCTTTGCTGGCATACCCCTTCGTTTGTTTGTTTGTTTAACTATTAATTTTTTTTGTTGCTGTATAATGTGCACACAGCTGGGACTACTAGCCATTTTCCAAAAGTCTTAGCTATGAAAGGAAGCCCTTTAATGAAACTCGAAATTAAATTCTTTGCTTTCCATTGGCAAGTTCTTCCATTTAATTAAAAAAGATCCCATGTGTAGAAGGGGTAACATTCTCCATACTAATGTGTTCAGTGTGTTTTGTTGTGGACCATATATAGAAGACTCAAGATTTTTTTGGACATAGATAATTTCTTGTTAAAATTGTGAGGTTTTTATGAATAAAATATCTTAGGCAAGTACTCGGGTATGTTTAAATGCATGTATAGTGCATTTTATGGTTCAAGCCCAGTAAAATTCAGTTTACAGTCATCTTCTGTATTGCAGCAGACACTACTTGTGCTTGTTGGTAATGTCACTTTTGATTTGGTTACATGCATATTAGCTAGCTACCTGGTAGCATATGTGTCCCATCAATGTTCTAAGTAGATGCACAGAATTTCAAAATGAGGCTTAGTGCTGTCAGCCTTAGAAGACTGGAAGAGACTTCTGCAATGAATGGATTTTTTTTCTCTAATGTATTTAACAATACATGGTATCTCAACAGAAGATGTGGGCTCATAGCAGTACTTGCTGAGTGAGTTTCTGTGGCTTGTGTTATGCAAGAGGTCAGAAAGAGTGGTAGGATGATGCTTTTGACTTTAATACAAAAAACTAGCTTCTTCAGAAATTTACTGAACTCTTCCCTTCTATTTTACGGAATTTCACAAATTAGGCTTGTAATATTGCATCCCACTGTTTTCATACAAGCTAAAAAGACAGATTCAAGCACAGACTGTGCTTTGAAAGGAGTGTTTGTATGCTTTTTATACATTTGGCAGTTGCCATGGTTAGTTAGTGTCAGCACAACACAGTTTACAATATAAGGAGCTATTTTTGAGAAAATTCATTAGCTACAGAGCATGAGTTGGTGCATATGAGCTTGCGCACATGCACGTGCACAAGCATATCCCAGCACACAGCTGTTTGCTCTGGTTACATGCTCCTGACCCAAACATCCAGTTTAGTGGTACCTTCAGTGAACCACCCTGCTACTTTATGCATATGTGTTCTGGAAGGAATATCATTGTTTGCTGTTTTGGAAACTATCTTACAGTAAGGGAGAGGTATTATGTAGCTCCTCAATGCTTCTACCAGCATTTGACATAATTCTAATAAATTATCATAAATCTAACCAAACATATAATGTGTTATAGTTGTTTCCCCATTACACAAAATATGAGGGGAACTGAAACACCCTGAAAAACCCAGATAATGCAGTACTGAGGGGAGACAGCTGAGTGGCCAATATGCACAGCCAAGTCATCCACAATTTGGATAGCTTTGTGCTAGAACTACCAATCGAATGCTGACTCTTGTGGAGCAGAGAGGAGGCCAGGGTTATTTGCTCTGCCGCAGTATCCATCTGTGCTGCTCTTCATTGCATCTAAGACTGTTTCCAAGAGCCTACAGATCTAGGAAGCATTGCCTGAGTGGCTCATGTGGAGGCATGTCAACTTGAGTCTGTCTTGTTAGCTCCAGATGTCCTTCTGTGACTGCTTCACAGCAGCTGATACCTGAACTGTGGTTCAAGGGCACTTGTGGTTGATGACGATAAGTTCAGTGGAGCTCCAGGCAGGAGCTTGTATCTTAGGCAGGCCTGGGGTCCAGGCAGAAAGTCACTGTTAGAGTCCTGTATCAGTGCTACTGTTGATTTGTGATGGTTAAACTGTCCTGAAATACTGAAAGATTGACTGAATTTACAGAGTGGTGACTAAGCACTAGAAGGTTTGGCCTTAGAAAGCCCATTTTGTTGCTTGAGGCTAAAGGAATTGGTCCATTAACTGTGTAGAAAAGGTAGATTTTAAATTCAGCTGCTGGAAGGAGAGATGTGATCTTGTGCTTTAAAGCAAGTGTAGTACATAAAAGATTTCTCAATGGGCTTTTTTGTAGCATGCCTTTATTTCCAGAAGAGCTGTGAAAAGGACTTGTGTGAAAAGCAATGCATGTAGATGTCTTTGATGAAAATTTAAAACACTTTATTGCTGTCTAAAATTTATATTAGATTTTATATTTTGTTAAGTTTTTTTAAAGAAGTAGTAACACTTTATACCTCTGCCTTAAAAAAAAGAAAGCAAACCACCAAAAAAACCCCAACTCCCCCCAAACCTATAAAAAGAAATATTTGCAACAAAAAGTTGATGCTGGAAAGTAGTTAGAACTTTGCCTCATCAGAATAGTGATTTTTTTTCCTTAATCTTTTATGTGGGCTAAATTTTCTACCTGGTCTAGCCATTATTGATGGTGGAAAGCTGTGTGTGCCTTCCATGAAGGAAAAATTTCCAGTAGAAGATCCCAACCACTTACATTTCTTTAAAATAAAATTTTTGTGTTAGTTCTTTTCCACAAGAATTGTTTTTGACCAACCATGCTTACAAAAGACAATTAAAAACAAAAAAGGTCTTCCCAGGAAGAATTTCCTTGGCATTCCCTGACTGCAATGAAACTGGAAGCATTGTACCAAATAGTGCACAATTTCAGTGAAGGGATAAAGAGCCGTATTTTTAGTCTCTCTCAAACACTTCAGGGGCTTGTAGATGTTCTGTCCTTGATACTTTAGTTATTCCTGGCACACACAGGCTGCTCTGGAGAACATGCCCTTGGAGGGTGCTAAGGATCCTAGCAGTATTGTTTCAAGGGTACAAATTGATCTGAAATGAAATTTCAGGGCATTTCTCCATATGCATGTTATGGATCGTTCCACTGCATTGGTTAATTGGGGTCTAGTGATGTAATTGGAATTCTGGAAACATAAATTAGTGTCATCCTCAGAAAGAACCAGAGCTAAGTGATGTATTTTATTGGTTATTCCATTTAGATCTAATGTAATTTCAGATATTTGTAAGATTAAAACATTGAGGATATGATAGATTCTGTAAGTGGCTAGATTGGGTGCTTGAGAACAATTAATACTGAGGAAAGCCTTTCTTATTATTATTTTGGTCTGAGGCAGGAAAGATCCTCTCAGACTTATGCTTAAAGATAAACCAGAATACTGGTACTACTACTTCACCAATCATATAAACAAAAATCAAACAGTATTTTAAAATTTGAAAAATTAAGAGTAATACAAGGACTTAAATAAATGTTGTGGGTTTTTCCACTCTTTCTTAATTCTTATCATGGCTTGAAGTCTGTGAGCTCTCAGTGTCCACTGGAATAGATCCCCATATAGTTAACCTAAGTAACAGGAGTTGTCAATCCTGCTTCAGGTTCCATCTTAAGTTAACAAAACAGATAACTTTTACGAAAAAATATATGAGCAAGCAGATAATGACGTGCATTCCTCCAATTAGTTTCCCTAGTTCCCTTTCGACGGTACATGTGTTTGTGCTGTACATCAAGCACAACATGAGAAGAGGGGACCTGGGAGCAGTGCATGCAAAGGTGACTGAGAGAGCCAAGGGTGGGAAAGTCAATTTTCCGAATTTTCTTTGTGTGGTTTCTGTCAAGCAGAATTCTGCTTAGTGCCCTGCCATGCTCCTGACAGCTCCAAGGATTCTGCTCATTCTCATCATAAATTGGTTTCTGCAGTTACAAATCCAAGAGGAAAAGTAAAGCTACTAATTGAATGTAAAGGCTTTCTGACTTGGCTCACAGCTTACTCCAAGGCTGCTGTGTGTCTACTTGCAGGCCATAAGCAGGAATGAGTTTTCTGTTTACAAACAGTGCCTTTGGCTGTGCTGAGGCTGCCCATTTAGGAAGAAAAAAAGAAAAAGAAGCTGAAAATATAGTGTCATGATATATTTGAAACATTCAGTGGTATGTAATCCATCAAGGCAACTGATGGATTTACTGTTTTACCACAGTAGGTTATGCTGCAGTCTGAACTCACTGTGCTTGCTTGGTAGGAATATTATCAATGGAAAAGATGCAGAGGTGTTTTTAATCTTAAAAGCAGCAATTGTTTTCTTCTTCTAAGATTTACTGTTTTGAAGTTCTGAACAGTGGAGGTAGTATTTTCAAAGTTAAAACAGTTGGCTTGAAAGAATAAGATAACACTGCAGAAGTGGGAGAAAGAAAAAGAAACATTAGTGATGAAAAAATATGGTGTAAATTTCCTTAGTTTCCCATGAAGTATAAGGTCTGATTATAGGTTTAAAGACTCCTTCTTCCTTCCATTTAAGGTCCCCTGGCAGTCAGTGCTTATTGCTGGGCTCTGTCTTTGCCTGGAGACAGGGGACTGGTGGGTGCTGGTGGTGAGTGACTTTGTAGGGCAGCTGCCCCCGCCCTCTTCCTCCCTATCCTTTCCTAAGCCTTCCAGCAGGACCTGCTTTCTTCCTACTTCTTGGGCAAAAAGAGGCAGTGTTCAGAGCTGAGGCAGGTGTTCCCTATCCACCAAGCTGAATTCTCTCTCTGGGCAACCAGCTGGGGTCATACGGAATTGATTGGAATGGAAAAAAAGTGATGTTTTCACATGCTTATAAACTTTGTCATTTTTTCTATTTTCAGGCATACATTACCAAATCCTTAAAACCTTCTGTCACCCTCATCTCCCACAGCCTGCTCTGTCCTTATGGACCTCCTGAATCTACCATGGACAGGGATGGGCTCAAGTACTGACGGGCAGTTGCTGGTGCTGTCCAGAATTAGTGTGGGTGTTTGCCCTCTTTCAGAGGAGGCCTGGCTGGAGTTCACAGCTTGGCATAGACCATGGATCATCCCCAGTGACTGTGCTTGGATACAGGCACCCTCTTTTAAGGGCTGAGAGCATTTAGCTGAGTGCTGGCCCGACCGGTGCTCCAGTCAAAATATGATTGTTTGCCCAATTTTTGTACAAATACAGGGTGCAGTGGTGGATTTTGGTTATCTAAGTGGCAGGTGACACTGTGACTTCTGCAGACACACCTTCTGCTTGTGCTGCAGGAGAGAGTTTTTGTTTTGGTCCTGGCCTGATTTGGCTCTGTCTGAAGTCTCTGGTGAAATTACTTACATTTTCTGTGGAAGCAAAGTTGTACCGCAATCAAAAGCTTAAAATAAAATAGCACCCTTGTATGCCATGTTTGTTATAAGAAGTTTTTTTTGTTTGTTTGTTTGTTTGTTTTTTGTTTTTTTTTTGTTTTTTGTTTTTTGTTTTTTTTTAATTCCCAAAGATTGTCAGGGTGTTACTCAAATGCAGGATGAGCACACCACACTCAGCTGTGGTTGGAAAACTTGAATCTGTCAGTACATAGAAGATTAAAACTTTTGAAGGTAGGTTTTCAGAATACAAAATAAGTAAATAGGTTCTATCTGCTGAAACTGTTATTTCTGTAAAGAAGTGACTGGAATATGAAGATATAACTGAGGGAAACTTGTGCTTAAGAATAACATTACTGCAGATTTTATTTGACTTTGAGTAGTTTTACACTTTGGCTGTCTACAAAGAATGATTTTGATGATGCAGATAATTGCAAATGGAATTTTTTGAAAACTTTTGGCAAATCTCTTCATTCACTGTCAGTAGATTTTGCTGCTGAAAGGCTTTTCCATGTGCAAAAGGAGTTAATGATGAAAGATTTCTGTATGAAGGAGTTTCTGTGGAGGGGCTGCTCTGGTTTCCTGTTTTGGGAAAGCTCTGCAGAGAAAGTGTATTCTGGCTATGGATGCAATATGCATTATAACTGCAGCAGAATAATCGTTCTGGCTCAGGCAGATAATGGCAGCTCCAGTGGGCAGCAGGGTGCTCAATGATGAATTGCATTTTGACACTTTTCAGTGCTTCTTCGTGATTTCATTTTCAGTCAGTTGCTTCTATTTGCCTCTCCTGTGATTTGTCATGCACATCACTACACTTCTTACCCTCACTCTCCCGGCACGTTCTGTTTGTCTCCTCGCCTTTTGCATGTCCCCAGTGTGGTAGGCTCTGTGTTGCTGCCATCCCAGATGCTTTGATGTCCCCCTCTCCCTACATTTCCTCTGAATGCTCCTTGATTCTCATGCTAGCACTTGCAGTCCAAACCTCAGTGGGACTGGACTAGACTGTGGAAAAGCATATCCTCTATAGCTAGTTCTGATGTTTTGGAGTTACGGGGCTTCCTTGAAAGTTCCTTGGTTAGTTGTCAGTGGCCTGGGAGTGGAAGTACTAACTGGGATAAAAATCAGTGATTCTGTATGTTCCTATTCATGGTGGATGTGCTTATGAATAAATATTTGGTTGTCTAATGAAAACTAAATATTTTGCTTCTTGAGATGTGGGTACACATTTGATTAAGGAGCCAATATGAAAGAAAATAATTTTGAGTCAGAAAATGAAAACAGTTTTTTTGGAAAATATGTTTTGGAAAAATGTTTATAAAGGGCAGCAGATACTTAGAGCTGCTTCTAAATCTGAAGACGTAGAGAAACTTGCATGTGCAACTAAGAACAGAAGTTACAGCCTTGTGATTTTCTGCAAGTCTCTGGAGTAGGCCATATCAGTTGTAACTAATTTGTATATGTCGCGGTTTAACCCCAACCAGCAGCCAAGCCCCAGGCAGCTGCTTGCTCCTTCCCCCACCAGTAGGACTGGGAAGAGAATGGGAAGGGTAAAAATGAGAAAATTCGTGGGTTGANAACATCCTGCCCTTCTTCCTTCTCCCCGCCACTTTACATACTGAGCATGATGCCATTTGGTCTGGAATATCCCTTTGGTCAGTTTGGGTCACCTGTCCCAGCTGTGTCCCCTCCCAGCCTCCCATGTACCCCCAGCCTCCTCACCAGTATGGGTGGCAGTAGGAGAAGCAGCAATGGCCTTGGCTATGTGTATGCCCTGCTCAGCAATAACAAAAACATCTCCAATAACAAAACCAGCTCTGTATTATCAACCCTGTGCTCAGTTCAGCACGAATCCAAAACATAGCCCTGTACTAGCCACTGGGAAGAAAATTATCTCTACCCCAGCTGAAACCAGCACAGTATGTAAAGAAGGATGTTCTTACTAAACCACCTACTGTAATTCTTGATCTATAGGGAAGGTGAACTCTTACAGGCATCAGCTTAAAATAGGGACCTAACAGAGGTGCTCTCAATGTCTTTTAGAGTAGTTTCTCACTCTCCACTGACTATATAGAGGCTGGAGGTACTGTCTGGACACCTAAATTAGGTTCATGTGATTCAGCATTAAGTATACACTTAATTGTTTTCTATGCACTTCTCCTCACTGGAGTTGACATAAATGTGAATTTCTGTGCAGATCTGGGAAGACAAAAGAAAGTTACTGATTCAGCATTTTGCTGTCTAATTATTTGTTGCTGCTGTCAGAACTACCTTTCTAGAAGGAACCTAACTATGACTTTTGCTCTTGGGCTTCTCTCTGGGTTAGAACATGTCTGTGCTGCCTGAGGGGTGCCCCAGGGCCCTCCTCTAGTTACATATAAAGGCCTTTCCCAAACAGCACTTTCATCCTTTGAAACTCAGACAGTATAGTGAATTGTGTAGGTCTGGTGAATTTGCTAATAGATCAACCCACATAGAAGCTAGACTCGGTCTAGTCATCCAGTGTATCCGCTGTTTTAAATGAAAAGCATTCCTGAATGAAAATTTTATCAATTTTAATGAAAAACTCTTAAATCATGTTCTCCACAGATTGTCATTAGAATAGGTGCCTTGAAACAATGTCTCCACTTATTGTTACTACATTACTCATTGTAAGATTGCTTTCTTTTCCTATAGTCTTTTCAGAATGTAGATGAATTTAGATAATTATAATAATTTTCCTCAGATCCTGCCAATTAAAAAAGAAGAAAGATGGAATAGAGGTATTGTTTTGCAAGTGACACTGAGATATCTTGCACTGCCTTAGGTTTCATTTCTGTTTATTTTCCTAATTTCCTTTGAATACAGTTTTGTGTTTTTCTTTTTTTTAACTTCTTTTATTTTCCATGGGGATTGTCAGCAGAAAATTTTAATCTAATTATTCATGGATCATGTTCATGCCATGGAATGCCTTTCTTGCCACAAAGGCCTTTATAGGCTCCGCATGGTACTTCTGCCTGACATCTTCCTAGCCCTGGAGTTTTCCTATTTGCATCCTGGTCATGTTATTGAGCAGAAAGTATAAAGCAGCCTCTTTCACTAAAAGGTCTTCAAGATCCATAAGTGTTAGCTTTTAAGTGGCTTGACTGGTAAACATGAAATGCTGTCCCTACCCACACACAATGCAAAATGTCATAGGTCTGCTATGGACTGTGGTTTAGGACAGCATGTCTGAGGAGCCCTGTGGTGGTCACACTGTTACAGCACTGCCATGACTTGCTAGATATTGCTGTGGTCATGCCTGCCGAATCAGAGCTATGCTCGTATGGAGCAAAAACCGCTTCAGCTAAAGAAGCAAAGGATGCATCATTGCAGTAGGCAGAGCCAAGGTAGAATCAAAAGGTCAAGAGTTTCCTCAAGACAGGATGTATGCTGGCATGTCATCAAGTGGCAGGGAGTTGGTGAGTTAAGCAGCAGTTGTTGCAGAACAGAAATAACTTCTGGATCAAGTTCACACTTGTTTAGTTCACTGTCCTCTTTATAATGAGCAGCTTGTAGCTTCTGAGGAAATGCAACAAATTCTGTGGGGGCCAGGCATAAACACATCTTCTGACTTCTGGTAGAGCACTGCGTGGTTCATTTGAACCTGGTTCAAGCAGCAATCTGTGCATCATCAGCCTGGCCAGTCACGTGGGGCACAGTGTCTTCACGGCCAAGACCTGCTGCATGCTCTTGGTTCCCTAGAAGAAGAGGGCAGGGGAAGAAATACCCTGCAGAAATGAAGGAAATATTGTCATGCAAGTCCTCATCTGGGTTGGAATGGCATTTCTTCAGCAGTCTGGATTTAGTGCCAAGTTTAGTACCTTAGTACCAAAGTTTGCCATGATAGTACTTCAACTGCAGAGAACATGTTAAGCTATAAACAGCATCAAACTACCTTTCTTCCTCCTTTCTTAAGGTCTAACCATCTTTATTTAATAATCTAGTTCGATAGTCAGTAGATATTCAGCAAGCAAATTTACCAAAATTTTGATAGAAATGGTGAAAAAAAAAGCTCTAAACTCTAGACAGTACAAAAATCTTAATGGAAATCTTTCGGGAAAAGCCCATTTTTTTTTTAACAACAACAAAGCCGAGACACTTTTCCAAAAGGACTTCTGCAGCTTAGCTAATTGCAATAGAACAATTGCAGAATAATTCAGTTCTATATTACAGTTTGCCACATCATACTTATAGACAACTCCAGTCAAATTGGATATAAACGTTGTAGACATGGAAGGTAGGATGTAAAAAAGCCCTAGGAGATTTGTTTAGAGACAGACACTAGTACACGAAAGATAAAATGTGTCATGAATCTGAAGGGAAGTCAGGTTAGTTACAGTGAGCACAGGCTTAGGGTATGTCACTAACATTTGAACTTCATAATATAAATGGTCAGGACAGTCAGGTTCCTGCTAGAGAAAGAATGTTATGCCAGCCAATGTTATTTTGTTGATCTTTTGACCCACTATTTAAATAGTGATGAGAACATTTAGAGTGTCATTGGAAAACAAATTTCTTCACTGATGTAATCAAGGCTCCTCTGACCTTTATCACCTTTCTGACATACTCTGAAGTTGTAGCACCTGGTAAAAGATATGTTTACCTGTCAGTTAAATTTGGATCTAGTAAATATATCTTTAGGTAGTGTTTCATCATTTCATCCTAGTCAGAGACTGTTATTTTAGTAGCTGTGGACACTGGTGCACAACATACAGTTCCTATACTCAGCCAAAGCTGCTCTCTAAGAGTGGAAGTTGTTTTTCTGATAAATGTTTTCTATTAACCACCAGGGCTGCTCAGCAGATGAGTATTTATGTCGTCATCTCTCATCTTATCATGCTTGTGGTTTGCCTTCTCTCGCTGCTCGCTGCAGAGGTCTCTGACTGAGCTCCATTTATGTAGGTGTGTGCTAAGGCTGTGGGAGAAATGGGGCGGGATGCGCCTTTGCCTTCACACAAAGGCAAAGCAAAGAAGTCAGTTCACATTCCCTGCCTCCTCTTTACCTCTCCAAGGCTACAAAGCATCCCATTCCCAATGGGTGGAGAAAGGGATAAGAATTTGTTCTTACTCTCTCAATGTATGCTGTAGCCACTGAGAAGGATTAATTCTGTGGGAGATAAGATGTACCTTATAAATACTTGCTGTATCTGCTCCCCAGTCCTTGCCTCTATACCCATCTTTTGTGTCAGTGTGATTCAGTGTCATCTCCTTAGCATTTCAGAGCCTTTAGTGGTGTAAGCCAAAGCCACTGATACCAGCAGTGAATTCACATTATTTTGGTGAGGCAGTGCCTCACTGAATACTCAGAATCGGTGTTTTTGTTAAATACTACCCAATTATTAAGGGCATTAGTTGCCCCAGGGCACTGCTGATATTTTTTAAAAGTCAGGGTTTTTTTGTCAGCCAAAGCTTACTGAAAAGCACCCATGGTGACAGAATCACTGAAATTCTAAAAATAATTAGGGCAGTAGTGAGACATAATTATACCTACTTTGTTATTGGAACTAAACTATGCAACACTGAAAATACCATTCTTGGAAAGAAAATTCATTCCTAAATATCAGTCTCTGAATTATCAAGCATATTTGCTTGAGCACAATATGTTGTTAGTAGTATTTAAGCCAGATTTTAGGTATTTAGATGCTTAACCTCCAGTAGCTTTAGATACTACTGAAACTATGCGAAAAACCATTCGAAACTGGGCCCTTTTATTACTGCAGCAGTGAACATTGTACTAAACCTTGAGAGAGCAATGAATTTTAAAAAAAAGTATTTAAGAGAAGTGAACACAGTTTGAGATGGAGGCGAAAGCCAACTCTTAATCCTGTTTGTGGGCTTTGCTCCAGCTGGGCTAGCTGTGTGGGTAAGGGAAGCCAGATTTTGGCATTGGGAAGCAATAACACTGAAGAAGACATAGGGACGAAGAGATGCAGTATGCAAGAGCTAAACTGTATTCTGTATTTCTGGGAACACTGGGATGAGGAGAGGAGAGTTCCTCTCTACAGTGTTACAATGCAGGAGCATGGGGAATACTGGCTACAGTGTTGTGAGAGAGATTGGGAGACCAGGGAGTTCAGAGGAGGGGATTAAGAATAATTAACAAGTCCTAATAAAAAGGGCTAAATGAGTATAGTTTGGCTAAGTGGTGACTAATATGGCCTAAGGGATAGAACAGCCCACAAATATCTGAGGGATGGAACTCCCACAAAGAGACAGAGAGAAGAATTATTTAGCATAAAGGATGAGTTGTAGCTATAAGTAAATGGAGGAAATTAGACAAAGAAGAATTTAATCTCAATATTGGGAACAATTTCCTGAATGAGAGTTCAGTTATTACCCCCTGGAATAATCATCCTCAAGAAGTGTGGGAGCCTGACTTTTCCCTGTATTAAACGCTTGGCTGTAAAAATACCACACACACAACTGGAGCAATCTTAATTTTAGTGTGAGGGAATAGAGAAGGTCTAGGGGCCCACCACCCTTATGCTGTGTGAAGGAATAACACATCCCTGGACCTCTTTTTCTTCCCTGATGTTTGGGAGTTTTTTCTCTGAGGAATCAGTTTAAATTCCAAAGTATATTGGCAGATATACCTGTATAGATGCAGCTGCCCTTGTGCCATGGGAGGCTGGCCCTGGCTGTCTGGGGAGCAGCTGTGCTGGGGAGGACCTGGCGCCCTGCTGGGCAGTGAGTGGCGCCTGCCTGCAGCGTGCCTGGCAGCGAGGGACAGCATCAGCATCCTGGGCTGGACTGGCAGGAGCAGAGCTATGGGTCAAGGGATCTGACTTTCCCTCTTGGCTCAGCACTGGCTGTACTCTGTCTAGGCACTGTGTCCAGCTCAGACAGTCTCCCGTGTGGAGAGAGAACGAGATGAATGGAGTTCATCAGGGGCCACAGGGCCCTGGTTGGAGCAGGGGGATGTACTAGAGACTAGCCTTCCAACCTGAATTATCCTATGTAGTATCAGTCTGGTTTTGCTAAAGACAGTGATAACCTTTAGAAGTTTTTATAAAACCAGTTTATTTCAGTTTGTTTCACAGAAAGGTATGAGATTATGTAAAAGTATAGGGAAAAGTGAGGAATATTTTAGTGGTTTTTTTTTGTTGTTTATTTTAATTTTTATTGTTTTGTTTTGTTTTAAATTTTTATTTATCTTATTTGATTTTTTAAAAAAACTAGTAGGAGTCTTCAGCACCACCAGCACCTTGCACACCTAATAATATAATTAGCAATATCTTTTTTTTATTGTTGATTAGGTCTTCACATTTTTGCTTTGAACAGACCCTGCTGCACTGATAAACTTTTTTTTTTAACCTGGAAAAGAAAGCCTCAGAAAAATTGTAAACAGCATTGAGTCCTTGAGACAGTTCTCCCTGTCTAAGCCACAGCTGTGTCTGAGGAGTGTGTGGCTTCCCCAGTGTCCCTTAGTGATATATTCCTGACACTGCTTTCAGTCACATCCCCTTTGTGCTGCTGGTGCCTCTGGCAATGGCTTTCTTTGGAGCAGGCTGCGGTGTGCTTGCTGTGTGTGCTGTACGAACGTGGTACCACTGGGAGCTTACGCAAGTGCCATCACTGGAGCTTCTTCCAGCTGTAGGGAAATGGTGCAGTGCTGCTTAGGGTGTCTCTTTGCTGCCAGGAGGGCATGCTTCACTTGCTCTGACATTCTGCCTCTTGTGCAAACATTTATACTGAGGCCACCTGAGTTTATAATGCTCGAACATCTGAATTTTATGCAGGTGTAAACAAGTAATGAGTTTGCAAAGTAATGAAAAATCAGGCCTCAGGACCTCAGGAGCAGGTTCCATTGTTATTTGAGTAAGGAGACATGCAACAGTGATTCTAAAATCTCAGGAGAGTTTTTGCAAACATGCTTAAATCAAATTGCAGTTAGAGAAATGAAATTGAAAGCCACGTTATGGCAACAGCTGAAAGGAATATCAAAGAAAGGACCATGGTGGCACAGAAAAAGAGAGAGGCAAAGGGAATCACTCCTCTCCATGCTTCTGGCTACATCTTGATTTCATGCCACAGTTTACTGACCTTCCTTTCCTTCCCTTCTGGGTGTTTAGCCAATGTAACTCTTTGTGGGTCAGTGTTGTAAATTGGATCACTGGTAGGCTAAAAAGGCAGGCCTTCAGGGGTGTGCTTGCTCTCCCAACATGACAAACCATGACCAGCAGGGCAGCAGAGGGAACTGTGTTCATCTTGGCTGGTACATGTGAGCCTTGGCTTTTGCACTGAGGTAATCGGACATGCCTTTTCCATCAGCTGTTCCAACAGACAAGGTTTGCATCTATGGAAGAGAGATATGTGCTATGTCTGTTTATGTTTATGTGTACTTTGCTAAGTAAATTATATTCAGCTCATTGCATTAGAGAGGTAAAAATTACATTCTGTGCATGTGTGTATAGAGTAACAGGGGTAAAGGCTTAACCTCTTCAGCCCTCTGCAAGGGAATTCTTGGGTTACTGGTTAAATGGAGTCCCAGCAGGTGTTTGCATCTCCTTCTGCCTCTCCCAGTTACACACATGCTGTTTGTTTTGCTCTTTCATAGCTGCTCCTGCACACTGGATAGTGCAAAAGAACAAAACAGATGCAGCTTCTTTCAGAAAGCTGCAGGAAGAAGTTTGTAACATGCTATTCAAAACCTCGTATAAATGAGAAAAGTATTGCTAGAGCGGGTACCCTGTGAGGTAGGAAGTTCCTGTGAAATTCAGTCGAGACACCTCAGATGAAGTCTGTTAGGCACTAGTAGTGTTTGTCCAGGGAACTGCAACTCTGCCATTCCTTCTGGCTTTGTACCATCTCTGTGGATTTGGGGAACTTCATGGCTTTGTCTTCACCTCCCTACTGTTGTACTTCTGTGAGGGAAACTACAGCTCTAACTAGGAACATCTGAGCAAGATGTTTTATTGTCAGACAGAAAGAAAAGTTTCTTGCATTTGATTTTCTAACCATAATGTAGTAATGATAATGACAGACTGGAAGGCAATATAATTATTTTGATTATAGTTATTTGGATGGGGAACTGGAGGAGTTTTATTACCTTCTTTGCTTCTTTTATAAGTTTCAATATGCCCATTTAAAAAGTATAATCAAAACAATGTGTTTCCTTGGTTTAGACATCAGTCACTATGAAAAGTTCCTAACACCAAGATATACAGATGCTTTTTCATGAAGGGAGGGCTTAATATTACATGCATAAGACGTGCCTAAATGGGTCTTTCTCTGAGTCAGCATACCAAGAACTAAACGGATAAGAACTGGTAAAGCATTATATCAACATTTAGTAATATTCAGTTATTGCAAGTTTCAATATTATTTATATTTTTATTAGCTGACCTAACTTTCATCCTTTCATCTTTTCTTCTGCTATTTTAGCAGTCATTTGTGGATTAGGGAGCTTTTGGTTTTGTATCTAATTGGGATAAAGAGTGGGACAAATTTCAAACTCTCCATGAACCAGCTGCTGTGAAATCACACAGAAGTATTTGGAGCAAAGCTAACTTAGATTTCCTGAAAATTTGCCCCAGGTGTTTTATGCACAGTGTGCTGGTTTGGCCAAAATCTAGTAATATAGCCGCTGAGAGAAAACCAGGTTGCAACCACCCTTCCCCCCACAGGGTTCGGGGAAAAAAAGAAATTTTTCCTCGAAGGAAAGTGAAAGACATAAAAACTATTTATTTTAACAAACACACGGGAAAAGGATAATGATGCTAAATAATGAACTAAAACCCCCGCTATAGAGAGAAACCTGGGAAGATTTCAGAGTCCTTCTGTAGGTGTGGTCTCTCTCCTCCTCGGAGCTGGTCGGTGAGGGCGTGGGCCCACCCCCGGGCCTCGGGGAGAAAATTCTCCTGATGTGTTCTGATGTTGTCGAAACAGTTCAGAAGAGAAGAAGGAAAAAAAACCAAAGTCCCAGGAAACAAAATTCAGCTCTCCGTCTCACGCCAAGAGGGAAAAAAACCGCAGCTGGCTGAAGAAAAAGCAAGCAGGGTGCTCCCTTCGTGCCTTCCGCAGTCAGACAACACTGAGTGTAATCTCTGTGTCCTTGAGAAGCTGCTTTGGAAAGTTCATCTGGGTTTTTTTTTTCAAGCTCAGTTTAAAGGCACAGAAAAGGCACAATATTACTTTTTGGGCATAGAGCATGATAGGGGATACACATGATAGAGTCACCCCAAGACACACAGTTCCATCTTAATGCCTAAATTATGTTTTCTTTTCTTGAGGTTTGCAAAGTGTGTATGTGGCATTGCTTTTCTGGATATAGGCTATTTCTGATCTATACACCTGCACAGCCTTGGGAGAAGCAGACAGTGGTTGGATGGGGTAAAGCTCCACAAGTCTGGGTAGTGTCCACACAATTCCTCCTTTAACTCTTATCAGGTTAGTAAAGTAAAGCTATATGAACCATTGATTTTTGGTTTGGCATCAGAAATGAAACTATCAAAATTCCGGTTTGAATTAGACACAGCATTCTTTTCAATCAGATACAGACAATTTTATTTCTCTTTCCATCTGTGCTAAAGCTTAAAAAAAATATGCATGTGTGGTTTTAAGACACTGAAATGTTTCACTGGCCTTAAAATTCTAGTACATCCTTTAATCCTGAACACTGTCTATGACCAAAGCTATTAGCCAAATTCTAACCCCAAAACTAGAAACCTAAGAAATGGAGTATTCCATCCTGCCCTGTGTTATGTGGCTGTTCTTGTAGAGAGAAAAGGTAGAGGAGGTGTGCTAGCTCTCGGCACCAGTAGCTCTGGGCCTGGAGGGAACCCTTGCAGGCTGGGTTGGGGTAGTGGCTAATGAGCCAGCTGGTCTACCATAACCTTCAGGGACCCTTCTAGTGTTCCTGCTAAATTGTACACGGACAGCTGATGCTTTGCTTGGTAGTTTTTGGACAGAAAAGTGCTCCTTTGCCAAGGAGCAGCCACCTGTCCCTTGCCTCCTTGAGAGTGTGTATTCTTGCCCTGAAGAATTCGGACCAGTGTTAGTGGTAAGTGCCTGTAAATACCACACACTGATCGCCACTCTCATGTCTGAGCTTGCCATTTGCGAAAAAAGAAAAGATCTATTTTCCCCTTAGCTTTGGAATGATTTAGATACTATGTAGGCTTAATCTCCATGGCACTTTCTTTCTCTAATTCAACCTGCAAGGATTTATATAACCAACGTTATTACAGACTAATTAAAACTAAGTCTTCAAATGGTCTCACATACTTCTTTATACTTCCTTTGCTTGTGGCAGTGTGACAGACGGTGTTCAAGAATCCAGAATAACCGTGCTTGCTTCCTGTTATATAAGATGCCTCCTTAAAATAGACTGCTGAGAGACTTTTTGAGCTGGTGCTTTTTTTTTCTTCTCCCCAGCAAGCTTCACAATATCACAGCGCTGTCAGTGTGACTGCCCTTCTGCTTCTGCTATAATCTTATTTAGTCTTGGTAGAAAAGACCATGAAAACAAGCTTTGTTTTTGTCATTCCATGCTTTCCTGTGGCATCAGATGGAGAAGGGGAAATGGCATGGTCACATGCCCTATATTTATACTCCTTTAATTACTAAATGCCTTGCTCTTTGAAGTTCTCATGATAGTGGGTTTATCTGCAGCAAAGGCAGCCAGCCTCTCTGCTTGTGAGCCAGTTTTACTCCCAGCCAGGTGTTCAAGGGCAGATGCAATTCAGTCATGCTTGAAAAAATTCAGTATCTTGCTCGGCAAATAATGATAGTGTAATCATGTCTTGCCCTCCTAACACACATTGTGGTAACCCCAGTTTGGCTGGCTGCCCCACCAACCAACTTTCCTGGGAGCCTCCTAACAGTCGTATTGACAAGCTCCACGCATGAGCTGGTTGCCTTGTGTTCTAACTTTAGGGCTTTCTGTAATCTCCTTCTTCAAGAGAATTAATATTCTGTGCTTCTTTTTCTTTCAGCAGCAATACAGGGCGTACATCATGGTATTGGATTTGGTCCACAGACAGGAATTGCTTTTGTAATTTGGAAAATGCTGAATGTTCCTGAAATTTGTCCAGCCCCTTAAGGTCCCATTAGTGTCAGTAGGAGCTCAAGGCATGCATCACATACCACAGGAGATGGCTGGGTCCTGCAAAATTGAACTTGCAGAGGAAATTTATCATACATTCAGAAACAAGTGACCCAAGATTGGCCTCAGTGAGCTTCGGAGCACAGTCGTATCTCTGGAGAGTCATTGAAACTGCCCCTTACATTATTGGTTTGAATTTAATGTGATCAGAGTGTGTGTCTTTGCAGTGTTAGATGTGTGAAATACAACTATGCAAAAAGGCCCCACAGATCCACTGTTTCTCCTGGTACTAATTGTGTCACATAGTCCATGGGTCTTCCTTCCATATCTTCGTTTTCAGAGATAGGCACCTAGAACAGAATATAAATACAAAGGGGAGTATAAATGCTCTCTAGCTGGGGGAGCAAAATAGCAAATGAAAGTCTAAGTTGGCACAGTGGGCAGGAGCTAATCGTAGATAAAGACTGTAACATCACCCCTGAGGGAGCATTGGGTGACGAGCCGAATGCATTTCATCTGCCTGCTGTGATTTCGATAGTACCTGTTTAAATGAATTGATGTGGCAGTAACCAGTCAAAGAGAAAGAGAGGTAGCACAACAGATGGAAAATAGCTACCAGAGAACATAATAAAATGAGTGAAAAAGGAAGTCAGTGATATTGATGACAAAGGGAGAGATCTGTGGCCAGTCGCTTTGTCTGGTGCAGAATTGTGCTGTCCCGGCTCAGGTGTGAAGCCATCAGTGTTATGGTGTTTGCTCATACTAACAAGGCTCTGAATTGATTCCCTGTCCTGTGCTCCAGAGTGCTTTTCTTCTTTGGCTTGTGCTTGCAGGACTGGTGTGGGTGTTGATCTGTGCAGGGGAAAGTAAACTTGGCTGTATTGCATGTGTGTGTTCACCTATATACAAAGCAACAATTTTTGTTATGGGGCATATTTCTTCTTGCCAAAATTATTGTATCAGTAAAGCCGCTCCTGAGTAATTGCAAATTTGTCATTAGGTAGTACTTGACATTGTATTTCCTTATTCTCCATGCTGTTCAGGAATAAATACTTTCACACTAAGAAGGCTGTTTGCTGTAACCATACTGTTGAAATTACAGTGGGATAACTTATGTTTAAACATGGGTAAAAAAATATGTATTTACATGGCTTGTCTGTCTATATCAGCTTTGCAGTGCTTTTGCATTGTGGACACACAGCGTGTGCCTATGGCTTTACCACTGAAGCACCGTATCAGGGAGAAGAATAAAGTTTATATTTAGAAATTTAGTATGTCTTGTGGTGTAAAAAGGTTGTGTTATCAGCTACTTCAAGCTAAAGTACTTTAAACCCCTCTTGCCCCCAATATTTGTCAGTCTTCTCAGTTGTAACATTCATTCTTGAATGACTACTTGACTGAAGCTACTTCAGTGATGCCCACAGTTTATGGTGATATTGCAAGTGCATAAAACAGAAGATTTATTAAAAATGACCTAATTTTGGAGAGCATGGCCTCCCATGTGGCTGTGTACAAAGCTGTGCAGAGCCCCACTCTTTACTGCGAGCCTAATGGGTCCTGTTAGAGCCAAAGAACTGGTGTAAAACTCTGTGACTTAGTGAGAGGGTGCAGGGGGAATTTTTTGGTTGTGAGAATCAAAGTGCTATGATATACTGATATCTGCAAAAAGCCTTTTAGAGAGGGCTGATTGCAAGCTGCATTTGCTGGGTACTAGGTCACAGAAGAATCGGGGTGGGAGCATGAAGGGAGAGTCTGCTTGAGGCTCCTCAGAGAGTACTGCAGAGGTTTGTTATGAGAGCAGGAGGCCTAAACTGATAAAGCTAGGCAGCTTGAATAAGCTCCGAATGGATCAATATCTTCCAGATAGAATGAAACTTGCGTTTTGTTCTGAAGCTTCAACAGGAATACGTTTTATTGTGAAGGAGCTGGAGAGTTCTTTAATACAAAGAGGCAACCTCAGACATGGCAGATCAGTTGGTCAGCTTAATTTTAACTACACTACCCAGTCAATAAGGTTTCCATCCTCTCTTGTTTAACTCTGATAAAAGCATTTCAAGCGAGAGCAGAATCTTGTGATGTTGGAAACTAAATTCTGAGTTCTATTTTCTGGCCAGTGTAGGTTATTCAAAATGACCAATATACTGAATGTGTGAGTGTGATCAAATTTCCAGAATGGAAAATAATGACTTCTTTTCCTGCAAAGCCAGGGTGAGGCAGCATTTGACCTTCTTTTGCCTTGCTGCAGGTGACTGTAGTAGGGCAAAAGAAACAGATGAATCTCTTATCATCTGCTCTGGAAAGCAAAGTGTACTGACTGTATGCAGAAAGTGCTCTCTTCTTCTCCTGTCCTCTGTCTGGTATAAAAGA
The DNA here is from genome assembly GCA_013397725.1 of Rhagologus leucostigma. NCBI lineage: Eukaryota > Metazoa > Chordata > Aves > Passeriformes > Rhagologus > Rhagologus leucostigma. Next base: position 947,774 of record VZTD01000534.1, read on the forward strand.
AATATAGTAAGAAATACAGTTTTTGTCTTATTCTTACAGGGGGCCATGTGCATTTTAAGAGGCAAAAGGTTTTTCTGGATAATATTACCCCTTATATTTGTGATATCTACTGTGGACCCAGAAGACTCAGAGACTGCAGTCCCTTTGGTGTTATGGAAGAGCAGACAAGAGCCTTGCTAATTCCTCTGATATCCCTTGCCCCCGGCACCCCTGACTCTCAGCTGTATTTCAGCAATATTGGACAGGAGTTACTGGCACTTTATTCATGTGGAACAGAGCTGCAAATATAGGTGCTATCAACAAATCACAAAAGAGATTGAGATCCAAGTAAAATCAAACAGCAAATGCATTTTTCTGCCTTCTTTATATGAGACAGGTTGAGTTTAGAGAAACATTTTTGCATAAAATTTTGAGCCATTGTAAATAACTTATTTTTCCACCTCTGCAAGTATTTTCAAAAATTTGCTTTTGCTAAGAAACAAACTTGTTCAGTATACTGGTTTGTCCAGCTATCTGAGAAGTGCCCTCAGAACTGAAAATTAATTGGCTTTCACTGAAATCTGAACAGGTAATAAGCAAAAAGCTGAAGATTAAAGGCCAAACCGGCACAACATATCATAAATTCTGCTTTTTGCTGCCTGTGCAGCACATCTGTATAGTTCAATTCTATCTGGCAATGCCTTACTACTCTGTGTGGTGTATTTAATTTCATGGGGCTTTTTTAATTTCACTTTACTGGAAATGGAAAAAAAAGAACAAAAGGTTTGTTTTAAAAATATCAGTAATTGCCAACACTAATAGTCTTTTCCAGTTTCATAATTTTTCATAATCATTCTGCATCATGATTAAAGTAGGTTAAATATTAAGGTCAGCTCCCAAAGGAGGAGGTGGGGTCCAAGCCAGCAGAATGCTGAGCATTCCTGCAAGAGGCTGGGCACATGGGACTTCCCCTGCAAATGGTAGGATATGAGGACATTTAGTGTTGTGTAGAATTACTGCCCGAGTCTTCAGGAGATAGAGAGAGAAGGTTTTATCACAAAACATTGAAGGTAATGTGGGTGAAATTTGTGTCAGTTTTTTTTCTCAGCAAGAAATGTGGATTTCATTCAAATAATTTCATTCGAATGAAACTAAATTCATCAGCTTCTGCTGATTAGCTAATACCCTGCCAGAAAGCCAACAATAAAAAAAAAATTTTTGATGTGTTTTCATAAAAATCTTGCAAAAAGGAAGTAGCTATTACTATTTTCAGTTTGAAATTGTAGTTTGACGTTCCTCCAGTTATATTTAAATTAATAATCTAAAAATTGAAGCTTTAATTTTGAATTTCATAAATTTTTGAGACTGATGCCAAATGATTCTGTTGAAAATTTTCAGAGAAAGTACATTTTAAAAGAAAAAATATAGCATAATATTTTATTCCTTTCAGATTTGCAGTAACATTTCTTTCATAGCATCATTGGATCCTGGAGGGAACCTCAAGATGTTTCTAATCCAACTTCCTGCTCAAAGCAGGCTCAGCTCTGAGGTCAGACACATTGCCCAGGCTTTTATCCATTTGGGGCTAAACTTCCCCAAGCACAAAATCTGCACAGTGTTGCTTGGCTGTCCTTGGGGTAAAAAGCCTGTTCCTTCTACCCTGTCCAAACTCCTCTTGCTTCAACATATGCCCACTAGCTCTTGTTCTCCTTCCATACCCTGGTATGGAGCCCAAGTCCATCATCTTGGTACCCTCCTTGTAGGTACTGGTGGGGATGCTGTTAGGCATCTCCAAAACCACTGTAACTATTTGTGTGAATCTGCTGAGAAAATCTAGATGAATTTATTTCCCACCATTCATGAATTTCTTTGTGCTTCAGCCTATCTCTAGGAAGGTGGGATCATAAAATTTCTTTCTTTTGTTTTGTCTTCTTTGCTTATAAGTTGTTGGGACTGGACTGATTTTAGGGTGTGTGCAGTCTGCTGAGAGGAGGACCTCAGACTTGGACCTTAGCATGTTATTTATAGTAATTGGTGTAGTCTCCAGTAGCTGAAAACAACGTGTATCAAAGAATTATCACCATCTCATGGTGGTGACTTAAATAAGTACAAGGCAAAACTAACAGGAACTCTTAGAGGAAATATTTTTTACTATGACAGGAGATGGCTTGTCAGAGCTGGGCTTAAGTGCATTGAATTTCAGTGCATCTGCGTTGTCAGAATAGTTTACCATTTGTATGCTGGTGTTATTTTAAATGTGCTGACCTCAAAAATATTGATGAGGCAAAATCCCCTGTAAAACATACCTGCCTTTTAACCTTTTTATGGTTCTGCCAACCGGAAAGCTAAACAATGACAAAATGGACTGTGAATCTGTGTGCTGGCTGCTTTTTCTCCTGGTGTTATGAGAGGTTTTTGCTGAATGGGACAGATATGAAGCAGAATAGCTTTCTGCACGGTATGTGGTCAGGCTTTAGCATTCAAGGTAATAGAATAACTGTAATCATATAAGCTCCATAAAACTTACAGCTAAAGAATTTTCTTTATGTGATTTTAAGGACTGTTATTAAATGGCCAGTGGTTTGTGGGCCTCTCATTGCAAAGCTCCTGTTAGTCACGTTTTTGAGCTGTTGTGACTGTTCATGAGGAGAGTCAGCGAGGGGCTGACTAACCAGGAGTCCAGTCCAATGGTTTGGCATTTCCTGTGTTATCTCACACATAGGGAAAATCTGCCAGCTATTCCTTGGGGAACTTTCACAAGAAGGCAATGTAACTGTACATCTATACCTTTATTATTTTACATTTAACAACTGTAACATCTGTGTATATTGCTTGTTTTACACAATAACACTACAAAGATAAAACAGTGCACATCTCCTTCCTTATTGCTTAGTGGAAATGCTGGTGCCTTGCAAAATAAATCTTCAGTATAAATAGGCAATAACACCCAAAGGTTGAGCTGGATGGAGCCTGTTTCTGTCCTTTCCTTGGAAGATACTAGAACCCTTGCCCTCAGCTCTGTGTGACTGAAATAAAGGCTACTCTGGTTTGAAAATGAGTTGTCAAGTAACCATGGTGGTAACTGATAAATTCTTACATTTGAATTAATTTGAGTTATAGTAAATATATCTGGTTTTCTTCCTATATTCAACTAGTGCTAGACATCTTATTTTATCCAAGTATAATGGGTCAGCTTGCTTCATGCATTAAGTGACACATATCCAGTTGATCCTCAGAGCTTTCCAAGGAAAGGATAATGTTGTGAGCACTGTCATCTGTCTACAGATTCATTTTTTATAAAACAATTTTTCATAGAGAAAAATAAGCTAGATTAATAGTAGAAACAACTTCTACCTACACTTAAAAAAAATTGACTAGTTACTTCTCTTCTTTGTTTGATTGCTGAACATTTTTCATATGGTTGGGTTCTTCTGCTGGTTACCAAAATCACTCTTTTTCTCTAAAAATGCAGGTTGATCATGTGTGTCTGCAGTAAATAACACAGCAGAAAAGGTGAAGCTGGTCATTTTTATCGTGTGTGACTACTACCTTGGTCAGTAATGGCTGAAATTTGGGAATTATCCTAAGAAGAGAAGAGAATGAGGAGAAAAAGAAAGGAAAGAAATCAGAAATGATCTTTGTCTAGCTAAATGTATCAAGATACTGAGTCAAGATGTAGTTTTCTTGATGGGTACTATTGAAAGACAAGGGTATGATCTCTTGTAGAAATTCCAAATGTGATAGTTTGTTTGAGTTGTTTCTTTTTTTGCCAACATTACCTTTATGCATGAGTGCTAATGAATGGTCCTCTTGCCAAAGGCAGAAAGACATCTGTCACCAAATCAGAGTCTTCCAGGAACTTATAGGTCAGATAAAAAGATCTCTGCTGGAATCCAGCGCTACCCGGTGAAGAGAATGTTGTGAATCAAACAGTAATGACATGAGAAGGGGTTTGTTTCAGATCTTGTCATATCCTTCCCTCAAATGGCAGCTGTGTAGAATATGAGTCCTCTGTCCCACAGTATAGTTCTGTAGAACTCTGAGCTTCTCAGTAAGCTCTTGGTCTGCAAGCATATTCCTCATCTTTGTTTTGCTGTGATCTAGGAGCAGCTCTGTTGCCAGAGAATTTACTCAACTTTGAAGCTCATATAAGAGCATGTCTGTACTGTTAATTTCACTGAGTTTCCCTGTGTGCCTCAGTTTTTATAAGACCTATCCTGAATAAAAGTTTGAAGTCCTATTTTGCCTCTTTTAGAATTAAATAAGTTAAAAATAATGAGTTTCTTGACAGTTACAGTACAGTTCCTGGGGAGAGTGCAGTCACTAAGCACAGGCACAGGCACTGTGGCCAAAATATCTGAACTACCACCCAAGATACGAAAGATTAGAGCCTGGGACAGCTTTATTGTTGCTATGAAATTGAATGCATGCATAAAAATAAAGAGAACAATAAGGGGCAAGTGTTTACTGGGCTTTAGAGAGATGTTTATTATACCTTCTACAGAATAAGCAGAAAGCTCAAATTATCTCCAGATTTTAAAGGCATTGTAAAATAATTAAACACAAATACTAAGAATCTTACTGGAACTACAAATCCTGAAAATGTTCCTCTGAGGATTTTTATTTCATTCCTTGCATATCTTACTAGGCTGCAACACCACAGCCCTTGGTTTGGCCACCCTGAGAATTAGAGTGGGATAAAGTTTTCCTGATTCTTGTTTATAGCTTGTAGCTTCCTGTTGGGAGGTAGGGAATGAGGACTGAGAAGGGACATGGCAAGCCAGCTGCAAGTTTTATCACTCTGTCTTTTTGCTTTCACTCTGGGTGAGAAAAACTGTTCCATGTAGAGGTATAAGGAAAAGCTCTTGGAGGCTGTTCTTGCTTCTTGAACAAGCTTCCCAGGTGGTACCTCTGGTTTGCAGCAGATGGTGGAGGGGCGGCAGAGCAAGCTGTTAGCTTGTGGGTTAAACATCCTCTAAAGCATCTTTCTTCTCTTTGCTTTAGAAGATGCAAGGTAAGACACGGCACAGAGGAAGCCATGGCTCCTGGCCAATTTGTTGCCCTCCAGATAGAAATACGAGATTTATATGAAACCGCATTTCATACCACATGCCTCGGATTTGAAGGCTGGGAAAGACCTTGCCATAGTAATTCAGGCGTATTAGCCACGTCAAATAAGTATGATTTAGAACACCCTTGGCAGAAGCCTGTTTAAGAGGTTAAAGCAGTAGCAGCCAAACCAAAATAAGTGTGAGGAAAGAAGCAAGAGAGGAAAAGGAAGTATGCAGACAGGGCAGTGGCAGGTGTGGGGTCTCCCTTTTGGTGGTAGTACTCAGGTCAACCTGGCTGTAATGTCGCCTTACTGCATCACCTGTACAGGGGAATGGGAGAAATAGAATCAATTTTGGTGATAATTCAGGGAAGGTAGGTTAGATCCCTATAATCAGAAAATGTGAACATCCCATTTAGTGCACCCTGTCCAGTTTGTATGGGCAGCATATAGGTGACTTAATGCAGTAATGAAAGATCCTGGATGAAATGCTGTTGAGTGGCCCTGTGTAACTGAAAATCAAGACTGGCTTTTCTCACAGAAGAGGAATCTGTATGGTTGTACATTTGCTGTATCCCATTGGTTTTTACCTTCCAGCTACATGAGGACTTTTATATGATATGATGACTCATTTCATATAAACATATTTACCCAAAGCAGAAAATGCACTTGGAAACCATGTTGGCAAACATTTGAGTTGGAAATAATCAAAACTAATGGCAGGATTCCAGTATACCTTTGTTTGACATTCTTTCAGGGTCGTGGTTTAACCCCAACCAGCAGCCAAGCCCCAGGCAGCTGCTTGCTCTTTTCCCCCGCCAGTAGGACTGGGAAGAGATTGGGAAGGGTAAAAATGAGAAAACTCATGGGTTGAGATGAAGACAGTTTAATAGGGAAAGCAAAAGCCACACACGCAAGCAAAGCAAAACAAGGTGTTAATTCACCACTTCCCCTGGGCAGGCAGGTGTTCAGCCATCCCCAGGAGAGCAGGGCCCCATCACACATAACAGCGACTTGGGAAGACAAATACCAACATTCCAAACATTCCACCCCTTCCTCCTTCTTCCCTCCACTTTATATACTGAGCATGATGCCATTTGGTCTGGAATATCCCTTTGGTCAGTTTGGGTCACCTGTCCCAGCTGTGTCCCCTCCCAGCCTCCCATGCACCCCCAGCCTCCTCACCAGTGTGGCCGTAGGAAAAGCAGCAATGGCCTTGGTTCTGTGTATGCCCTGCTCAGCAATAACAAAAACATCTCTATGTTATCTTCACTGTGTTCGGTACAAACCCAAAACACAGGCCCACACCAGCCCCTGGGAAGAAAATTAACTCTACTCCAGCTGAAACCAGCACAGTCAGTTAACTAAAATACTACACAGATTACGTTTTACTTTGTAGGTGACAATCTAAAACTTCTGTTTTTTTCTACAGGAGGAATTACGTCTGGGGTTAAAAAAAAAAAAAAAAGGAGAACATTAGTACAGCTCTTGTTTTGAGGGTGTGGCCGGATAATGGTGTCTTTCACTTCTATGTGCTCAACCTGAGACCACAGGATAAGAATGTTTCATGCTGGGTAACAAACACTGCTGATCACAGATATACAGGTCTATTTTATAACTGGTGATATACCTGCACAAATATGCTTAGAGAGTTTGCTCAGAAGAGTGATTTCCAAACTAAACTTCCATCTATTTTCCAACATCCATTAAGATACAGCAGGCAAGGCAGTTTTGGGTAAGTAAAGGTAGTGTTTTAATTGCTAGAGAAGGTCATTAACCTGCTTTGGGCTTGTCAAACCAGCACATCCTCTGGTAAACCATCCCTTGCACAGATAAAGTTCATACCTTACTCCTTGAATGATGCACCCAGCCAAGAATAGTTTTATTATAAAATGGAATTTATGCCTCCAAATAAAGAAGAAAAATAGTTTTTTAGTTTGAATTAAAATTGTAAATATTTACAATAAAGTTAGTTAATACGTGGCTGTTTAGCATCCACAGCTTGTGAATAATTTTCTCTGTGGAAAATATGATATGAAAATGAAATTTCCGTTCCTATTTTGACACAGAAACTGATATGCCAGCTCAATATCCTCTATGATCTGGAATTCTGTTTCTAAGGGTAATAAGTACTGGATGCATCTTAGTGTAGTATGAACATCCAGTAAGGAATAATTATACAGAGATACACACCTAAGGAAACCTCTTCAGATGTCACTGATGAAGGATTGTGTCAGTCAGTGTTATCAATGATCTTTGCTGACACAAATGAGAATAATATTTTAAGTATCCACTTAATGGTCCACCTCCTTCTGAATCTAATGAACTTAGTGGGCCTACTGACCTCTACTTTGACAGTCCTAAAGTTTTGACTTTGCCTTGTATGATGTGTTGCTGAAAAAAACATTTTCTTTTATCAAGCTAAACAAGTCTCCCTTGAATTTTATTAGCATTAATTTAGAAGCCATGAATTTTCAAACTGTTCTTTCCACAGAGTTTCCTTACATATGTTGTACTGTAAGAAATTACCCCAATGACTTCTCTAAGCCAGGTATTTACAGAATTTTCCATAATGCCTTTTATTTTGCCTAGAGTTTATTCAACTTCATTCTTGTATTGCTTATAAGTAGTATGAATAACTTAGTAGAGTTCTTCGTGCCACCCCTAGGTGTGCCTTTGTTCTGTGTTAAAAATGGATTATTTAATCCATTTATGTTCATTCATCTCTCTGAACAGGTTTCCAAAGAGCATACTTTGCCCCCTTGCATCTCAGAATCAGCTCTAAGCTGGTTTACTTCCATTTCTTCAATAAGTCACATGGAGCATCTTCAGCTTTCAGAAAGTTCCTATCAGCCATGAATTGTCTTCCAGGGTAGGGAAGTTAGTTCTATAGTCAATGTGTTTGAAAATCCCAGCCTGCTTGGGATGTTTCAAGGTGAAAAAATGTATCACCATTTCTGCATAGGTGGGATGTGAAAACTGTTCTGACTGCCCAAAGATTATTAAACTTTTATTTTAAAAAAACAAAAAGCAGAGAATGTCCTTTCAAGAAATGATCTCAGTCTTTGCTATGGATCAGGTGGACTTTCAAAGCAGTTCCCCTTTCCTGCCAGGGCAGTGTATTAGTTTTATTTGGATTGAACTTTAATCAGCTTTCTAATGCTCCTCCTGCAATTTCAACTCTTGATCTTGTGATTGTTTGCTCTGCCAGAAATCTTGTAAGCCTTCAAAAAGTCTCCAGCTGCTTGTTTGCATCGGGACTCTCAGGAAAGAAATAATCCAAATTATCTGAAGGCGTTAATCCAAAGTATATTAGCTAAACTGGATTAAATGTGCATTATTTTGGAAGGTAATTCAGTAAAATGACATTAAAGACAGTTCTGTTGTGAATGAGTATGTTCGCACAGTGGTCTAATGCAGTTTAAATCATACCCTTCGAAAATTGAATTTGGATCAAGTTCCTTGTGAGTCTCTGTGGACACAATCCCTACCACAGCCATACCACACACAGTGGGGAAGTGGTTTGCAATGCACTGGAGCCTCCTGCACACCCCTGCATATTCCATAGCTGATATCACTTGGCTCAAGTGGGAGCTAATACAACCTGGAGTATGATCAGCTTACTGTCAGTACATAAAGCCATGCTGCCATCACTGCCATCACCATTACTGCAGCAGTATGGGAGAGTCTCAAGTGGAAATCAGAGCTCTATTATACTAGATATTAAATGAAAAAAATAAAATAGCTGGCTCCTGTACAAAGAGCAGAGCCTAAACAGCTGCTGGCAGAGTTGTGCAGGCTGTGAGCTGTACCGTCCTCACTGGGGTCCAGCCTGGTGCTTTGCCTGAGAAGTCTGGTGGTCCAGAGATGAGAAGTCTGGTGGTCCAGAGAGTCTGCCTGGGAGACTCAGGCCTCTGACTTGCCTGGAAAAGTGAAATATGAGAATTTCTAGCCTCCTGTGCTAGATCACAGGGCCAAATCAGTACCAGCTGGCATGACCAGCTGTGTTTGGAGCAATGCTAGCCGCTCAGGCTGAAGGATTTTGCTCACACAAATGTGCTTACAAGAAAGCCACACTCTACGTATTTGTGTCATATTGCAGCCTACATGTGGTTAAACTATCCTTCTCTACCCAGTTAAATGCTCTGGGAATTACCTGATGCTTATTGCCTTTTTGATCCCCTTCAAAATTCAGTCAAGTCTGATAGGGCTTGTAAATTATTTTCTAGCCTGCTATACACTGATTTCCTCTTGTTGGGGAAAAACAGAGAACCCCATGAAGTTATGAGAAATAGTTCATTGTTTTTCGTACATTTTGCCAGTTGCAGGCCAAAAATGTAAAGAAAATGCAGGTTATTCCATTTGAATGCAATCTCAAAGGTTATAACTGTCAAACTAGAATGTACTTCCAAGATTTTGAAAAGGCCAGGTACCTCCAACAATGTTTTTTCTTTAAGGAAATGTCAGCTGTGTGCTTGGCTGGGTCAAGAAGTGGTTTGTATTACACTGTCAGCTTTGTAAAAAGAGCAGCAAATTCTGGAGGAGCATTTAGTGGCAAGAGGGATAATGGCCCTGTCAGTCAATTCAGGAAGCAGCTTTCAGGATACGTATTTTCACCAGCTGATGAGTCTGTGAGACCAGGTGGATGACCATAGTGGATGGAGCCACTGCCTATATTTCAGACTGGACTAATGAGCTTGAGCACAGGGATAAAGCTTTCAGTATGTTTGACCGACATTTACATTTTTTGTTGTTGTACATACTACAAGATTTCTCTTAAAATAATTTTATAGTGAAACTAAAATGTACAGAAGATCTTGATTCAGCATGGACAACTTCATAAAAGTGTTAGTGATGGGCAGTGTGGAAGCTGAAATAATTTTATCCTCTCAAACCATGAAGATGTTGCAAGGAAAAGGAAAAATGGTTTTGACCAACACATTTTGGGTATGTTTTCTATGAAAAAGAAAGTGTATGCTTAAATGAGAGGGACAGGTTATGAACTGCAGTCTTCAGGTCAGAGTGAAGAGAAAGGACAAGGAGGTGGTACAGAAGCTTCTGGGTTCTAATTCTGTGTCACGTCAGTTAAAATCTCCTAGTGTTTTTCTTTTACTAGAAATGAATTTACCTGGAAGAGCCTTGCACTTGCCATAGGCTAAAAGAATACACACTGGTCGTGCACACAGTGTGCTTGCGACCAGCTGCAGTATGGCAACGTTGTGCCAAACAGTAATTTGTCCATGTGTCTGAGACACTTGATGCAAACATACTTGCATATTGAAATGTGTATATATTCAGTCTTCCCTGACTCCTTTGGGTAAAATGATGTAATTACTTTTTAAAGTTTTGAGTTGGATAATATAAACTGATACCAGTGTAATGGAGCTAAAGCTTCTTAAAACTTAGGAGGATTTAGAATTATTGGTCTTGAGTGACACACTTCAGCAAAGTAAGGAGAGCTACCGTCAGCACAGGCTGCTTTTATACATATATTAAGTCCCAATTTGTCTGCCAAAGCAAACAAAATTGTTCTATCCATCTCTTCTTTGAGTTGGTTCTCCCGCTGACCTGCTCCATTTAAAGTGCTCTGTTTTGCAAAAGGGAAACCATGGGACAGCATGATTAATATTGATGTTATCCCTGGGCAGTGCAGGATGCACAAGTGTTGGAACAAACCAGCTGCAACAAAGACTTGAATGTTGCATTATCTCTCAAAAAAAACATTTTGCAAACCAAAACTACTGAATGTTTCAATTCCAGAAAAGCTTAGCTTTTTAATCAAAGTCTATACAAACTTCAGCATTCTTATCTGAGAACACTGTACTATTAAAAACAGTCTTCACTGTTTCCCCTGCTTAGTGATTAATGCAGCTGGAGTTTGTATGATTGTCTCCATCTCATCACAAACAGCAATATTTTCATTGGTCACCATTTGTTCAGTTTTTAGACTGGCTTATGTTTTAAGAGGTGATAAAAATTTTGAACAGCTAGTGCAAGGCTTCTTACACCTCAGCAGAGTCACCTGAGAGTTTATTAGTAATTAACTCTGCACAAGTGTTCATCTTCTCATCAGAGACTTATGCATGAGAGACAATTCTTTGTGAACCTTTTGTAATTTTAAACCAGAAATCGCCATATAGCTCACTGGTTTGGGTTTGGAGTTTTTTTGCAGGCTGAATTGTTTCAACAGGTAAGATAGTGACAGAGGTGAGATTGTGACCCTGCTTAATTCAGACTTGAAATTTGGAGCAACTTTGTGGTCAATGGCATTAAAACAGTACTAAAGAGTGGAGAACAAGAATTATAAAACTATTTGGATCAATGAGGGCAAAACTGAGAGCCTACACAAACAGTAACCTGATAAATACTTTTATGTCTTCTTGCTGATGTTTGAGGTTGTTTTAGCTTACTATTGTCATTTTTCCCACAGAGCTGCTCAGAAATTGAACCTGTCTTCCAAAAAGAAGAAGCACAGGCCTTCTGCATCATCTGTTCCTGAATCTCCTCTCTTCTCTACCTGCTTCAGCAGTATCCTTCAGACCTCCCCACCCCCTGCACCACCATGTTTGTTGAGGGCAGTCAGCAAAGTAAAAGACACTCCTGGTTTGGGCAAGGTAGGCCTTGCAAATATCACTAAAACTCTTTATTTTCTTTGGGAGAAGATTTTATCCTTGTGCAAAACATTAAGGGAATTGGAAAACCATGTCCTTTCTCAGTTGGCTTTACTGTAGCTCGTCCCTGAACATGTGTAAAAAGGCCCAACAACTTAACTAATGCAAGTGAATTTCTAATAAAGTTGACTTGACACAGACAGACCTAATTGTGCAGCACTTCAAAGCCCAGCTACACTAATGCACCTGCATTGGGACCACAGTGCTCCTAGGTGGAGTTAATGTCCATTCTGCTGGGAGGTAATACCCATTCCGGGTTTCAGGAGTAGTTTGTCACTGTGGCTGTATAAACTGGATAGCAGTTGCTTGCTGTGGCATATTTTGTGTTCCTGATCCCCTTGCTTTCCAGACTGATGTCTTGGCTGGACACACTGTAATTTGCCTCTGGCTCATGTTTGCTGGCTCTCTTCCAGTACATTTACCTGAACAAAATGATATTGATAATGATAAATTGCTCCTTTTTCCTTCTGTTGTGCTGTTTCCTCCCATTCTGCATAATCATTCTCTCTTAAAATGCTGTTTAGGTGCACACTTAGGTTGAGGCGATGGAGGAGGTGGGTATATAGTTTGCTGTTGCTTTGTAGTTTGTCTAAGTGGCCCTTCCTTTTTCCCTGTTACAAGTGGAGAGCCTGGCATATTACATCTGGGAATATGCGCATGCAGTTGCTGTGAAAAGCAGTTTGCTTTAATCAAGGTAGTTTCTTATGCAAGCATCTGTGTGCATGGCTTTTCCGTATTCCTTGAATACTAAGCAGTGACAATGACTTTGGTGAAGGTTTTTGTTTAGATGAGAAATTGTAATGCACAGGATGGGCTTCAGAATTTTCACTGCTGATTTTTGATACTCACTTTCTTATATTGTGCAGTTCCAGGGTTTCCTTCCAAAGAACAGTGGTATTACTTTCATGGCTGGCTTAATGCCTGTTTGGAATGAGATTCCCTCCACATGGGGCTCCCTTCCTTTCCTCTGGCCTGGTAGGTGGGAAGAAATGTAGAAATCTGTCAGGATCTTATAAAAGTTTAATAGGGATGCACATTCTGATTTTAGTGGAGGAAAGAGGAGTAAACTTGAACCTGTTCGTTGTTATAAGAAGTTGCTACGGAATAGATTCACAATAGAAGCCATCCTCTCAGGAGTCTTACTTTTCTGTGCTTGGGACAGGTTACATCTGAATAAAAATTCCGTTGAGGAGTAATCAAGGGTGTGTTCTTGGAAACTGGGGCTCATCCCCCATCTTGGACTGCCTCAGCGCTTTTCCTGATTATTATTTTCATATCTCCCAAGGAAAGGGTCTACACACAGAGACACAAACACAGCTCTGTCTAAACATTCCGAGCTGATTTGAGCCTTTCTTATTCCTCTCACCACTGGTTTCCAGTGGAGAGAGCTTGGGAAGCAGTTTTGCAATATTCCCAAACAGACCTGTGATTTGCTTCTTCAAAACCACATACGAGAACAGGCTCCAGGCTTTCCAGCTGTGTAAGTAAAACTGAAATTTTGCAGCCCACATGATGAAGGAGGATATTTCTTTTCACTTCAGACTTATTGTCCCAAAACTATCAGAGTATATAAGTAGCTGAGAGGTTTTAACACATTGACACACATGCTTCTTCAAAGCAGAAAACCAAATTAGCTTATTTCATATAGTCAAACTAGAGAAAACTAAACTTTTTCTGTATTTCCATTAGCAAAAATATGTCTAACCTGCAGTTTCTGGAAGCCAGTTTCGTTTTTCACCTTTTTGGTTCCTTTTAGGAGTCACCTTATTATTATAACCTGAAGCTTGTATACTTTCATCAAAGATTCCCATCAGTTTACCTCTGTAGCACAATTTTAATTTTAATATGTTGGAAATAGGTGTGAGGCACAATAAGTAAATAACTTCAGGATAACAATGTAATTTATCTGTCAGACTGGGAAAATAATGGAATTTCCAGTTTATTTGCTTTTAATTTTCATTGTTTATATGTGTTCTGTTAAGTGTGGTTGGTTTATGTTTTGATAGGAGTGTGCTACAAACCAGTTACTTTTCTCAGCTTTTTTTCTCATATAGTGTTTTCTGTAAGGGTATAAATTTATAAAATGTGAATCCGTGTGGAGGAAGTGAGTTCAGGGAAGCTAAATGTTGTTTTCAATAATTTAGAGTTTTTTCCTGGTTTTTATTTAAATAGCATTTTACGATCAATCTCAGTGTGATAAAACTCTGTTTCACTTTGAGTTTGAGTGGGCTGGGCATTTTCTAACATGACAGTTTGTTACTGGAAAGTCTAGTTCACCAGAACTGGAAGGATGGCCGTTGCCAAGGATTGTGGATTTCTGAGACTCCAGAGTACAGCTGTGCATAGGCTGCCTGGAAGGCAGGCTCTTTCCTACAGGGCTGTGAGCCCTGGCACAGATGCTTGGTGTTACTGGCTCGGTGTCAGCTTAAGAGCTGTCAATTTTCCTGGGGAGGTGGGTATCCAAGATGTGAAGGATAGGAAGATGCGTACATCAAAGCTTAGACTTTGAGGGTAAATTTAATTTCACAGTTTTCTAAAATGAATGTGCAAGCAAACAGTTGCTATTTTATATTTTTACTCCTACTAGAAATTTCAAAAATTCTTCTTCTCATGGCAAAATTAATGACAATGATTTATTTAAAATTATAGAATTTCTTATCTGTAATGTGTAGGCATATAAATTGTTTTAAAGCTAAAATAGGAAGAACTGCCTATCACCAATGTATTTAAAAGTTAATTAGCAGTGCATTTAGGACGGATATGGGTACAACTCTCCGCTGAAGCATCTAAACTGACTATGAGGGTGAGAGTATATATTCAGGTTGCATGCTTCACACCTTTTCTTACAGAATGCCTTGCAAATCAAAACTGTGCCAGCCTGGACTTTGGAAGAAGTATTATTTGAAATCTGAAGTTCAGCTTCACAGAAGCAGGAAGATGATATTAATAATGAAATGGTGGGACTGCATAATCAGCATTTTACTTTGATGTTAGATACACCACTGAGCCTGGCAGAAGTACTGCACTGTCAAAGTGAAGCGAGTAAAGGATCAGATTCTTTGTTGCACTCATTTCCAAATAGCTCTTCCTCATGCTAAATAAAAAGTTGTGACCCTGTTGTAAGTATATTAGCAGGGGTGCTTTTATGGGGCGTAATTTATCCATGTGCTTTGGATTTGCATTTGCTGGTAGAGCGAGATGATCTTGAGTGGAAGTGTGGTATCCCTACAGTCAGTTCTTCAGAGTTTTCCTTTGGGCTGAGTGACAATCCTGCTCCATAAACTGCTACAGCTTAAGCATCGTTTCTTCTCTCTCTGCTGTCTTTGAATCATCATATTCTGAGTAACAGATTGCTTTTACTGAGTTTACCCAGAGAGAGAGTGCTACTGTTCTGGATGGTTGTACACGATGTTTCCCCAGACCTCATGGTTTTCTGAAAGATACTCCTTAAGGCTGTTGTTTCCTTCCTAACAGTAAACCAAAAACAGAGCAAAAAGGCTTTCTGTGCAGAAATAATGAATTATTCCACACGTGCACTAAGATTAACTACTGTAAGGCCATTCTAGTAAGGTTTGCTTAGATTTGCTCCCCAGTCTGCTTCCCTCTGTCCTCCCTCTACACCTCCTCTTCCATTTTCTGTCAAACAAAATCAAAAGTAAACCAATACTTTTGATGAAAATCTGAAATGTTCTTTCTGTGAAAGATGTTGTTTTGCTGAATCGCACATTTGACATGAAAAACAGCTGGAATGAAAAATTTTCTGCCAGCCTGAATAAATAGGTTGTTTTCAGGTGGCAGGTGGTTAGGATAAATGGATGGGGTCTTTGTGCTCTCTTTCATTTATTATTTTTCTGTGTGTAGTCTTATAAACCTCTGTCACTGAGAGGTATTTGTTATGTTTGGGCAGAGATTAGTTTACTTTTCCTTATATTGATTTTTTTTTCTTTGGTGTGGATTTTTGTTGTTTGGTACTTATTAATCTCAAAATAAAATAGCAATGCTTGGGCACTAAAATCATGCCTATGCAAAAGGTTTCTACCAGGGAGAAGCAAGTGACCATTAAACTTTCTTCAAGTAGTCTTTTCGACCTATTAAAAAAGCAACTGTAATTTGTGATTCTGTTTACTTTTTATTTTTCTGGAGCACTACTGTTTGCAGGGCCTAGACGCGTTTTGCTAAATTATGTGTAAATTCGGATTAAAAAAACCCTGTTTCTGTCCAGAGCATTTTTGATCTCACTGTAGGAAAAAGAGCTGACAGAGAGATGGGAAGCAAGAAGAAACAATGAGGTATTATTGGTCATGTAGGTAGTGGTGTCCTCAGCCCATCATATTAGATACCCCTTCTCAAGCTATTGTGGAAGAGGAGATTATTAAAGAGTAATAGCTTATGCTGTAGGTGCTCCTGAGGGGCCATTTCCAAGTGTGTAGAACAGGGTAGGAAGCAGCACAGAGAGGGGTTTTTGATAGTCTAGTGGTGACGTGGTATGAAGGAGAGACGTGGTAGCTGGTCTTCTGACATCAAGTACAGGGCTGAGCATGGAGACTGGCTGGGAGGGGCCATGAATAGGAACCAAAACAGCCAAATGGCAGGAGTGGCAGCAGGAGGTTAGCAGTGTGATAGATACTCCTGAGTCATACACCTTTCTGCCAAGGATCTGTAGTAAAGAAAGTTCAGTTAAAAATAATTTTGATTGAAATAAGTCCAAAATCTACTAGTCACTTTATGCAAGTCTGAAGCTTATCCTTTTCTCACATTGAGTTCCATAAAACTGTATATGGAAGCATCAGAACATTCTGTCTGACCTGAAAGTGTGTCTACGAAGCCAACACAGTATTTGCCAAAAGTAACAGTGAAGCTCTAATGCCCAAGCAGTTCAGGTTTGTGAGTAGATTCACAACTGTCTTTTGGCTGGGACAGAAGCATATCCCAATGCTTCGGGTTCACAAACTGCTAGTATTCCAGTTGTCCACTGCCTTAAAATAGTTTTTGTTTACTTTTCACTAAATTGGGCAACAATTATTGCACTGTCTTTGACATGCTTTAATCCAAGCTATATAACTGCAATAAGGGTGTTAATAGTGAGTAACTATTATATTGGCTATGGCCTGTATGAATCATGATGTGAATAGTCTTTGTCAAGAGATGTTTTCAGTAGCCATGTCAACTCTATGTATCAGTGCAGGGAAGTAAAGAGACGTTCTTACACTTACGTGATTTGCAAAGTTTATTTGAAATGAACTAAATTGATTCACATCTTGTTTAAGTCCAAAAGGTACAGGAAACCTCCTTTTCTACTATCAGAGTTTGCATTTTGACCTGCTGATTGATGGATGTCAGGATTTTTTTTGTCAACATTAGGATATGCATTAAGCGAGCGTTTATGAAAACCTGTGCTATGGTCAGCAAAAAACCCCGCACAACTCACAAAATGTGTGCTGTATTTCACTTCACTGCCAACCATCTTTAAGGTTTTTCCAGAAAGAATGAGAAGAGGTTCTCTTTCCTTTGTAAAACAGAGATTCTCTCTTCTTCATCCTTGAAGTGTATAGGGGCAAAAGTTAACGGATGGATGACAAAAGTGATTTTAAACCCTTTATCACAGAAAACAGTTTCTGAGGTGAGAGCTGTTTTTTCCCCCCAAAATTACCATGGCTACTGAAAGGTGGGAGGATGACCCCTTGAGACATTTAAAGAAGACATATGTGTTCATCTTTGTTGTCAGCATGATTGTTGTACAAATTAGTTAGTTCCACTTGGAATGAAATCCAGGTGGCCTTTTGCCCTCCAGTCAGAATTGCTCAGAACTGTGTTTTTCCTCACGAAATGTACCTTTTGGACATGGTGGAGGCCTTCTTGCACTTTGCCTAGATTCTTGCTAGATGGGATTTTCTAGGAGGATTTTTAAGCTCAAGCTGCTTTAAGTAAAAGGTGAAATTATTAGAATCTGGAAGAATTGCTGTTAACAAAAATCTCTTACCTTTGTCAGTCATGTTTTCTATGAACACTTAGTTTGCCTTTCTGTAAAGTAAAGCTTATTCTGGATGTGGTAGTACCAACCCAGGCATGCCGGAAGCGTGTCAGATTGCATTTTGGTTGACTTTGAGGTTTAAAGTAACGTGTATGCTCAAGAAATTAATATGCAGTCATGTTTTCCATGATTTAAAGAACAGCTGTAACTGCTGTTTCTTCGCTTTGTGAAGCTTTGAGAAGCTGCGACTTCATGGGACCTAGGAGCATTAGAAGTGCTCCACCAATGTAGGCACCTATCTTTCTCTTCTGTTAATTCCTTTGTCTCTGCTGATTTTCCATAAAATAAAGCCTTCTTTCAAACTAGCAGACATCTTCCTCTTCACTGGTGGAGAGGGTGGTGTGAAAACTGCAGCAGAGAAAATGAGGTTTTCTAGGGAGTAACTTACAGTCCTTAAGTGAAACTCGTTGCTTTGGGAAAAAAAGATATCTTTCCATATATTGCAGAGAAAAACTTGTATCGTAATCTGAGTACCAGCTATTGGTGATAGCAAATATGGACAAGGGACTCTTCAAATTACATTCTTTTTCCTCAAAAAAAATACTGAAAATGGTGTTTCTCCTTATAATGACATCTTCCTAGGTGTATTCAGAAATTGTACTGATGAGCTTGTGAGCACAAGAGGTGGCTGGAGGACATTTCCAGGTGGAATTGGAATGGACAGAAAAAATATTAAAAAGGCTGCACCTCAACTCACTTTGACATTTTATTTCTGTGTTAGAAGAATCAATCTTTTCTGTGTTCCTTTTATAGTACATTTCACCCAGGAAAAGAGCTAAAAAGACTAGTTTTATATTGTTTACCTTGGTCTGTTTTGATGAATTTTTCTGTAAACATTAGTGAACAAAAGGAAAATGAGCTCACTCAAATCACTTCAGGCTAGTGGTGCTAGGTTTTGTATGTTTCTAAGTGACTTTATTTATCCAGAACCCTCTGCATTATCATATGATTTTATGCCCAACAATCTGTAAGTTTTATGCTAGTTGACTGTTTTCTTGATTCAAGTCACTCAGTGGCAGGAATGACCATAATTTGTAGGCCCCTACTTGGCTATGGTCTGTATACACAAGGCTCACACTGGTCAATTAGTTTGACTCTTTTAATGCTGATAACATAATGAAGCTACAGAAACCTTTACTCTTGCTCACCTTGTAAGTACGGTTTCAAAATATTCTTATGTTGTTGAAATAGTATGACAATATAGTGGCCACCTATTTTAAAGTCTCTTAAACTCTGAAGGACATGCAATGTGAATGAAAATTACTGGATTTTTCTAGGATATAAGACCACTGTTTTTAATACTGATCTCCTCCAAGTTTTTCTGAGCTATTGTATTTTTATTTATTTTGCTTTTCAATTTAGGTGGTACTGCTTGTTGATATTTTGGGGCACTTTGATAGTTCTGGTTAATAACTTCCACTTCCTTTTTAAGACTTTTGGTAGTACTTCCCGAAATGTTCCCTTCTTCCCTGCCCTCTGCTCTACATGTCTTACCTCATTAAATTAATTTTTAAATTCACGACGAAGAGATTAATATAAATCAGGAAAGTCAAGATGACAGAAACTGAAAATTTCAAGAGTATTTCTCAGACAATGCTGAAGAAGGAGTTTAAATACTGGATAGTTTGCTAAACCCAGGATTGTGGTGAGTTTTCTGAGATCTTGGGCAAGTAGCAGGCACTGTACTTTGAGCAGTCAGCTGTAGACCTTATTCCAATTCCTTTTCTCTTTAAAATTTCCTAAAGCTCTTCTCCTCCCGGCCTTCTCCTTTTGTGTCTGACTCCTCTCAGCACGTGTCGGAGAGCAGCGGTGCAGGCGGGATGGTGACACTGCAGGGGGCTCCGCTGTAGCACTGCTGTAACATCATGGGCTAATGATTTGTGTGCGCCTCCTGGTTCAACTGCAAGGTTATTCTGCTTTCTCTTATTCTAAAGGTCTGGGCCTTACCTCATTTCTCTGGTACAACGCTGACTTCAATAGATAACTAGATCAGCTGAGGAAGAGCCAACGTGAACTGCATTTTAATACTGAGAATACCATTAGAATATATCTCCTCTTATTCACTGTCTCACCATTTTTTGCCTTTTTCTTTAGGATTCAAACCCATTTTTGGGAATATCTCTCTATTGTCATTTATCCATTTTTTGTGCTGTTATGAGAAGCATGTATCCCCATGTTTTGAGTCATTATATTCCTGTGTTTTTCTTCACTCTTTAGTGCCAGCATTATTGCCACCTTAGGATGAGATTCATCTTGCTAGCTTAGGTGATCACTACACTTCTTTCTGATCTAGTCATATGTATTCCTTTCATGGAGGAATGGAGAGAATTGGGCTGACTTGCCTTCCAGATGTACCTTTCTTTTTCAGTTGATTACAGAGGCAACACAGACAGCTGCCTTAGAATGAGATATCTGTGTTTTGGCTGGCTCAAGTAAGGTGAAATGAATCTCTCCCTGAGTAGGAACACAGGCTCTTCTTGTGTTCTGCTCTGCACCTTTAATAGAAAAGCAGCTACTGTGAGATACAAGTAATAAGGTGCTTGTAGGAAGTTCTAGGTACTTTCATCTCTCCCCAGATGGAAGTCTGCATCCTCTGCTTTCCACTGTACGGCACCCAGATCTGGTCCAGCACACCTGCATGCACCTGAGCAGGTTGCATAAAGCAGACAGACCTTCGTGGAAGAGGAGCAAGCAGACTTTTTCACATTTGGCCTTAGGCCAGTCGAAGCAAACATGAACTGCTCTTTATCGAGTAAAGGACCGGAGATGTTCAGTTGTACTTCTGTCAGGGTGGATCTGTAAAGATGGTCATAATGTGCACATCTGTTAGATTAGAGCCTCTGGCCTTCAGATGGCCAGATTTTCATTGCTCTGTAATGTGACCTGTAAATTGCTTCCAGGGAATCCTTCCCAGAGGTGCAGGCAGTGTGGCTTGGGGTTTGGAAACATTTCATTAGTGGGTCTGGATTCCTGATAGCCAGATGCCATTTTGTTTTCCAAATGTAAATAGACTTTCTTTTCTATATTGTTGCCAAAGCGATTAGCAGGTAAATTATCTTTCATTGGAAAGTGAGATATGAAATACCAGGTATGAAAAGTAATATTTCAACTATCCTATTTCTCGTTATAGAATCTTTCTGTATAGTAAAGGTAAAAAACAAAGTTTGATGAAATCATTGACCTGTTTGATATGAAAAATCGGGAGGTATGTCAATACATTTTTAAGGTCTATGAGGCTCAAAACCTCTCCTGTAGCACTCAGAAGTGAGAAACGGAGTGGGTGCACCTGTGATGGGTATGGATGGACAGGTGTATATGTAATTCTCCCTATACATATGGTGTGTACATTTGCATCTAGAAACATGTAGGTGAATATATATGTGTGTGTGTATTCATCTCCTCCTCCCCACCAGTGCAGTGGAAATATACAGGAAAAAGCTATATATGGAGTTTTTGAGCAAGTTTTCTGAAAGAATCGTAAGGCTAACTGGCTATAGTCTTGCTTTTTTTATAAATTAGCAAATTTTTTAAAGAGAACTCAACATTCCCTTAAGATATTGCCACAGATTTTAATCCAGACTAATATCCTTTTTCTTGCTTACTCCAATTTTCAGATACAATGCATTATCTTTTTTCTCCTATGTGGTGATTGAAAATACTTATACAAATAGTATTTTACATAAAATTCTCTAGGTGTGTGTGAGGCTCTGTTTTGTTTCTGTAGATATCAACAGCTTTCACCCCTATTAATTGCTGTTGGATTTTTCCACAGATCTGTTCAATTTAGAGTGCTTATACCTAAGGAGAGACAGAAAAAGATGTGTTGGCAAAATGAGGTGTGTATTGAAGTGTCAGGAGGAAAGCTGTGCAATAACCTTTACAGCATCACATACCCCATTACAGATACATAGATGTGGGAAACCTTAAAAACTGTTGATCCTTTCTTCCCTGCTCCCTTTTTCCCACCGAAAAATATGACATACTTCAAACCATATGGCGTGAGAGTAATTATCTTTAATGTCTTACCCCTTCTTTCCACCATTCAGTATTGCTGGAGTTTCCTCCAAATACAAATCTTGATTTGCAATAAAAATCTATTCTTGACTAGCTTGGCTGCAGCACCTGAGCCCAGATTCTGGAAGAAGCGTGACAAGAAAAGCTGCCCTCCCTTCCCTACCCATCCCTACTAAAACACCTCAAATATTGCCCATTGTCAGCTCTGAGGAGCAGCGGTGAGGTTGTGCTGGCATGAGCTGCGACACAGGCGCCAGGGGCGCGTCTCTCCTGGCCACACAGAAGGAGAAGGCATCACCCTGACTGATAACAGCGTGTGCACGTGTGGTAAGCACAAGGAGGCCCAGGATGCTTTTCAGAAATGGAATACCAGCACAGGGGAGGAAACAGGATTCCCCCAGGGCCTCGTAGTCTGTGAGCAGAGGGAGTCATGAATCTCCTCAGATGGGAGAGAGTTATTCATCATAAAGACTATTATGCCGTGCAAGGCATTGCTGAAACAGAACACCACCAGGCTATTTCCTATCTTATCAGGGTATATTAATAATGCAGTAGTAATAATAGAAGTACAAATTAAAAATAACTGGATGGGCAGATAAGCAGAGTTCTTGAGATTAAGGGTATTGGGAATTGCTTCAAACAGTTAATTGCAGAGCAGCACATAGAGGGAAATTTGCCTTTATTATTTTCTTATTTTTCATTTTATCTCTGAGAGCATTATTTCTAGGCTTTTACATAGACACTAATAGGCAGAATATTTCCTCCAGAATTCAGACTGTTTTTCTTTATCTCCAAAGAAATGAAGTACCTTTTGCTAATGCATCTGATTCAGTAGGGATTAATAATGCTGAATAAGAAGAGTATTGTGATTATTAGCCTTCCTCTACAAAAATCTCTCATCATTTTCTCCTCCCACTTCCATCCCACAGTATAAAGGCAGACAAGACACTACAAGTGTCAGATATTCAGGCTTCAGGACAAATGGATGTAGATTGTTCTGCAGAGGTTTGTAAGATCCTTCTGGATTGCAGTGGCATGAAATCCCCAGAGTCTCTGAATCTCTTGAGGTGTAATAGGTGGGTTGGGCAAAGAGAAATGTGAGTATCTCGTTCTCTGGCACTGGATGATTGTGCTACTCCGAAGTTGTTTTTTGCACTACTTATGTCTGTCAGTCACTGACCTGTCAGAGCTGTATCAGATTTTGAGGCCTCTGTACAATTCTTTCCCACAGAAATAAAATAATGACTCAGAACTATACTTCAGTCCCTTGCTGGGTACTAAAATGTGCCTTACTTAGGGCGTGAGACTGCTGTCACTTTGATTTCAAGTCCTATTTGCTAAGCAATTTTCAGGACACTCAAATCCTGCTCTCAGTGAAATAGTACTGAAGCTAGTGCAATGCGCAGTCATTTCACGCAGCTGCATCCGGGCAACACTGGCCCACTGAGAGATAAACCTATCGAGGAAAGACCATTTGATTGAAAACCCAATACACTGATGGAGCAGCAGCTTAGCAAAGAACTGCAGCATAAGTATTACTTCACTGTTTTTCTAGAAAGCAACATAATTTGTGAAACTAGCAATATTAGAGCTTGGTGTCAAAGATGGTAAATCATATGCAATCCTGCTTTTAACATGGTTTTAGTTGTCCAAAAACTGTCTCCTTGTAATACTGTTATTACTGAAGAATTCAATCTACTGTATGGAATAGTTCATCACAGTTGGTTGCCACGGGAGTATCCTGCATGTATTGTCAGGTTAAAGACTTAAATATCAGTTTCTTCAGTAAAAGGAGAAAAAGAAAGCCCTTTGGAGGCGATGGCATGAGTCAAAGCTCAGGGTGGGGTGGGAGGAGGTGGAGGGTGTCAAGGACAAAAGGATATATTACATACGCACTGATCCTGAACTTTCTGTGCATGCCATTAGTATTGTAAGTGTTCGGCACAGTTTGAGGGTTAACTTCTGAAACAGTGGTACGCTATTGGCTGACCGCTCTTCGTCAGGAAGGTTGTACCTCCACTAAGGCAAATGGTGTAGATTACAGCACCAGGGGTGGACATAGCAGTAGGTGAATTCACCAGCTTCATGCTCAAGGTGAAGCAGTGAAAGTAAGTAAAATACACTGGCCAATGTGGACAGTGGACAGACTCCATTTACCTCTGCTTATTCTTGACAAAAACAGTATGTGAAACATTTTAATCTTGTGGATTGGATCACTGAAGCACTCTGAGCACATGAATTCCTATGGATGGTGAAACTATCAGGGTTCATAGTGTTTTACACAGCCTGCTCAAAATCTGTGTCCATGATACTCATTAACCATAATAGCTGCTTTCATGCTATTAAGCCTATCAATCCAAATCCATATTATCTTCCTTTTGTTTCCTGCCTATAAATTCACAAACGTTTTTTGCGTACCTATCCATGACTCTGACGTGCATCTCATGCTGCTTATCTCAGTTTTTCTGTTGCACCTGCATTAGCTGGGATGATCTCACCATTACCGCACCCTCGGGTGGACTCTTTCCTGAACCTGCGATCCTTCTACGTGTGCCTCTTCTGGTCTGAGCACTGCATCTTAAATGTCTACATTTCTTCCCTTTCAGGAGGGCTTTTCTTTTTTTCCTGATGTGATTTACATATGCATAAGTAAATGTTTGGGTTTTTTTTGTTGCATCCAAAGGGAAACAAAGGGGGAAAAGGAGAGATACGCAGTTGATTACCAAAAACTAGAGCTGAGGTATAAAAACTGAAACTGCTTTTCTCATATGTCTGGTCTGCCTTCACTAAATTCTCAGGCAATAGTCACAAAACAGTGGTTTATGAGACAGTCCTTGTTTTAAGGCACTGTTGGCATCCCCCATCTCTCAGGGCAGGATTCTGGAGACTTGGCTAGGGGACTAAGCAGATCTGCAAAGAGTACCATACAGGCAGGCAATTAACATTTTGTTACAGATTTCCCAGTTAGTGTCTAGACAGAAAATATTTGAGTTAGGCGCATGCCCAGTGCTTATTTTTTTCCTCCTCACTTTTTCAAGGATGCTTTGTTAGAGCTGAAAACACTTTTGAGGCTCTAAGAGTTTTCATAGGAAACCTATTGTATTTCAGTGTGTTTTTTGTGATTTTCTGGGTTTAGTGTATGTTATACAATGATTTATATCAACCTGTCTCTTCTAGAGGGTAGTCCTAGAGCATCTAGAAACACAGATAGAGAGGATATGTTCTAGCCAGCAAGGGAGGCTTAGATACCAGACCCTGGACAACACTCAGCTTTCCTTTCTCTGCACGTTACACTTTACCTTTCTCAATCACCCTTTCACTTCTGTTTAGCTTGCACCCTCATAGAACAATTCTTTTTTTTTTTTCTTTATGGTTGAGATTCTTTTATTCCTGTGAAATAGAAGACTATTCACCAAATACTCTGTCCCCCTTGGAAATCTTTTAAAAATACACTACTAAGTAAACATGTCCGTTACTTAGTCCAGGATCAAATGACCTGACAAGATGGATAAAGCAGAGCTGTAGTGTGGGAGCAGCTGGACTGGAAGCACGGGTCTGCTTGATGATTAAAGAGCAATGACTAAATTAATTATAATTTTATCTTTTGTACGGATCATAACCAGCTGAATAAGATGTTCGGAAGGGAGTGCATGTCCTTGGGCTGGAAGACCTCCACTAAGGAATGTATGTACGTGCTGACTTGGAAGAGCAGTTGGCGTGTGAATGGGCACAAATGTATGATTTCTTATTTGGCTGCATAGTTGGATCCACCTGTGTAACCTTGTGAAAGAGCTAATCAAGAAAATAAAGTTAGTGTTGCATCCAGTAGTGACTTGTGCTTTCTCAGTCGCCACAAATAGTGTGCTATGTGAGGACTACTTGGAATCCAGTGGTGACCCTCTAATCCAAAGGTGAAACTAAATGGCCACAGCCTGCGATCAGAAGGCAACCAACCCCTGTCAAACAGGTGAGTTGTGGGGTTAGAGTAGTGATATGGAGCAGTCTGCCTTGCAAGAATGTAAACTTAACTTACCTATTTTGCAACGGCTTTTGCATGCTTCTTGCTATAAACTTTCCGATGCTAAAATTATTCAGCTAGTCGTGATCTATACAAAAGATACAATTATAATTAATTTAGTCATTGTTCTTTAATCATCCAGCAGACCTGTGCTTCCAGTCCAGCTGCTTCCACACTGTAGTAACATGCTCTCTCCCTCCCTTGCTCTCGACCCTTTAATCCTTATAGCACTGCTGCCCATCTGTGCCCTTCGATCATCTCCTTGGAGGAGTGTTTGCATCTTCCTCCTTGCTGGCTGAGACAAATGCACACAGCCTTACCTTGCAACATGCTTACTTGTTTTGACGTAAATTATTCTAGTCCAAATTTGTAATGATTGTTCAAATGTCCAGCTGATAAAAAACTCCAACCATGAACAGTTAAGGACTGGTAATACATTTTATTTTGATACTTTCTGGAGACTTGACTTTTCATACTTTGTAATGAGCTATGTTTTAGTAAATTGTGGAAATGCAACAAATAACTAAGATCTGAATCAGAAGCTGAATTGAGTATTTGTCATGTAAATGTTGCCATCTCAAGTGAATTTCTTTAGAACTTGATATCAATACAGAGTTTTGAATAAAAGGCAGAAGGATGTAAAGCTCTGTAAGACTGACTGCTTTGAGAAACTCTATGAACCAAATTCAGCTATGACTCTCACAAGCAGAAGGCTAATACTGTTTCATGAACGCCGCATTTCTGCTGCTGGGATTTCAAAAATGGAAGTATAAATTGCACCTTGCTTTTGTCGCGCTCAGCAAACCTAGATCTGCTGTCCTTGTTCCCACCCAAGAACACCACTCATGAGAACAACATGTGTGGTGACTGGAGTTTAAGGATTATTTAGGACAGCAGTTGCTGCACAGTGGGCAGAAGTCCCTCTGGCAACTTCTTGTTACTCTGTGGAAATATACAGGAATTCTGTTCTTTCCCTTCTCAGAGGGATGCTATGCTGGAGAAATCAAATTTTGAAAGAGGTCATGGGAGCCTGTTTCATTTTAATGATTTTTTATTGTATCCCAAAATAGAAGCAGAATGGAGAGCTAGTTTTATTAAAAGGAAAGTTTTAAGTCTTGAGATTTTTGAAATTCAGACAGCTAGTGATTTAGAGCCGTGGAGGGAAGGCTGTTGGTGGTCTCTCAGTGAATAGACAAATAGATCAGGATAACCAGTATGTGAGTTAGCAGCCTTGACTGAGAGCCCAAGATTAAACAGGCACTCACAATAAACAATCCTTTTGCCCCTTGAAATGGCCCTAGTCAAATACAGCTGAGGTATGTTAATAGGTAAACTGATCTGGATACAGTTTATGCAGTACCTGGTCTGTTTAGAGAACAAAATTGTCAACATGGCAGCTTCCTAGTTTTTAAGTCACTTCATTTAAAAAAAAAACAACAAACCAAAAAACCCCAGAAATAAATCTTAATTTATGCACATTGGGCAGGCTGATCCAGCAATCAGACCTTCACTTCACATCCCAGCCTGTGCATGCAGAAGTCAAACAAAAACACCTCTGTCATGCAGTGATGCCTTTTAATTTGCACAAACCAAATAGCTGCCAGAGACCACATCACTTCCAGGAGTACGCAGGAGGAGGTGGAAGGATGAGGAGGATTGTAGACTGGCAAGAAGAGCTTCATATTAAGTGAGATGTTAATTTGCATTTGATGCTATTGAGCTTGAAAATAAAGGCTGCTGCAGCCCCATAGTATAAAAATGCTTTTGCTTGTGCTTCTCTCCTCCCATAAGGAAGCCAATTTGTCTCTGCGTTACTGATCTTAGAGATAAGACAGATAAGGAAAAGTGAATCTTCCTGTCAATTCAGACTGAAAAAGTCTCCAGCTTTACTCCTACTTCCATCTAGACATGCCTTTGTCATCATGGTTCAGATCTGGTCCCTTTGAAGAATTTCTTTTGAGCAGATGTTAAAAATGTCATAAAAGAATGAAGGAAGAAAAGTAAGAATGAACTGGAAATTCTTAGACCTTGCCTCACTGAGAGCTTTGCCTTCACAGAAAGTACACAACATGGTAGATAAATCATTATCGCAGACAAAGCAATAACTTTTTCATTGTTGTGTAAATTGCTTTATTTTGTCATTTATCCTCATCTGACCCTTACACTTGTGGATCTCTGAGGATGTTACTTGTAATTCATGGGTTTTCTTTCCTTTGAATTGCCAGTACAAGCAGTTGAGACAATGCTAAAAGAACTTAACTGATAATAGGAAGGTAGTGTAATTTCGTGTAAATCAGATACAGAATGAAGTTTAGAGATTAAGGTAGTGTATTGTGATTATGAAGAGTTCCTTGCAAATAATTCTTCCTTTTCTTTGACCATGTGAGTTTTTTTCCTCTGTATTTAATATAGTGGATGATGATGTCCAGAGGGAAGATAGCCTAAACAAAGGAGACTGAGAGGAGCAGTATCAAAAGTGTAAATGGAGGTGCACAGGGACCAGTGTGCTGTGCTCATCTTCTTTCTTTTATTGTTCTTTTGTTGTTGTTTTCAGCTACTTCATATCACAAATACACAATTTTTGGATTTTTTTTTTCTTCTGTTTGGTCACAGAGAGGTTACAAGGATGCTTCTGATGCATTTATGTGGATTCTCCTTTAAGCCTCTGAATATTGTTCTCAGCAGATGTTCATTGCTATATGCTTCTGCCAGACAAAGAGAAATAATTTCCAACTGAAAAATTAGGTGCTTCTAAGGACTAGCCTTTTAGAATAGTGTCTGCAGTCAGAAAGACTAATTGTCCAGATGATAGACATGCATGGTTTCCTCTTTATGCAGCCTTGATTGAGACACGATGAGCATGCTGCTGGCCTTTGCAATGGATAATTTTGTTAGAATGATGTCCTCCGGGAAAGGCTTTTATACAGCAAGAATGACAAGTGTGGCAAATTGCTTACAAACCCCAGACCTAGAGGCTTCTCTTTCTGAAAGCTGCCAGCCCACAGTACAGCAGTGCTACGAAGCTGGAATTCAGTACTTGTTTATGCTGCCGTAAAAAGTGTCGCTTTATCCTAAAATTTTTGCTTATTTTCTCAGAACACTTGTTTTCACAGGTCCAACAGGTTTGGGAGGCCCAGAGTACAAAAAACCAGAATAGGATCAAGTATGGATTACTTGACCAATAACAAGAGAGGTGATCACCTCCCGATGAAGTGAAATAGGTCACTATCTTCTTTCCATTCCATGTCTGATATACAAATTTTGCCTGCATCCTCTTGCCTTATTGTTTTTTTTCTTTTTATCTTTTCTATTTCTGCTGTTAACTGACATCAGCTGCCAAATTCTATCCCACTGCATTTCTTACCCACTTTATAGTAGTTGCATAGCTGTGTATTTTGAGGTGTACTGGTTTTCTGTGTATCTTCTGAGGTATTTCACAGTGAAAGGGCTCTTACTCTAATTGCTTACAGTCTCATAAGCAGAAATAGTCTCTGCAGTGAAATGAAGAGGCAGGGCATCATTACCACAATGGGTGAGAGATCTGAAAGGATTTATAGTCTAATTTTAGTTCATTAATGACTTTGATATTTAACTGTTCCAGCCTGCCCTTTTTACTAGCTGTCTCTAGTTGTCTGCACTGCAGTACCACTCTTACACTGTGGAATTCAGCCCCTCACTTCAGCTTGCCCCTCATTGCCTTATGCCTTTGCTTCCAAAATATGACCTATCCACGTTGTTTTACTTACTGCCACTTTTTCATGCTCCAACATTCATCTCAGGACTGCCTTCCATGTTGTCTCCTTTTTTTGGAATCTGACTTTTCCATTTACACCAGTCTGTGTCTTCACTCCCATGAGCTTCCCCCAGCAGTCCTACCAACCTTACTCTAATAAAAATGGAGGAAGATGCCTGAGACACAGCTGAAGACAAGATTGAGTAGATCAGGACAAAGTTCTGTGAGATCAGCTCTGCTGATATGTGCTCACTTAGGTCTGCTAAAGATCTGGTGCCGAAAATCGCAGTAGCTTGTGCCTGATGTATCCTAATTTTCTTTATAGATGGAAGAAGTAGAACTTAGTTTAACTCTGGTTATGTGAAGAGGCATACAAAAGAATAGTAACTGGTGCAGATGCCATTGCTGCAATCTGTATTAGCTGGTATTTGAGATGCTGCTTGCTAGAAACAACATTTTAACAGAATTACCATAGACAGAATCTTCACATTCTCTTCCCTCCTGCTCAGGTAACGCTGCTGTTCACAGTGTGGGCCAGGGTGATGCTACCAGCTCCCTGTTACCCTCCCTTCCTGACCTTTCTCTGTTGCCTTTTAATGTGAGGATCTGCTACTATTTCTCCCATAATGCTTTTTATTTCTGCTGATTCCATGAGCTTTATTGTACCTTTAGGAAGTATTTGTATGTTATGAATTATATTTTACTCCCATACTGGTTTCTCTTTTCATAAACAAGTCTTACAAAAGTCTCTGCATTGGGCAGTTACATATAAATTTGATCCTTTTGTTTTCTTCAGAGGGAGGATAAGGTAAATGATGGATTGCATTAATAAAAAAATGTGTATTGCTGCATGTAAACTGGTCCCTTATGGTATAATATACCTCTCTTCAGTCTGTATCAACGATGTGTTGAACAAGGCATTCATTTAGAAAAGGGGAAAAATATCACCTAGCCTGAAAGCTCAAGTCTAGAGTTAGTAAAAAGTAAGGGTTAGTGAAACACACAAGCACTTCTTTGTCCAAACAGTGTTCCAAGGAGAAAAGGCCAGAAACAACCCACCTGGAATGTGGAAACTTTGGGACCATAA
Source organism: Rhagologus leucostigma (assembly GCA_013397725.1). NCBI lineage: Eukaryota > Metazoa > Chordata > Aves > Passeriformes > Rhagologus > Rhagologus leucostigma. The sequence continues at coordinate 978,357 of VZTD01000534.1, forward strand.
ATGAAGAACCCCATTTTCGTTTTAACAAAGAGTGTGGCTAGAGGTGTGTTCATTATTTATTAGTATGCTTGCCCAGAAAGCAACTCAAAAGCTGAATAGGCTGTTCTGGCTTATGCATACAGTGGGACATACCAGAGTTCTCATGCTTTCCTGTTGAACATAACTGTAGGTGTTGTGTCAGGATGCATGCTAGTAATCCTAGAGCAATTGCAGGCAAATCCTGGCCTTTCCTAGCCCACCCCTCCACCAAGAGAACTGCTGTCATGTGAAACTCAAGTACTCCTGAAATTACTTACCATGGCTGTTACATCATGTTCCTATTCGCAAGTCTCTGGAGCACCATTAATTAATGTGTCATGGATATTCTAGAATTTCATTAACGTGTCATGGATATTCTAGAAGTTAACATCACAAATCAAAGTATATTTATACTACTGTTTTAGAAGTCAGAGAGTTAGCAAAGTGTACATATTGAAACAAGAAAACCCTCATCATTCAGCCAAAAAAGTAACACTGGGTTTTCTGTCATTAAACTGACATTTACTGCTGTAAATAATAGTGACTGCTAAAATCTCTTGGCTTCCCCAGTGTACAAATCAACCAAACATGGATTAACTAGTTTCCTCTGATGTGGTTTACACTAATCCAATATCCTCTGATAAGAGGAGAAGGCCTTTAATTAGAATGTTTTGGTTTCTCCTCTGTGTGTGCTGTGGCTTCTCAGAAAACACTCTTTAGCTTTAGTCAAGTAAACTTTAAAAATCTATTACCTGAATGATGCCTGGGAACATCTGTGCAGGGCTTTTCCTGGGATCTTGGGGCTAGATGCATGTGCCTCAAAATTAACTTGAACATTACCAGAAAAAAGATGTACAGATTGCTCCTTCCCTTTCCTCAGACTGGAAAGTCTGCAGATGGGTGGTACTGCACCATATTCTCAGTCCCCCATGTGCTTCATTTCACATGGGAACGACATGAGGGATAATGGGGGCTCTAGGCAACCTTCCTTGTGTTTTAGCACTGTCTTTTATTCTTGGTTGCAAGAGCTTCAGGGTTGCTCTTGTGTGCTTTCTGTGGTCCTGCTGGCAGCCATTGCTTTTGCCTGAGAGTTTTTGGAGCGGGGCACGCTCCTGCAGCATTTCCTTTGGTCTTCACATGCCTTTATCACAGTGATCCCACCTGAGTCTGTTCAGTGGGAATACAGATTTCCCAGGTGCACTGCCCTACCTTGGGAGCCCCTTGTATTGTGGGTACTGTGTGAATATTGGATTCAGCAGCTCAGTGACTTTGTTGTGCTGCTGAAGAGACATACAGAAATCAAACTGCTCTGAGGCTGACAGGCAGACAGACGGCAGCAGCCATCTAAGTTGAATGGTTTCACTTTCATGCTTTAGCAAAAACCAAGATGAAAGTTATTAAAGGTGACAGTACTAGAAGCCAGGTTCTTTGGCAGTATCTGCACTTTCACCTTTTCTAGATGTCATTATGTTCTTCAACCTGTTAACAGTTTACTCTCTGGTACTGTCACATTTGCTGTCTTCTGTCCCTTTTGGTCATCAAATTTATAGCAAAATTATTTGGGGAGACAAATAAGATGGGGAGACAAAAAAGAGGCTGAGCAGGAGAAGCAGTAGTAAGTTACTTTATTAGACTACAGGTGGGCTGGTGGCTGAATAGCTTAACTGAAGTTTTTGTGTAATAAAGCAGAAAACTTGCCATCTTTCCATCAACATGAATGCCTGAAATACCTCGCTTGCTGAGGATGGGGAAATACTTAGTGCCTTAGAGCTAAAATATTCTCAAGAACCTGAGAAGATAACTCTTACATAAGTTGTGCTTGCGGTTTTTAGGATTTTTGGTGTGTGCCATTAGCTGAGCCCTTCGAAGGCTGGTGTTCCCAGAAAACCAGGTTTTCTTCTTTTTAGGAATTCTATAGACTTTCTGCACTTTGTGGGAATCAACAGTTGGTGAGGGAGCACCTCAGCAGGGTTGCAGCGCCAAAGATGTGACACACAGTCACAGTTTTAACAGGGTTTAAGATTTAAGCAGGGTTGTCAAGTCTTCTTTGATGCGTATAGGACTGACTGCGGCTGCACCTCATCGCAAGCTCCCCTACAGCCAAAACTACATCTCCCAGTTTCGAAGCCTGGTGGCGCGTCTTCCTCGTGTTCTGCCCTGATGACTGATGTGCTAACTAGCTGTGCCTGGTGTCTTGGGCCAAGGAGGAGGAGAAGTGCATCTGGAGCAGTACATGTTTCCCAGACTTGCTCTGGGGTCTTGCACCATGCGAGTGGATGTGCAGCTGTCCCATGCACACAACATGCTTATGTGACTCGGCACATGGAGTTTCATCTACCAGAACAGGAAAAGGATGAATCTAGCCTGATTCATCTGTTTTTGACTCTCTCAACAGACATTTTACACCCTCAAGAGGTACATCATACCACGTGGATTTTCTCTTGACTAGCTAAGCACACACTTAAGAGTCCTTCACCACATAAACCAGTCTTCTACATCATTGTGAATTTGGCTTCGCTGCAGAAAAGTAATGATTTAAGCAGCTGGGAATCATAGAAAGGAGGAAGAGTGAGAAGAGAAAAGGAAGTTACATCTCTGTCTTAATGAACATTTTTAAAGACTATCCCAGGCAGAAAAATATTTATTTGTTACACAGTAATTTTGCGGTCTAAAGAATAATCTCAGATGAATTCATGCTAAAAAATGACCTCTCCATTTTTTACTTTTCTTTTTTTACTTTTCTTTTTTCTTTTTCAAATACATTTGGAACATTTTCAGAAGGCTGTGTGTAAAAGTATGGAAACTCACAGCTTGGGGGAGAGAACATTGATTTTATAATTTTCTATAGAAATATACATGCACAGACAGAAGCCAAGTCACTGAAATAGTCTGTGACAAATGGATCTGATCCAGAAAAGTCTATGTAATTTGATTAGCCTTTGGCCTGGCAAACACTTCATAAAGTTCCGTTAATACAGTGTGAGAGAGCTAGTAAAATAAAGAGAAATTTATTGTGGGCTGAAATGGGAAAAAAACCAAAACAACCCTCTTCTTTTTTAATTTCACGGCAGTGAATCCACTGGATAAATATGCTTATTGTTTGGTCACAAATGAGTGTGTTAAACTAGGAATGCTCAATCAACAATCTCCATTTTTTTTAGACCAGTATTTTAAAAATCTGCACAGCTCTCAGATGAGACATCTCCCTTCCGTCATGCACCGAAAAACTGATTGTTAGTGGCAGTTGTTGTTTCTATGTTTCCCATCAGTTTGTTCAGTGTTGTTCATCTGCTTTTCTAATCTGCTTTAGAAAAGAAGATAACATATAGGTTATGGTCCTACGACCTGAGGAAAACAGAGTCTGAGCTGTGGCATAACACATGGGTAAGAGGGCAGAAGCTTTGGCAGAGCACAGCAAGCACCTACTTCTCTTCCTATTCCTCTAAAGGCAACAGGAATGTTATCACTGGCTTCAGTGGCAGCCTTATTGAGTCTTTGAAGGCTTTTGAAAAAATCCCCCTTCATTTCTGATTACTGTTCCCTGTGGTGTCAGTGAAAAAGTATGCATCTTTTGTCAGTGCAAAAGATGTCTCCACATGGAACTTTTTTCCCCTACAAATTAATATTACAGCACTTCTTTTGTCACCATGTGGCTGAAGAAAGCACAGCCTTGTCCATTAAATACAGCATGAGTTTGTTACGAATGCAGACAAATGGCACAGTAGGTTAATGCAGTAGTCTACCTCTAGACATCTGGGTTCACACCCTTGCTCAGACCTTGTGTAAAAACGAGTCTGTAGTCCCAGAGGACTCCTTAGCACACCTCATTCACAGTATTCACAGTACTCCTGCATGTTTTGGCAGGTTTCCATTTCTGTCCAGAAGAGGCTTAGGACTGGAATAGCAGTAGAGCTTTTCCAGGTGAGAAATGAAGATTGCTGATAGAGAACTGCAAGAAAATTGCTCAGGCTCTGCTTGTGGTAGATTAATAGAAATACCACCAATACCATGCAGCATTTTTGGTGCTTGTTTGGACACTTCCACAGTGCCATTTGTTCCAGGCAGAAACAGTTCAGAAAACTTTTATGCCTTCCCTGTGGCGGTGGGTTGACCTTGTCCAGTTGCGGAGGGGAGTGGTAGAGCAGCTTTGTTTGGCATGTGGCATCCAGTCTAGGTCAGACCACCCCAACTGTGTGCCTGCATGATACTGTAAGGAAGGTGAGATCCTGCAAGTCCTGGGATTACTTAATACTTACTCTTTCAGTAATTTAAAGAGTAATTTTGAAATTTGAGTATGAATGGAATTACTATGTCGAGTAATACATTACTTAAAAAAAACCCCAAATGAATTTATCAGGAGAGAGACATATTTAGCCCAATTATGTCTTGGATTTATCGACTGTCAGATGCTGAGGACAAAGAGATTAAGTCTTCTTTTCAAGATATTTGAGTTTCTTGCGAAGTAATAATAGTAGGTACTTAATGAGTCACAGCAACTTCAGTTATCTATAAATGTATAATGGAATGGAGGGAATGCTACTCTCGAAGGCATTGAGCACAGATGGAGCTGCAAGGACATCGAGTAGATCCATACAAACTCATGTACATGCCTGTCTGTAACTGGCAAAGATTAGGTCAGTGGTCTATACAGCCCAGTCTCCTGATGCCTCTATCAAAGGCCATTGCCTGGTGGTTTAAAGGACATCTTGAACTCAGTTGTAGACTGTGAAGCAGCACTGGCTTGGGAAAATGAGAGGAAGGATTCTTTAGTAATGGTTGTGGACAGTTAGGTGACATGGTGTAGTAGGAGGTTTGGTTGTTTATGCAGTAGTGAGTATTGTGAATTGAAGGGAAATGCTTTGTATTATCATTCTTAGAGTTACTTCCCCTGCTTGGGAATTCAAAGGGAACATGGGATGTTAGAAATAGAAAAGTCAGCTCCATCTTCCTGTCATTCACTAACCTTTGCCATACTAAAGTTTCCAGTATTTCAAGTTCCCAGTGTACAGAGGGTAGCTGAACTCAACACAGGAACAATGTCATATTTGGGGGAATTATATTGCCCGCTGTACTGATGGAGAAAATGTAAGTGTTTGGCCACCTGTAGACTTTCCTCCTCCTCTTCACCAAGGGCATCAGCCCAGTTAAAGAAATCGTCTGTGTTCAGATCCCGGGAGAGATATTCAGCCCTTGGGGCAATGGTGGTCTCCAGCCAGCCTGCCTCTTTCTTTGCTGAGGAAGAAGTCCAGCCCCTGCTTCCCAGCCCAAGGTATGCCCCTCTTTCAAAACAGTTTGACTGTTCTTAATAGTTACCACTGTTGCGAGACCCCGACTTTTTGGGGTTACTGTGACAACGATCTTCTTTTCTTACTTTTTGTCATTCCTAATAGTGAAAGCTTTACAGCCTGAAAAGATTCCATTAATCTTCAAGGGTTCAGTTGACTTAAACAAGTCAAGGTCCTATGATTATCGAATCTCTCTGAAAGATGCTGTGTCTATAAAGTCAGTGGGCCTGTTTTGGATTTTTTGTGAACAAATATGGACATATATTAAAAAAAAGAAGATCTATCCGATTTTTATAGAGAGTCTGTATACTTCTCCTCTACATTTTTATTCTTATGCAGAAACTATTTGAAAAGGGCTAATAATCAAGATTTCTACATGCTTTTCTAGGTTTATATGTGAAAAGCATTCCTACTTTTTCCTTGGAAAATGTAGATTCGGAAGAGTATGCCATGTATACAGAAACTACAAAGTTTTCTGCGCAAAAATGTGTTGACTTTTAGGCTGGATTTTGGAGGTAGCTTTTTTTTAGAAATGAAACTTATTTTGCTTCATATTAAGATAATAATTTTTTTTTTAGTGGGGAAATGTCTTGTATGTGTGTAGACTTTGCCCTGAGTATGCATTTCTAGAGAGAGTAATGAAGTGTAGATTAACTCTACAAAATACACGTTACACTACTTCAAAAAGATAATATAATTGTGTGATTAGAACTCTTTATAGATATCAATTTGCTCAACCTTACTTTCCTCAATTTTATGGAATCTAGCATAAAAATTTAAAATATAGTTTTTTTTGTTAAACTCAGATTTTCTTAACTCTTTCAGCACTTAGGTGTTTAATATGTGCCCAATAAGTAGGTCTTGTTCTACTAAAGCAACAACTTAGTTTTTAATATAATTTTTTATTTTAACGTTTATATTTCAAGATAGCTGCTCCCTGTCAGGTTATGCTGGTTGCCAATATCTAATTGGGTTTTTTAAAAACTGATGATTGAAAGTTGAACTATTGATTGAGCTAAAAAATAGATGAAAGTTTTTTTCAGTCAGTTGTTCTCTGGTTGGTTTTTTGTTTGTTTTGGTGTTTTTTTTCTCTCCCCAAAAGATTTTGTTGACACTACTCCATAGGTATGGAGTATTTTAATTTCATAATTATTTTTGTTTATGTAATGCATCATATAAGCTACATTTTCAAAATATTTTTTAAGTCAGAGGGGAAAACAGTTTTATCAACACAGACTTTTAAAATGAATCCAAAATAATTTCAGTATTTCTCAGAAAATTTTAGTCTTAAGGTATTTCTATTTCTATTCAAATAAAACAAAAATTCTGTCCTGAAAAAATAGAAATGATGAGTTTTGGGTCTTTAATGATGCAATTGAAAGTTGTCAAGTTAAAATATAATTTATTTCCTGTAACCAAAAGAGCTTCAACTGTATATTTCAACAAGATACACATTTCCAATTTGGGTATGTATGAGAGTCCTTCTGTCACCCCAGGGGAAAAAAAAAGGCATTTTGCAAAATATGCTGACTGATTTGAATTTGGAATTTTAATTTCAGGGAAATAAAAGCTATGCTGTATACATTCAGCAAGACAGGCTTTGAGTTCATCCCTGGCCTTTGAGGGTGGAGGGGATGATGTTTCCACGCCTTTTGTAGGTGTTTGCAGCAGTGAGTGAAGGTTGCCACAAAGGAGTGGCTTGGTCCAGCTGTATCTGTATGGTCTGTAGGGCTTGAGCTCCATAGGATCCAGAATGGCTTCTTTGCCTATGGAGTCTGCAGTTTCTTGGATGGGCTGAGGTTTGTTTCGGTCCTCAGAAGAATTTAAAGGTGGTTAAAAGTTTTGAGTTCAAGTGGCTTTTTTTTTTTGAGGCTCATGTTAATACAGCAATCAAGATACAATCTGCCAGGTATTAGAAATGTCTCTTCTGTGTTAGGCCTATAGAAAATAATAGCATACTGAACCAGCAAATAAACTACCTCTTTCTAAAGGAAATCCCTGAAGAGCCAAGGCAGCTGATTCATAGAGCAGATTCCTTGTAACATATTCAGGCACTGGTGTACCTTGTTAATGGTAGAAACTTTTCTGCCAGCTGAGACAGTAGAAGGGATTCTGAGTTATTCTCATCTGGAAATCACTGTTGATTAAAGGCGTTTTCTTCCTCATGCCTTTGTCCGTCTGGTTACTTGCAGTGTTTTGGAATACATTTTGGAGGATGCTGCAGTCTCTGGATGTTCATGCAGTAAGAGATGTAGTAAATTAGGCTTACTCTGCATGTCAGTGAGCTATACAGAAAAGATTTGAACCATAGACCACAATAGTTTGGGAAGAGTTATTATGATGTGTCAAGTCAATAATTCACATTTTTGAAAAGCCCACAGTATAAATTTACAGTTTGGATTCATTTTACAACCTATGAGGCCATTAATCTGGGCTATATAAGGTCTCCTAATGCAGTTTTATATAATCTGTATGTTTATGTTTTGACATGATGAATTGTAACAGCCTAATTAAAATAATATTAAGAGGTTTACTGAATCCCACAGTATCCGAGGACATCCCAAGATAGTCACTTTACTGAAAATGTGCCTTGTTTTATCTTACTACACACAAAATGGGTAAATCCTGAAGCACCTTGACAGAGACTACATTTCTTGAAACATCTATACAAATTGGTAGAAATTAATGACAGAATGAATTTCCTTTACATTACATGCTATACGTTGCATGAATTTCCTTTTCATATGCAACGTGAACCTTACTAAAACTTGTATTGGATATTTGCTAGTGTGCATTCACCTGCAGTCAGGTAAGATGTGCAGCATTTAACAGAAATACAGGAAGAGCAGTGGTATAGACAAAGTAGTGTGTGAACCATGACATATTACCAGTTATTAGCTTTATCTTGCAGAATAATCTGAATCAAAATCTAGATGTAAATATACCCAAAGTTGAGATGCACACTGTCCAAAGATCTATATCCCAATTTTTTATTTGTATAGCGAAAATGCTGTGTAAGAATGAAAGATACTTGACTATTAAAGAGGTAAGCACAGGACTGCGTGGTTTGCAGCACTCACAGATAAGTGTTGCTGTGAGGGCAGTCCTTAAAAAAGTGAAGGACTAAAGTAGAGCTTTAGTAATGGGCAACAGGTGATAAAGGCAGCTTTAGACATGCAATTAAAAACTGAAGTTGTTAATTTTTCACCTTAATAGTTGTCATAATGCCTGTTACTGTACCTGAAGCTTCCCAGCTGGACACGTTTGTGCTCCATTCTGTCTAAATGTAGTACTGTCAATTCCAGGAACTATTTGGAAGGTTTTATGTACTGAAAGAAGTGAGGAAAAACCAAGCTGATCCAAGTTAGGGCTTTGGCTCCACCAGCGAAAATCTAAGTATTGTTGTGGTTGGCATGACTCTGAATTGGATTCTGGCCCAGCTCTGGCCACACTGGCTTTCTGTGCTTCTCACATTTCATACTGATGTATATGATCAGTCTGGCTCAAGCAATTTCAAGACATACCCTTTTCAGGTTTAGTGGTATAAAACCATCCTTCCACCAGACAGATAGGCAGTAGATCTGTCTCCTTCCCTAACACACAGCACTGATTTAGGATCATGTTAGATTTGAAGTTTGAATATTTCATCAAAGTTCCTTCTGTGCTGCGCATTAAAAATGACTCTGTAAGTGTAATTTGTTGTGGTACCTTCTCCCTTTTATCACTCTGATATATTTTACCTTGCTTATTTGTTCTGCCTGTGCTCTAATCTGTTGTGGGAAGATGCTTTTTAATAAAAAAAAAGTCATCTTCACCCCGCCTTTTTTCCCCTTCATTAATCTCTCTATTTTGTAATGAGCGATAAAACCTTGCAAGCATCAAAGAAAGTTCCTTTCCTGATGCTAAGCTACAGTGGTGACAAGCATGGAGGATGAATTACCTTCAAATGAAAGATCCCTTTCTTGCTCAAGAAAAGGCCAGTTGCTTCAATCATTTGTGAAACCTGTGCACTGACTGCTACTTTTGTAGCCATTGTCTGGCATGCAGTGCCACCAGTGACAAATAGCAGTGTCACCACAGAATTGTCATAGTAGGTGGAAAAGCACTGTTTAAAGAGATGGATATAGAAACAGGTTAATTGGTCTAATAGCTAGCATATCTCCAGTAGTATCAAGAGTGGCAGGAATTGTTACCCACCAAAGGCACCAAGGCAACCAAAGTGGAAATCTTCAGATTATAGAGGAGATGCAGCCAGCTCTGTCACCCAGCTCAGAGAGAGAGATGGAGCTATAGAATTGTCCTGCCCACCCTCATCAAGGTTCTCCACTTGTTCTTATCCACCGCCAGATCACTCTTTCTGCCTGCATCAGAAAAGAGAAATCAAATGGCCGGTGTAGTTCAGTCTAGCTAGAAGTGAAGCCTTCTTAAGCGGTTCCTAACTGATCAAGGGCCTCACCTTTAAAAGGTAAGCTTACAAAGCTATTGCAGTCCCCATCCTGCCGCATCCTAGGTACAATGAAAGGAGCCTTGCTTGGATATGTACAGTCCAGGATGAGATTATTCTTAGCTTTTTAAAAAACATACCTTGAAGACTGATCACACTGGACTCAGGATCTGACAACTTTGGCACTTAAAGTTAAGATTTTTAAGCCACATAAGACTAGAGCAAACTTCATTAAACCTCTATTTTCATAATCTTGTTTGTGGATTGTGATTATGGCCCTTAACTAGTAACTGCTACTCTATACTGCTGGATGAGAATTATCAGCAAAGTAGCTGGAGTTACCTTGTGCTTCTTTGTTAGACCATTTATTAAGAAATGTAAAAGCTTTCCAAGTCAGTAAAAACTGCTTGTTCCTTTGATACATGCTGCTCCTAGATATCAGGAAGAGATAAAGTGCTTACCCTTGTCTTGGTTTGTAACGTTTGTCTGATTACCTTGTTAATCTGGGTTTTTGAAACCCAAATACAAATGCATTTTTGCATTTGTATTAAGCAGCTCAGCCTGTCTAGAGTTACAGTGAGGATTGTTTTAAAGGTGCACCTGGAAACCAAGTTAAAATAATCCTGTATAACTAGCAGCTTAGGGACAAAGTACTATTGTAGCAAAGTTTTACTTTAACAAAACTCTGGTAATGACCATTGCATTCATACTCAATAAGTCCTTATTTTGTGTTTCGGACATGGAAAAATCTAGTTGTACTCAGTACAAAAAACATATTTTCAGGACTCAACAATGTATGTTTTTATAATTCTTGTGGACAGCAGCTGCAGGCTATCAGCCTGGACCCTTGATAAATGATTTTGACATTTCCTGCAGACACTCCTCATGAAAAAAGCTTTTTATTTATTCTCAAATGTTGAATTCTGCATTATTGATCAGGTGCCATTCATTAAAGGCTGCTACTTGCTAGAAGAATTACACAGTTCCTAAGTTACACACAGTGTAATGAATTATTCTGTTGACAAATAGCAGTATTAAAGGAATGTTAGGGTTGCATGGTTAAGCACTCAGAAGTCAGAAAATGGCAGTTGAGGTCGAAGATGATGGAAATTTTGCCCAAATTAAGATTGCAGAATTACATCTGAGGGCATGTAGAAAGACTACCAACAGGCACTGGATATTTGTTCTAGGGCAAGTGGTTGGTTACTGGTGTACTTACAAATATTGCTGTTATTTATTGGCACATTTAACAAAGCAGCAAACAGTGGATGAAATCATTAGTGGTAGGGATCACAAGGCAGATGGCTCTTCACTGGCTGTTTCTCATTGCTATAGAGTTGCATTCATCAAGGAGGAGGGTCAGTGGCAATTTTACGTTGTTATATTGCAGCTAAGGGTAAAAGAAGTGAGTGGGTCTCTGTGCCATGAGACAAGTTCCATTTGTCAAAGTACTATTTGCATTTAGTTCTCTTCAGGGGCTTCCATTTAGTTTCCTTTCTGTCATTTTTGTTTGTATGCCTTTCTGATTTGGTATAATTTTTGTTCTGTTCTGTTTATGTTTAGTACAAAATAAAAAACCACAGGAAAGCAGCACACTCCTGGTATCTCGGTTCTGTGATCAGTCAGGCCAGGATCAGTGCTAAGCAAACAGTAGCATCCTCATTGCCTGCATACCTGGATTTCTTCCCGTGGGAACACAGGATGCAGTGGAGATGAGGTGTACTGTAGCTGGAGTCAGATGCATGCCCAGGAGTCAGCATCACAGAGTACTACACAGAGATCCTTAGAACCAGCTGTGTAGACTTGGCTAATACGTCTCTGCATTTTTCTGAGTAAGTAAGAGCATCCTTGTACCACCAGAGGCTGTGTTTGCTTTTAGGAGCAAATTTGCTCAGACATATGACTTCCTTGGCTTTTATTTCCTTCAGGGGTAAGAGTCAGGCTGTAGTGCCTTCTAGAGACTACTGAAAATCCCAACACAATGTTCACTACTGATCAGAAAACAATTGAATGTTAGGACTGGGGAAAGCATTAAAAAGCCCAGAGTCTGAGAAGCGCAAGCAGTCAGAGCCTCAGCAATTTGTTCTGGATGAGTTGGGAGAGGCAACTTCGTGTACTGTATGTACTCAGGGGAGACTTCTGTGGGGCAGTTCTAACCCCACCTCCAGAAGGAGTGACAGCATCCCACAGATGGCACTGTAAACATACCCAACCTAAACAGTGTCCCCAGTGGGCTGCAGATTTGATTTAGACTACAAGCTGACTCATCGGAGCCTGTGGCTCTCTCCTGATAGGATGTATTCCTCCCAGTTTGTGTCTTGGTGGGATGCAAGTGGCACGTGAGCCGTACAGGTATTGGCAAAGCACAGTTGGGGAGGGAGCAGAGGGATGGCAGTGGGAGGCTCACGGGGTAGAATGTTGGATCACTGTTGGAGATGGAATATTATGGAGTTATATGAACCTTCAGATGCGTCTTGTATGACCTTGTCTTCTTTCTCTTGTTCCAGGCACAATGAATAATTCTGCTTGTTTCAAGGGAATGCAGAACCAAGCCCAAAATAAAAGTCTGTTGCAGGGATTTCTGTTAAGGCTCAAAAAAAAGCACTTTTAATTTGAGATAAAGTATAGCATTACAAATGGATCTCATTAATTCTGAGTGGGTGCTTGGCTCTGAAGTTATTATGCCTCACTGTACCACTGCTAAAGATAGAAGCATGAAGGTAGTATTAAATAGGATAAAACATGAAGGAAAAAGTAAATTTAATATTATGTTTATGCCCTTGTAAACATTATAGCCTACAGTTATGGGATAAGAAAGGGAAGAACGAGACTTCAGGTAGTCTGTTTAGGTAAAGCACACCTTTCTTGGGATCTTAGATGATTCATTTACTCCTAAGCTTTATTTCTGCCATTGAAAATTAAGAATAATTGTAAATATATGTCTTGATCCTGTCAGAAGACTGCAAAGCCCTGAGGGATCTTCAGATGAAATGTTCACTAACAATATAGATCATATCATTAGTTGGATCCAGGTTTTATCATTTTCTCATTTTCCAAATTTAATTTTATTGGTGGTTGTTCCTGACTAAGGTCAAATCCTCATCTCATATAGTTGCAGGTAAATAAGGAATTATTGCTGAATTCAGTGACACTATAATGTATTACATTCCTCACTAAAGCATCTAGCTCAACTCCTTGAAGTTTCTACTGATTGCTTCATGCAACATATGGTACTGGAGGCTGCATATACTCCTTCTGGAGACTGGATTTCTCCTCTGAATACCCAAGCACTTACTAGATATCTCTCCTATATTGCCTAATATGATAATTGTACCCCCTTTGGTTTATATAGACTCTCTGTCACAATGTGGCCCCATATTTTCTTTGGGATTTTTTTCCTCACCATGAATTCCCAAATTCCTAGTCAGAACCATCCCTTTTATTTACTGTCTGTCATTACTAACTGCCACTCCAAAGTTTTACACATCTTTTTTTCCACACTTATCTGCATTAAACTGCAATTTTTCACTTCTGGCTTGGTTTAAATAATGTAAATCCTTCTTGTCTGATTGTATTGCTACTTGTTATTTATGGTGCCGTGGCGTACACTTTTATGTGCGGAGTGGGGAATCTTCTTTTGTATGCAGCCATGGAGATCATCTTTATAAATAATGGAAAAGCTTACAATTGTGATTATACATCTCTTTGCAATACCTGTATATCCTTTGTTTCTCTAACACTGAAAAGACATCTCAAAGACATGTGTAAGGGAAACTTTGCCTTTTATCTGCATTCTTTCCATACAAATTCTTGTTTCCTTAGACAAAAAAAAACCAGAGAGCCTTGTTCATCTTGGAATTCCTCATCTCCTGAGAATATATAATGTGAAGCCCTCAGTGCCACACTTTCTTTAATTAGTGATAAGATGACCTGCTGCTCATACTTACCAAGCTGCATCCTATGCACGTCTTTCACAGCTTCACAAAAAGGGAAACTGGGGCTTTAAGAAATAATATAGCAGACATAATTATCAAGGCACATACTTGAGATATTACTACTGTTGATACTGCTTCTGTTTTCTGTCAACACCAGTCCTTGTGACAGCTGAGGCAGTTCAGTCATGTTTTGCTGGAAGGCAGGTTTCTAAGAGGAAGCTTAAATAAGCAAAGCAAAGTTCTCTGCAGTCTTTCTGCACAGGAGCAGGATAAGAGCATGGCCTATGAGAAGGAGCCAAGTGACTCACCATTGCTGTCTCCCTGCTCCCTGGGGGGCTGATGGCAGCCTTATGCAGGCAGCAGGAACGACAACAGCCTTGTCATCAATCACGAGAGCAGAGAAGTTCCTTTAGAGAGCCTGCCTTGCTGATGCCGCAAATGTGTTTCATGGGTTTGGCTGACCTGTCTGTAGGATCTGTAGATACCAAGCCAGGCTGGAATAGAACAGAGCAACATATGGCACATCACATGCTTGGGAGACCACTACTGCACAGACTGAGTTTCTTGTATTTAACTTAGAGAATGCTAAACGTGGCTAAGCTGTGCAATGATCTGTGACTGGGACAATTCTGTGGCTTAACCATGGCGGGCAGCTCAGCCCTACACAGCCTCCTGGTCACTCTCTCCCAGTGGGATGTGCCAAGGGAATCAGACGGGTAAAAGTGAAAATTAGTGTGTTGAGATAAAGACAGTTTCTCGAAAGAGCAAAAGCTTCATGCACAGGGAGAGCAAAATAAGGAATTCATTCGCTACTTCCCATGGGCAGGCAGGTGCTCAGCCATCTCCAGGAAAGCAGAGCTTCCTCACATGTAATGGCCATAACTCCGCTCATCTCCCTCTTTCTCCTTCTTGCCCCAGTTTTATGTGCTGCGCTGCCATATGGTGGGGGTTATCCTTTCAGGCACTTGTGGTCATCCATCCTGACTGTGTCCCCTCCTCACTTCTTGTGCCACCCCCAGGCTACTCGGCAGGGTGATACGAGATGCTGTAAAGGCCTTGACTCTGTATAAGCTCTGCTCAGCAGTAACTAAAACTGTCCCTGTGTCGTCAACACTGTTTTCATCATAAATCCAGAACACAGTCCCATGCCAGCTACTATGAAGCAACTAAACCCGGTACAGACTATAAAATAAATTAAACAGGAACAGGAAATATTCCTGGACACTGGCACTCAGGCATCATAGTCCTGCATTGTTAACAAGGTCCCTGGTGTGGTGTTGGGCACTCGTCTCTCCCGAACAATTCCAGGCATGGTTCTTAAATTAGCATGGGCAAGGGAGCATCTTGCAGACTGTTGGATATGGCCACACCATAGCAAAGGACAAGAATTACAGGGAAAATTGACAGTTCTCCATTTTGTGCCAGGTAACAGTTTTTATCTTGTTCTGAAATGCAGACTTACCCTAAAGAGATCATAAGGAAGCAAAAGGAAAGCCATGAACCCAGTCTGCATGTGGGGAGCTTTAAGAAAAGACTGTTTTCCACAATGGGATGATCCTCATGTCTTCTTTGTTTTTTTTTTAATTTAATTTTTTTAAGAATAGAAGAAAGTTGCAGTGGTCTCTGTTAATTTAGAATCTAGTAAATGCTGAAGTAGCAATGTTACAGCTGAATGGCTGGGCTCATGTGTGTGCTGGTTTCAGACAGTGTTGGTGCTCAGCACTGTCTTTCAGCTGTCCCAAACCGCAGTGACAAACTCACAGCTACTGCTGCCACGAACAGTACAGGAAGCCACTGAGCCGTGCCCTGTGACCTTAGTGTATTTCACACCAGATTTTCTTGAATTCATTATTAAAGTCGCATCGTCCATCTGAAAAACTGTGCAATCATGCTAAGTGCAATATTTTTGAATAACATGATTGGTGTTTGGGTACAGTACGCTGCCACTACTTCCCGTTATTGCTACAAGTCCAAATTAGTTTAACTGCTGTACAGGACGGGGTTGATGAGCCAGTAAAATTTTAGCAATTACACAAGATAGAAACAGAGGAAATGTTGTAAAAAAAAGGAGACCTGCATGCTCTAATGCTATTGCTTTTTCAGTTGTTTTCACTGCTTTTCCAAAGCGTCAGTATCAGTAACAGCCATTTCCACCACCAGCAAGAGTGATCAGGCCTATGTGTTTTCTAATTTGTGCTAAAGCAAAGCACTGAAGCCTAGGAGAGTTACCCTTGTGAAAATAGAAAGAGAGGACAAAGAGGCCTGTTTGCACATGCTGCCTGACCAGCTTACACTGGCATAATTCACCCAAGTTTGTTTGTGTTTTTTTTTCCAAATGTGACCGTATTTCCATTAAATCAATGTGCACTCATACAATCCTGCATTTGTTGCATTCTGGGTCAGTCTGTTTATCTTGACCTCCTAGATTTCATGTTAGCATGATCAACTAATTGCCTCATGATCTGTAAGAAAAATCTTTTATCATACTTAACAGGTGGTTTCATATCCTCTGGGCTTCAAGCTTTACATCCATCATGCAAAAGCATGTAAGTGCACAAGTGTATGGGATGGCCTAGATTTTCTTGTGCCATGGTACTTTGTGGCTGGCTACAGCAAAAATGCATGCCTCCCACCATTATTTACAACTGTAACAGTGAGAAATTACAAAACCTACTCTTCATTAACCTCCAATAAGGCCGTTCCTGCAGCCAGTGATTGCCATTACATTGATGGAGTGCTGAAACAGCTCAATAGTCCTGGCTGGCCTGTCTCGCCTGCGACTGCAGTGCAGCTCCTGCCTCCCACCACTATCCGGAACACGTCCAGCAGAAGCTGCTCAAATGATTGATGAGAAAAGCAGCTCATAAAGGCAAGCACAGTGCCTGAAGCAACAGCTGTCTAGCCCTGTCCCTGCAGTAATTAGATAAATGAACCCCAAATGAAATCTTACAGGCAAGAGTAGAAGGAAGTGATAATATCCCCAGTGTCGATCTCTGCTTGTGTTGCTTCATTCCAGTTTGTGTTTGTAGCTATTCGTGTGTGATACAGATTTGACACAGCTTACCTCTCCCACCTTCCCTGCTCATTTTGCTGCCAGTCCTGCAGACAGACCCCTGTGGGCACAGGAGACATGGCAGTGTCATGGCTGGACTCTGCTTTCTTTTTTTTATATCTTTGGCACCAGTTCTACTTTGCAGAGTGTGCTGAACCTTTGTCCTTCTCCACAGAGTTTGAACATAACAAAAGGTCCGTGACAGGTCACAAATTGAGTTTATCTGGGGAAAATCCTGCAATTAGCAAATTCCTTCTTCGAGAAATAGTAGATGTGTTTATAGGGATGCATTAGATAAAAAAGGAGAAAGAAAAATGGTTCAGGCAACTGAAATTTTCATAGAGTTGATTAAAAGGTTTGTGCTTATTTTTACAGTACAGTAGTATAGTGATAATACAGCAATTCCCCTAGGTCTTCCCTTGGTGCTACTGAAAGGTATCCATGAAGGAACCCACCAGTGCCAATAATTGCCATTTAGAGAGAAATTTAGGGAAAAAAAAATTTTATATACATTCAGAAAATGTATATGCTTTAAAAACCAGTGTATATAATTGAAATACACACACATCTAAAGCAAGTACATAGACAGATACACACAAAAAAAACCTTTTGAGGAAGCCTGAACAGTACAGCTCTTATTCTGCTTTTATTTGTGGCATTTCATATCTGGAGTAATATTGTGGAATTCAGTGACTGTAGAACGCATGTAAGAACAAATCATGTCTTTGAAGGCAGGAACTGAAATTCAGAGAAGTAAATGGGGGTGCTGTTGGATTAAATAGTTGTCCAGTGAAATCCTGTAAACTCATAGGAGAAAACACATTAAAAAATGCTAACAGCATGAGCAGAATTAAGAAGTGAAGTTATATCCTATAAAAGGCACAGTAGTGATGCAGAGCAAGTGACCTTTCCTTTTATTCTCTTTCTCCACTACTAAGCTAGAGTAATTCTTGCTGAGTTCAGCCAGATTTGCATGGGTGTAAAATTATATCAAAATTAGGCCCAGGTTGTTTGTTTTACCAAGAGCACATGTCTCAGGAGATTGCTTTCATGTTTCCCCACAGAAACACTCAGAGGTACATCTAAGGCTGGGCACTGGTCACTGGAATTCAAACAAGAATTTCTGGCAGACTGAGTGGTCCCATTAATCGCAAGTGGTATCTCTGAGATGCTTCAATTACAAGAGATTAGTGGGAGACTGTAGCAGTGGACTAAAGGAGTAATGAGACATAGGAAGTGAAGCAGAAAACCCGCTTTCTTCTTTTTAAAAAGAAGTTCAGTTTGTACTTTATTTAAATATAAATTGCAAGCATAAAGTATTAGAGTTCTTAAACTTCACTCTTCAGTTAGTTTCAAATTAACCATACTGTATTTCTGAGTTCCCCAGAGCAGCACCGTGATCTTCAGCCTGTCTGTTCCTTAAATTGAGCTGAAGGCTTTTGAGTCCAGTAAGTTCCTGTGCTACCCCCATAGCTGGCTGAGTTACATTTGCCCATCCCTGTGCTGCCTCCCCTGTCATGTGGATTTTCAGGGGCCAGCACAGACTCTGAGCCTCCCCTGCTAACCCCCCAGCTATAAATTGCATGAAAGACTGTGAAACAGCAGAGCAGGAGGCCGTGGTCTCCCATCATTTCTACTGCTGTAGCTTAGTTGATTTACTCTTGTCATAACCACTGCTGGGAAATGCTTTGCCTGAATCCTTGGGTTTAGGTTACAAGCATAATAATGTTTTATAATGGAGTGTGGATCTAATGGCTACTGCCAGTCCTTTGAGGGCAGGTAGTGACTGAATGTCTCAGTGTGCCTGGTAGTGAAGTAAGCTGTGACTCTGCCTCCTGTACAGGTGGGCAGTGTGAAACAGACTGCACTCACAGCTCACAGTCATACTGCACCTGGACACAGCCATCAGGAGAGGTCCTAGATCCCCAGTCTCAGGCTGATTCCCAGACCACAAGCTTGCCTATCTTCTCAGAATATATATCAGGCTCAGATGTTTTAAAATCTGTTTTGGTCTGCCTAGTTTATTGCGCCGTGGTTACATATGTAGTTCTGAATGTGTTTCTCAGGACTGAAGTTTGCCTGTATTGTGCCTGCCCATTGGGTTTTTGTTATAGTCACAGCTCCCATGGCATATAGGGGACATTCAGTCTGCACAGATGGGATCTAATTGTTTTCTCATTAATGTAGTGTAAATCAGGAGTAATTTGAAAGGATTGCACTAGTATGAAACTGGCCTGGAAGAATATTTAAGTGCCTACAAATTACCAGATGAGTTCAAATAATCTATTGTTACTACTTTTATTCTGTGTCCATCACACTCATGTGCCTAGCTTTATTTTTGCTGGCATGTGATTTTTGCTGGAGACTGTCACACAGATTTGTGTGTATGTGCACTATGGAATTTGGTCTAGGCACTGTGCTGCCCAGAAAGAGCATTTTTATTATCCTTAGAGCAAAAAGAATAACTTTAGGCAGCCTACAATGTTGGCACCTACATCTCAGGTAAACATTTAAGATGTCTGTGGTGTTATAGAGAAAGCAAGAGGTATTTGTGGAGTTCATCTGTTATAAAACAGAACATGCAAATTAAGTGCTCGAAATGTCTGTTCCTCTCTATTGCCTGCAAAGTGGCCAGACAACTGACTCTGATGGAGACAGCTCCTGCAGGCTGATCTAAATGGAGGTGAGCAGAAATACCTATGATATGGTGTCCCAAGGCACACAGACATCTTCGTGATGAGTAAGAAGTGGTCCAGCTATGAGGATACCCACATGTAATCAATATAATATTCCTCTATCCTAACACATAGGAATGTGGTCTTTTCCAGCCTAAATTATTCTAGGATTCTGCATAGACATGGCACTTAGGGACATGGCTTAGTGCTGGACTTGGCAGTTATAGGTGAGCAGTTGAACTCCAGATCTTACGGGTTCATTCCAACCCATGCGATTCTGTGATTCTGTGAACCATTAGGTCTCAAAACAAAAGTCCCCAGTGCACAGGAAATACAAAGGTTCATGGCAATAGAAGTATTTTTCTTGAGAAATGTCTATATTCGGCAGTGTTGAGGAGCAATATATGCTGTTAGACGGTTCCTGGGGCTTCTGAGTTGAGCTTTTTTTTTTTTTGATAGAGTTCATTCAGTTTATCTGATGCTAGTAAATTTTTAGGATTTCTGTTAAATTGGTATTTTACTCTTGGGAAAGAGGAACATGATGCCTTAGCTTCTATCACTATAGCTGTTGGAAGTTAGGAGGATTTGCAGTATTACTTCAGTAAGAAGTGGCAGGTATAAATCTGATTTTGTGTGAACAGGTTTAAATCCGGACCCACACCAGTGATATTATACCATAACAAAGCCGGTGTAGCTGAGGTTAAAACTGAATGCCCATACAGTCTGAGGCCAGAAAGAATTCTTAGACTGCCTGTATATGAAAGATTGTTAAATTTCACATACTGTCCATTCTCCAAAACCCAAAAAAACTTAGCCCAGAGTAATCAGTTAACTCTCCTTTGCACACAAAGATCAAGGATCTGAAGGTCGTGTTTTCATAGCAGCCAAAAATACACATAAACTTATAGGGAAAGAGTTTTCTAAAGCAAGTCTTTTATTTAAAGTAGTTGAAGAATAGCATTTATTTTGTTTTCCAGAAGATCAGTCTAATACTCTTGATATTGGTATCTCCTTAAAAATATAGGACACAGTAAAAGAAAGCCAAAGGCATGTGAAGTTGAAAATAGGAAAACAGCACAAGATTGATACTGCCCTTTGTTTTCTTGGTCTTCTAGGATTTACAGTTGTATTCCCTTCCTTCCCTTCTAACTTGACCAGTGCTTCCCTTCTGATCTTCCAGGAGACCTAGGGCTGGAATAAACAGACCTTGCCCAGTTCATGTGGACTGAGTGGGTGTGTTGGCTGCTGTTGTCCTCAGTAGAAGTCAGCTCTACTTAGGGTTGGGTCCAGAAGAATGTCTTTGGCAAGACATTAGAGGTGGCTTTTTCCAGTTAGAGGTTAGGTTTCATAAGCAGCTCAGCTAAGCAGGAGGAGAACCCACTCACACCCAAGCAGTATTTTTCCTTTTTTCCTCATATAATTGTGTAAAACTGAAATTGTGTGAGCAGATTTCTGACCATTTCACCATTTAATGACAGTTTGTTTTGCCAGGTTAAAATACTGGAGTCAAATTACCAGTTTGACTCACTAACATACAGAGGAGACGTCACAGAAATACTGAATAATGCCAGTTAATCTCTGATCTCATTCTGTTGTCTTCAAAGGAGTTGTGTCAAAAATGAATTTCCCCAGATTTTACTTCTCAAAGCAGCTGATGTATTTGCACGCAGGATGAGCATGAAATGAGACATACGTACAAAGAGCACCAGACTCAGTGAGACCAACTTCAACCAACCAGACTCAACTGCAGCCCAACTTCTGGGGCTACAACCTCCTCCTGGAATGTGTCTGCCATTCCAGGAGCAGATGTGCTCCCACCCTGTGCTGACATGACCCTTTGTGGTCACTTGTATGCCAAACATGGGGGGGTTTTGATACCAGTGACATACTATTAAGGAGGATTAACATAAAAGTTCTGTCTAGTTGGTGTGAAAGCCAATCTACTCTAGGAGAAAGTGTGCGGGTGTGACTAGAACTGGCAGAGAGGTGATGTTTGCCCTCTAAAGTCAGGAGCTCACGTGTCTGCAGATGGTGAATTTATGGGGAAAACCAAAGCCAGATTGATTGTCATCAGTTTTACTTACATCTAAATTGCTTACCAACTCAGCTAAGGATACAGCATAACCTCATTAAATCTATGAAGATTTATTTTTGTCTCAGGAATAACATCTTATTATGTAGCTATTTAATGAGTTGTGAGCTAACATGTTTTAACAAATCTTTTATTGCTTATTACATTCACTCCCTTGATGGTAATTTCAAAATCTGACCATTAAAATGGGACTCTTTTCACAGCTCTTTGATGATGGCACTCAGAACTGTGTGCTTCATCTTTGCGTTTGGATTAGAATTGTAAAGGTGTAAATTATAGATCTGGCTTTTATGGGCTCTTATTGATCAGGCTGTTTTGTAGAAACTGCAGCAGTTCTGAAAGCTTAGCAGTCTAGAATATGTTTCAGCTTTCTTAATTGGGCCACCAGGGTATGGTTTATTTTCAGTTTATAATTAGAGTAAGACAAGGTGATGTAATACTTCCTCATTGTTCTTGAGTAGCATCAACACTTAAACACCATGATGTGCATTGTAATTCTCAATACACAAGTTGCTTGTTGAAGTAGATTGAGAGTTCTGGCTTCATTCACTTTGTAGTTTAGGACAAATTCTGCCTAATACTTTCTGTGTGTTCACTGACTTCCACTGAGACTCTAGCTTTGACAAGTACATATGATTTGGTCAGGTGTAGTTGGAAAATTCATTCAACATACCAGTTATAGAGCAACCAACAGACTAATGAAATGTGCTTATCTTTTTGTGTGTTTACTGACAGGTCAAAGTCATGGTGCGCATTTCTTCCACACTTGCCAGAGACACGTCTGAGTCCAGCTCTTTCTTAAAAGTTGACCCCCGTAAGAAGCAAATCACACTGTATGACCCGTTGGCCTGTGGAGGTCAGAATGCTTTCCAGAAAAGGGGCAGCCAGGTTCCACCCAAGATGTTTGCTTTTGATGCAGTTTTCCCACAAGATGCATCACAGGTATGATCAGAAGAGTTATCTAAGCAGCAGTGTGCACCAGAACCAAACTGATTTCTGCTGTAGCAGTAGTGGACTCGTATCAGGGCTGAATTTGGTCTGCCATGTTCGTCAATAATGAAATCAGTTTATCAAATTTTAGCTCAATAATGGTGTGCTTTCTTTATTTTTTACTGTAAATAATTTATCCTGTAATTATACATTCAATAAATGTGCTAAATAGTGCCTAGTGGGAAAATCCTCAATATCAACAAGTTACTGTATATTATAAAATATTTTTATTTGGTGTTTACAGAGATCTGGTCAGAACTGCAGTTCTCTAATGCAGTCCTCTGTTAATTAAGGGATCAAGGATTATTTTTACAGTGTTCTATTGTACAGTTTGCAAAAAGAAGACAGGGATTTTAATCCACAAGTCTTTATTCATGTGTATATATTCAGATTTCTTATCTTTATTAGACTTTGGTCTGATGAACTATGTCACCCAAATGTCATGAGGACAGTAAAAGAGTGAAGTAATATTGCAAAGTAAAATTAGAAAACAGTCCTGTAAGGCTGTCTCTGTATTCATAAGCTAAACTGAGCTAGGACACAGGGCCATCTAAAGTACTGTCACATAATTGTATCATTAGGTCACTCCCTCACTTAGTCCTGGTCCAAGCAGCTAGCACCTCGCAGGCTAGTGCCTGGATGCAGTTCAAGGGGCTGGCCTGTGAACAGTCTCTTTCTTGGCCCATTTTATTTTCTGTTGTAGAGATAGTCTAGAAATAGCCATGGACTAGGGTGAATTTACATGATGTGTTGTCAAATGCAAAGTGCTTCCCATCAAGGCCTAAACTGCGAATTCTGATTGAGTTTCATTCACTGCTGTTAAGCAGTTGCTGCGGAAGCACTGTAGACCATTCAGCCTGCTTGAATCTTAAATTCACAAATGCCTGGGGTAAATTTCTGTGTTGTACTTCTTAAAATACTGCTACAGTCTTCAGAATGGAGTCTACTGCTGCAAAAAGCTGAGAAGACTCATAATAATGTCAGGTCAC
This sequence comes from Rhagologus leucostigma, assembly GCA_013397725.1. NCBI lineage: Eukaryota > Metazoa > Chordata > Aves > Passeriformes > Rhagologus > Rhagologus leucostigma. The sequence continues at coordinate 1,001,837 of VZTD01000534.1, forward strand.
CTAGCTAATACCAAAGAGGCTGTTTGTTCCCTTTACATTCCTTACCCACATGCTGGTGGAATTGAACTCAGTCTATAATTGGGCAAATAATACAGCTTGCAAAAATTCCTCAGTGTTGGATTGTTTTTTAATCAAATCTGTATTTTAAAATCCCCTAGTTCTAACAAACCAACTACATCCCCTTACAATATGCGTATTTTTTTTAACACCGCAAAGGATGCTGATGCATCAGCGAATGAAACTTGACACAGAACAAAAGTCCTGCTTCATATGCTTAGACAAGTAATGTCATTCCCATCAACATCACAGGTCACATGAATGAAGACAAGCAGAATTAGATTTTTTGATACTTCAACATGGTATCTTGAGCATGGATGACATTACTACCACTTTCCAGTGAAAATAATGATTTTCCTTATTATTGTTAATGTTTTTATTTTCTTTCTTTCCTTTTTTTTATTCTTTTTTTTTTCCCAATACCTGTGACAGGCTGAAGTATGTGCTGGGACTGTGGCTGAGGTGATCCAGTCTGTGGTCAATGGGGCAGATGGCTGCGTGTTCTGCTTTGGTCATGCCAAGCTTGGTTGGTACTGCTAAATTTCCCTACTCAAGCAGCAAAATGAATATTTTCAACCCAGGATTGTTAGTCTGTTAGATTAAGGAAAAGAAGCTTTCATTTGTCTGTGTATATTAATTGTATTTGAAAGTAGTACACTGTGCATGATCTTGTACTACATCTTCACCTCTCATTTACACCTCTACTAACTTTGCTTATTGTGTAAATGCTGGACAGCATGCTCTAGAAGTTACCTTTGAATTATTGCTTCATTTCATCCCTTAAATATTATAGCAATTTTGTCTTGCGTTGTCTTCAGTTGTTAACGAATGGTCCAACAGTGATCTACAGTTTTACAGATGTGCTTGGTGTTGGTGAGGATTTGCCCAAATGCCACTTTTATCAAACTGTGTAAAGGCTGTGAGTATTCACTCAAGTACTTGATGTTTGTGATGACACTCTTCAAGTGCTGTGACTGGGCACTCAAATAGTTTGATTTATACTCTATTCCCTGATTAGACAATTCACTCATTACTGACCTCTTCCTACTGTGTCTCCAACAAATCTTATTCTAATGGTTAACTGAATGTTACTGATGGATCAAAACTCACACTTTGGACATGCTTCAATAGCATTTCAGGTATTTGTGGAAGGACAATAAAAAGGAGAATCATCATCATCAACACACTATTCTTTTGAAATAACTGGATTTTGAGAGTAATCATATGTTTTGTTCATGCTTATCTAATTGTATTTTGAAAGTACTGTCTCTTGAATGAAGAGGGTTTTATTGCATGTGTGTAATGATCTCCATTCTTTACTGTCTCAAAGAAACACAGATGTACACATACAACTTAAGAGGATAATTCAGTTTTGCAGGTAAAGAAGATCAAGCTGTATCAGGCTGTGATTATCCCAAATTATAGGCAACAAAACCTGGTGAGCACTGAGTGCTGCAATGCAACCTGGTCTGGTACAATGAATGGAGCAGGTTGCTGGTCCAGTTACACCAGAAGGTCCAGTTACACCCTCTGGACCAGGCAGGAGTAACACTAGGATAAGCTCTTAGATATTTAACCCCTCTGTGACCTGCCAAACACAAGATTGCAAATAAGATGGAAAAGGAAACCACCAGATAACAGCATCTCACAAGTGCTTTATGTCCTTCAGAGAGGTATCCTAGCTAGGGTTTTCCTGAAGCATGAGTTGAGTCTCTGCAGTTGCTTTGTTAACTGCACCACCATACCACAAACCACAGACATACCCAGACCTTGACACAGATATGTGCATAAAAGTATTCTTCTCACTGACCTTTTTCCACATAGATTCAACGTAAGAAATGAAGTAAAGAAGCCACAAGCACTTGCCTGAAAGAAAACTTACCTAAAAGCATTCTATGTAGTGACACCTAAAGCAGTGTAAAGTAGTACTCTGTGTCTGTACTTAATCAGCAAACTTTTACAACATAGACAAGCCAGAACTATAATTGCAGAGCTAAAAAATACCAAACCAGAGGATGGTTTTGACCCAGATGAAATATTAATTGTTGTGGACCCACTTCTGCACGAAGTGATCACATTGGTTGGTTTTAGGGGTTTTTTTTCTGAATGAAGTTACATCTGTGTGACTCTGGGACCAGGTTTATGTCAATCCCAACTCCAGCATTTGAAATATAATCTAGTGCTTTGAAGTACAATGGTATTGAAAGAATACCAGACTTAGAGTATTTAAAGTAGAGGTTTTTAGAGACCGTGGCACCCCTGCTCTGCTCAATTTCCCCCACGATTCACCCACACCAGAGGCTGCAGCGTTGCAACGCGGGGGCCTGCAGCAGCCTGCCTTGGGAATGGGAGATGTCAGGGGAATGCATGAGCTAATGATTTTTGAAAGAAGCTCAAGATTTCATCTGCATTTTCCATATCCTATTTGTCTACCTGCCTATATTTTCCCATTGCTGACTGTCCTTGTTGTAGTGAAGTTGTTTTCATGAAGCTGTGCAGGATAATCTCTCTTGGCAGAAGGCTGTGAAGGTCCTGGGAATGATGTTATATTTTCTTCATCCCCCCATTCCTGACAGGGAAGTCATACACCATGATTGGGAAGGATGATTCCATGCAAAACCTTGGAATAATTCCTTGTGCCATCTCATGGCTCTTCAAGTTGATTAACGAACGCAAAGAGAAGACAGGAGCGCGCTTCTCGGTCCGGATTTCTGCAGTGGAAGTGTGGGGGAAAGAAGAAAATCTGAGAGACCTGTTGTCAGAAGTGGCTACAGGCAGCCTTCAAGATGGCCAGTCCCCAGGTGTCTACCTTTGTGAAGACCCCATTTGTGGCATGCAGGTGAATCCAAGATGCATGTTACACTGAAACAAGTAACGTGACCTTTTTTTTTTTTGAGCTATTGAGATGGTTCAAATTCAAGAACTACCCAGAGCATAAAGTTTATAGACTTGAAAGTGTTTACTTTAAAACATGCAAGAACTTTATGACCTGCAGCTGCAAGGCCATCTGCTCTTCTGGCCTAAATATTTGTACCTCTGGTATAACTGATATTGAGCAGGGGCTTGTGTTTGCAATAAAATGTGAAAACATTCAGTGCAAACAAAAATTCACCTTATTCTTAAAAAAAAAAGAAAAAAGAAAAAAGTGTGATCTCTCTTTTGTAAAACAACAAGCTAAAATATTTACAGTACTGCAAAAATAGCTGTAGGCCATTAATATGGCTGTTTATTTCTTTATAAACAACATTATTTATAGCATTTGCATTAGCAATGTTGTAGGGAGCATTAATTGCTACTTATTAATTCCTGCCAAGAAGTAAATTCCTGAGCTGGGCAAGTCAAGAAAAACTCAAACTCTTCTCAGGTTTGGAGTTTTAGTAGGAATGAGTAACTGGCTCTCTGAGTAACTGTGAGAAATTCTCAGCAGCCCTATTCCCCCCCACCTCCTTGGTTTGAGGGGAAAAAAGACCTATTCTTTAATTTTGCTGTTTGTGAGGGAGTAAATCTGCTTTTTGTACGAGTAGATGAAGAGGGAGCAAATGAAGGTGATGGAGCTTGAAAACATTCTTTCAACCTGAAAAGCAAAGGCTGCTTCTGTTGAGAACCTGGAGAGCCCTGCCTGTTCCAGGATGGAGAATGGAGGGAGAAGGGAACAGACCTACAGGGTCATGTACTCTATATCCAGCTCCAAGCATCTAGAGATCATGACTCACGTCCACACAAGTCATGAACTGTGAGATTTTAAACAGCAAGTAATAAATTTTGTGTCTTATCTCTTTGCAGTTTAAGCTTTAAGCTTTCTAGGCATACTTAGGTCATATTTTCCATTCTTTTCCATTCTACCTAAGGACTATAAAGTTGTGTTTTGATTTTAAATATCAGTTAGGGTTCTCATTTTCTTAACTCCTGACTCTAGTGTTTTATGAAATACTTACTGTATCACAAGAGATCTCACCCTCTGGTATCCAGTAACTGGTGCAGTCTAGTAAATATGAGAGACTTGAGTCTGCACAGTTCCTGTTGGGGTGGTGGATGGCTTAGTTAAGATCTGAATTTGCATATGTACGTTACATGTGTTACGTAACTGTGTCACAACCAGAATCTCCTTAGAGCTTAATCGTTTACTAAGGTATTTTAGCACAATAGCAATAATAATAATCAATATTCCATTATGGTAGCTTATTTTCATATAGATACAGACAGTACAGCTATATACAAAAGGAATTATTTTAGATCAGTGAAGAAGAGGTAGCTCTGTGAGACACCTATGTATCTTTGCAGTGTGAAAGACTGAATGAAATTGCAAGGAAAGAAGCTTTTTTATGTGTGCTTACAAAGCATTCTGGAGTCATGTGTCCTACACCTGAATTCTCCAAATCCTCAGATGAAGGGAGGATATTATATTAGAGCCATACAGATATGCAGAATCAGCAGTGTGTGTAGCAAATGAATGATCACCATATGTCATACTGTCTGTCACTGGACCTTTCCAAGTATGCACATTTTCTTTTTGCTTACATTAGTGAGATCAGCCCACAGACTAGCCTGCCTTCTGCTGGCCCTGTTAACTCCTTCCTATCCCCCTCCCTCTTTCCTGAGAGAGCTTAGCCTTCAGCTGTGTCACTCCATCCCACACACAGCCTCAGCTTTATCCCTCCTCAGGCTGATTAATGGTTGCAAAGAGAAAACAGAAGTACTGTCTTTTGGAGAACTTACCTGCCAGCTATATTATATAGCAGGGGAACAAACCCTGTGAACGGGGAGTTCCTTGCTGTTTTTATGCCAGACAAAACAAGTCTATCCTATGGGCTGTGGGCCACTTCTGTGTGCTGCCAAAACTAATGCCATCAAATGGCACAGTCACGTGTCCCTTCCACAGACAAGCTAATCCTAGGTGCCATGAAACATGCATGCATTCCTAACATTAGGAGGGGTTAATAATATCTGCCCTCCTATGCTGTCTGTCACTTTGGAGAGTTAAGAGCAGGCTGGTGACAGGGATTGAGGTCCAGCAAATATGAATGTATGTACATTACCTGCCTTGTTCCATTTAATGGATTGCCCTGGCTTGTGAGCAGGTGCGTAATAAAGTTGTGGTATGAAGTGGCATAGAAAAGGCTTCTCTTGTGTGCTGCTCCTCATATGCCATGGGGCAGAACACAAACATCAGTCCTGTTATTTTTGAGATTTAGCTGTGGGCTGCTTCCTTCTAACACTTTCTGAAGGGTAAGATGTAGCCCTGCCACTGCTGTTTTCTACCAGCTGTTGAGTTTCAGATTGACATGTCTTCCGCAATTTTTTTTCCCACTTCTAACCACGAGGGCTCCTGGTGGGCATGTTACTGCCACTGCTAGTGTCAGGAGGGTCTCATTCCATTGGGCACCTCCTCCTTTTTGGTCCCGGTAGAAGCCAGTGTATCCACACCGTGTGTTGATTGTGGGAAGCTGTCTGGTGGTGTTTACCTGTGTGGGAGTTTCTCAGCCATTTCTCCCTGGTGTTAACTGCAGCTTCAGAATCAGAGCGAGCTCCGCGCCCCTACGGCAGAGAAGGCCGCCTTCTTCCTGGATGCCGCCATCGCCTCCCGCCGCAGCAGCCAGCGGGACTGTGATGAGGAGGATCACCGCAACTCCCACATGCTCTTCACTCTGCACATCTACCAGTACCGCATGGAGAAGAGCGGCAAAGGCGGAAGTAAGCTGTTCTCTTGCTCCTCTCTGTCTCCTTCAAGCTTGCCTGGAAACTGGGCCTTCATACAATATTCTTTAGTGGTGAAAATTAGTTCTCCATTCAGCATGGAGTGGGGCCATTCATACCAGCAGACTGTCCATGTGCCTGTGAAGACCCACCAAAGGCCATTAAAGGCCACTGGGGATTATTTCCATCACTTGTCAGTTTAGTTGCTCTTGTGGAGGTACTGGCAGTTCTCAGCCCTGTGTGGGTCTCTGTACCTTAAAAAAAAAGGTGCTTTTCTAATTGGCTTTTATTATTATCTTTACAGATAGCGTTGAGGTCATGGATTAAAATATTGTGGTGACTGGAATTCCTTGCCACTCTTATGTTAACTGTTCCTCTTTGGCACCTAAATAGGGCAGTGTGTGTGGAAGGTGATGCTGGCAATCCATAAACTATACCCTTTCTTGGAGATATATGATATTTTAGTTGCTGGCCCAACTAGGTGTGCGCAAAAAGGGCTCTCATGGTTCTTTGGAAAGAGTCTGGATTTTTCAGATAGGCTTGGTCCCTCTCTTTGCCATGTATGTTTTCACTGGCTTTTGTCTTTATTTCCATATCCCACTTTTAAATGAGGAAAAGGTGCTTCTATATCTACATATATATTTCTATAATTTTCAAAGCTTTCTTTTTTCTCACACCATTTATATTTTTTATTATATTTGTCTTCTGTTTCAAGTCTCCCAAATTGTTTATGACTGCAGATATACAGAGAGAGTTTTCCTTTCAGTAAATTCCAATGATAAAATATTTGTATCAAATAAGAAGCGCCCCTGCTGAAAAAGAAAACTCTGACATTAAAATTTTTTTTTTAAAATAATAATTTTTTTACAGGGAAAAATGTTTGTTTGAAAGACACCAGAGACATCTGCTTCTTTAAATTCATGGGCTTAAGCAATTCTGCAGAAACAGCATATGTTTCAGCTCCTGGCTCTGCGTAGGTTATTGGTAATAAGGAATAGATTGCAAGGCATGAAGTGTGGTGGATGATCACCACTGCAGTATTAATGTCTAATGTTTAAATGAAGAAAATTTGCATTGACTGTACTTACAAGAGAGAAAACCAGAAAGTTGCTCTAAATGGAAATGTGGCTTGCATGTGTTTAAGTAATAACCCCTGTGGAATTGGCAGGCAGAAATCTCAATTAACTAAAGGTTTATTAATTAACCACCCTGCGGAGGAAAGGAAGACAGTGAATACTCAAACAGACTGGTTTATAGGAATAAAATGGCTGATTTTGAGGGAATAATTACTGCAATTATTTAATGCTCCGTATTTTTTACTACATGAAAGTACGTGTACACACAGTCCTTTTCTACTACTTTCAAATACCATTAATAAAAGGGAAAATATTATTTTCTTGTGGCTATAATTTCAGGAAAAGAAGACATGATCCTGTTGGATTAGAATATGGCATGCTTTGCCCACTACCTCTAGTTATGTCTTTGCTCGTGGCCATACCATTACTCCTGTCTTCAAGTTCCCATATCTGAGTGGCCTTACAAGCTAGGCAGGGTCAGATCCCACTGATAATTGAATGAGGGGGAATTCCAGCTGCTCAGAAAGGGCGCCTAGTGATTATCACTGTCTCCTGCTATAATGAAGGACTTCTCAGAAAAAAAATCCCATGAAGATAGTAGAGATATATAGATTCCAGTAACAGGATTAAAAAAAGGATGCGAAGAAGGGAAAAAAAAAGAAACACAGCTTCTAAATGATAAGAGATTAAAGGGCTGGCTAACGTGTGATTTTGGTAAAAAATGACTGTTAGACTAAGGCATTGGTACTGTACTTACCTCCTTGTTAGATTCATTACCAGGAATGTCATGAAGCAGGCTTAGCACCATTGAAATAAATGACATTGTGGCAGAACTGGCTCACTGTCATTTTTCAGCTGTCAGCTCTGCAAAGTTTCTGTGACCATAGACAAAAAACCAAGTGTTAGGATGTTCCACTTCTTTCCTCTATAGTAGCCAGGCACATTAGTGGAGAACTTGCCTAACAAATAACTTCATTTTCAGATCAATCAAGTGGATCTACAATCTTAAAAATGTTACTTCAATGTGTAAATTAAATAAGAAAGAAACAACCAGTAAGTTATCTTATTCTGGATTTCCTCAAGTTGTATAATAGGAGTATATGTGGAAACAATATGACTGAGCTTTTGAAAGGTAGTGATTTCTTCCATTTTCTTTTCTTTCCCTGACATCTGGTAATCTTAGCAACAAAAATATTTATTATATATGATTCAGTAAAGTCACCTACAGTCATTTGCAGTAGCAACCAAATGCATTTCTTCGTTTTTCTAAATAAATGATTGGGAGTCACTGAAGTAAGGTAATTTCAGCCTTCTGAGGATAGTGATCTTAGAGGACTCAGGGACTCCTTAAGTTTAAGGGTTTTGAGGACTCTTAGAGCGGAGACAAAGGTCCTCCACGATCAGTTCAGAGGTGCAGATGCCTTATTGTTTCCCCAAGGCAGCCTAAGTTTTTGCATTGAGTGCAGGAGCCCATAGTGTGTGTGGATACTTTCTTGTGAGGGGAATACGTAGAAGTTCAGTGTTGCCTAACACCTGATATAGCTGAAGAACTAACAGGACTTTAAAGCAGCAGAAGTCACTGTATTTTAACAATTGTTGACGGATACTGGATGCATTTTTGGAATGTTATTCTCAAATCCCATAGTATAAATCACTTTCATAGGAGGTCTTCTGTCTTCTTTCATCTCTTTTTTTTCTTACCAAATGTGCAAGTGGAGATCCTGTGTCAAAATGGCTGTGAATTAAACTTGCATAGAGGTAAACTCAGATGTGAAAGTATTTCTGCTGCTCTTTAAGGTGTGTTTGTGTCCTCATATATTGCTATTACCTTTTGAATTAAGATCCTAGTAATAAAACTGCCTTTTCCTACAGACTGCTTCTAAACTAGCTCTTGAGAATGGGGAGTAGTGGTCCAAGATCAGATGCAAAAAACTCAGCTAGGAAATTGTCTTGAGATAGTAGAAAGCTAGAAGCACTTCTCTAAAGTCTACATAGTTCCCATCCTGTATTCATAAGGGGCCATAGATTTTTAAAGAAAGCAAATATCTGTTAATCTTGGTGTTTCAATGGTAGCATCTTTTCACTCTGAAAGTAGTGTGTTGATACAGAATAAGCAAGAAAAAAAACATAGAGTTCTATTGCCAGTTTTACAGAAACTGTTTTTAGAACAGAGGTGCTACTTCACAATCCATCACCCGTAGCATGGCAAACCTTTTCTTAGCTGAAATGATACTGTGAAAGAGTATAGGCTTGAAGAAAAATTGAGCATCCCACAGATGCCACAGGTTCTTCTTAAGATACAGTATTCAGGATGGGAAAAATAAGAGAAGTATCCTTACTCACTAAGCAGGAATTCCTAGCCTGTATTTCCCAGACAGAGAAACGGTAGTGACAGAGAGAGTAACAGAGCCAACTCAGGTACAGGCTAATAGAGCTATATTTAAAAAAATATAGTCACACTGGTGACTCTCACAGAGTTAAGCCTGCAGGAGCGGGTGAGTACTCAGCAATTTTTTAGCAAGTCCAGAGTAGACAGCAATGTACAGCAATGTACAGCAATAAAAGCTGACAGTGCGTTAGCAGCACCCCTACAGCTGTGTCTGCTAACAGGAATTAGGGAAGGCTTCTGGGTTGTTTTCTCTTCACAAGTCATGGTGAGTCTTTTGCTTTCCTGGGAAACTGCTTTTGGAGGCCCACACTAACTGTCTGCTTTCTTTGTTTATGGCAGTGTCTGGAGGTCGCAGCCGCTTGCACCTTATTGACCTGGGCAGCTGCGTGAAAGTGCTCAGCAAAAACCGCGAGGGGAGCTCTGGCCTCTGTCTCTCCTTGCCAGCGCTGGGCAATGTCATCCTTGCCCTTGTCAATGGAAGCAAACACATCCCGTACAAGTAAGTGGTGGTCTGGGTTATGCTTAATGAGAGGATGCTTGAAAGCAGTTTGTCTCTCTGGGCCTGAGGCAGATTTGGGTAAGGAGGAAAACAGTCTGCTGGGGTCAATGCATCCCTCTTGAGCTACAGCAAAAGCTGCCTGAGGTTCAGTGACACTTGATCTGACCTTACACCTGGTAGTTACACTGTGTTTGACAAATAGGTTTCAAAGGAAGAAGCCTGCTGAAATAGGACCCAGGTGGCTGAAAGAGCTTAAGGTTTGAAGTTCAACACATTAGGGTTTTGTTTTCTTTGACTGTTCAAAGATTTTTTTTAGTGTTTCAAAGCATGTGAGAGCATTTCATATTTGCTCCAAGGAGAGGAACATTGCTGCCGTAATGCAGCTCTGTAGAGAAAATTATCTTGCTGTCCGTTGTATGGAATTTAATTTCTTGGAAATATATGTCACAATGAGCATGCATGTTTGTCATGAGATTCCTTCTGTGATCTAAGGTTATTTGCGTTTTATTTTTGCATGGTTTGATTCTCAGCCTTTCATTTGCAAAAAAGAAGTAGGCTCTAGTTGCCAGAGTAGACCAGTGGCCTTTGCTACTGCAGGTGGCTTCTGGGAAACGAGAGGAATTGCTCACCTGGTGGGTATGCCTTGTGCTCATTTCTCTTCATCACTGCCTCGCCCCATGTGTCATGATGTGCCCCCCCATGTGCGGGTCTGAGAGGAAGCTTGGGTTCATTACCCAGCCCAGGCAGTCACATTGCCTTCCTATTGAGAAGTTTCTGATTTTGTGGGCGGTATTGCTTTTCTCTAGCCTAGAACTGAGGGAGTAGCAACTAGCATCATGGGAATGGCTTCCAGTAGCATCTTGTAATCAAACTGCCAATGAATGTCACCATTCGTGACGAACAGGTGTATGACATCGGGAGTTAGGAACAACAGGATGACATGGAGAACGAACCAGGTCATCCACAGAGCAATGTTTCACTCCATGCATTTTAGCCTTTTTAGCATTTAAAAGGCTGCAAGTATGATTATTTTCACACATTCATTCAAGATTGCTTCTTTGGTTTTGTCCTCATTTTGGAAAATAAAAATGAATCGAGATTGGTTATAATTCTATTTCTTTTCCAACCTTTATTTTCAAAAATTATGTGGCAGTCTGGACTTAAAACACGCTTTCTGGAAATATTCCCATTCCTGGAGCTCAATCAGATGGGAATTCAGTTAATGACTAACCAAATTTCCATGTATAACCATTCATTAAATGTTTCGTGGATCATGCACCTAGGCATAGTGTGAAAACAGCTTGAATTCTGCACGTCACAAAGTGTAACTCAAGCAATGCTTATCAAAAACCTGTATCCCTTCCTGCTGGATTTTATGGATTGAAGAGAAGGTCACCTGTAGGAATACAAAAGATGACATTAGTGATGCTCGCTAGGCTAGAACTAAACATACAGGGAACAGTTACCAAATACAACAATTGTCTTTCCTGGCAATGCTTGACCAGGAGAAAAGCGTTACCAAACACATCTTCTGCTTGCTGTGTGTTCAGTTTCTCTTTGCTGTGACTCCCAGCTGTTGCATTTCTGAGTCTACACAGCCAGACATGTCAGCGTATTTTCTCATCAATGTCTGTACTGCTGAAAGAAGATCAAAGCTCTCTTCAGGCCACAATCGCCTCTTGAATTCACTCCAAATAAGAATTCTTCCTATAAGAAGATACCAGAGAGTATAAAGAAGTGGTTGGTCGTCTGTAAATCAGAGGCAATGTCCTGTTTCTAAGAGGACTTTTAAAATATAATTTGAAAAATATACTGGCATATTTTGGAGAGAACTTTTTCTTCTTGTTGAGAAGAATCCAGAAAGCATTTTTTCCTGTGAGCAATGGAAATAAGAGTTTTGGAGGCTGGATGAGCACAGACACCATTAGCTCAGTGATCCGGCAGTACAGGTGTGTCCTGCTCCTTGGTGGAGATGAGAGGATGGGGGATGTGGATGTGTCTGCTGCACTGTAGAAGAGGCTGAGTTACCCCACAGACAGAGGTGATATGTGTTCAGTGGCACCTCTTGTTTAGAGCAGTGACTAGCCTGTCTAGCTGGGATAATTCCCCTTTCTCTAGGGGTGTTCACTTTCACTGCTAAGTATAAAATTATATTTCTTTTAACTGCCTTTTTTGAGTAGGACCAAAGGGGAACAATGGAAGTGTTTTCTTATGTGACAGCTCTGCACATTGTGTGTGGTCTCAGTAAATTTCCATAGAGCAGCAGACAAAATGGAGCATCTTTTCTGTATCTGAGCTATTAAACAGCCATTAAGTATTTTATGGCAGCCTGTCAGTAGGCACTGCACGGCTTCCTGGGAGCCTGGAAACTCACAATGCTATAGGTTTTCTCTTACTGCAGAAATTTGGTTCTCTAAACTCCGAGAGGCTGCAGGCTCTTAAATTCGTTTCAGTTTTGTATCCAGCTTTATCTCCGCAGGTAGTAGTTGTAGGGAAAAGCTTGTTCAGATTCATAGCTGGTGCAAGCAGATGCTACTGCATTGCCTTCAGTGGTCTCTGTGTTTGTGCCAGGGATGAATTTGCCTCTCCACCTGCAGTCTGTGTGAAAAACACATGCTGTTTTTCAGCACATGTTGCTTTTCTTTAATTTTTACCCATAAGGCTAAGCCTTGGAAACCATTCAATTGGAATCTTACTCCCTTGGGAAGAGCCCTCCATACATTCCTATTTTGGGAATAGTAACAAGGATTGATATTAGCTTTAGCAGGAACTTGTCTACTGAAGTTGTTAGAAAGTAGAAATTCTCAGACATCAAACGATGTGGTCTGATATGGTTTGGGGGATCTTGTCTTGTATTCAAGTCAAATTTCACATAGGTCTGAAGAACAGGCGAGAATCCCTATACTGAGCAAATACTTGCAGCTAATATGTGACCAGACCATGATTTCTGGGAGTTTGTATCTTTGATATATGTACTTTTAACCTCTCTCTAATATCCCAGTGTCTTTGTCACTATTACTGTCATTGTTTCCAGACCTATTTTGAACTTTAATAAGCACATTTGTCTGTCATGGTATGAACCACTAAGTTCTTCCAGCTCAGTGTGTCATATAAAAATAGAATTTTTATTTGGCTTAAATACATTGCCATTTTATGTCACCAGTTTCTTTTGCTCTTGAGGTATGAACAAATCCTTCAGAAGACTGGGAAAGAATTATTTTCTCCATGGGAATGTCAAATATCTTCAAAAAAATTGGAAAGAGGCACTTGCAAGCTCAAGGAAGAGCAAGGGAGTCAGTTCTGACCTGACCAAATATGGTTGGGCTTAGATCTGCTACAGAAGGGTTTTGCTAAGATGCAGTAATTGTTAGTGTCATTTAATTTTTTTAAGAGAATTTCAGTTTTATATTAGTGCTGCATTATCTGCCTCTGATTTCCAAGATGAATGTGTTTTAAACCCTCAAATGAACACCCATTTGCACAAACTCCAGTACTGGTTTATACAGCTCACTATTCAAAAATTACTCCAGTTGCTAGGCAACATGGGTGGTGATAATTCATGGTAATGCTGTTTTGGAAATAATCATTTTTATGCATTTTAATGACTGTGAGAATGTAAGAAAACTGTTTAGAAAAGTGCAAGGCTGTAAGAATTTCTCTTCCAGAAATTGTTGCTTGTTTTATTTAATAGGCTTCTCTCTTAATGTGCTATCCCAGTGTGCTAGTGTTTCTAAAGGCATCCTATATTTTGAACTACATGCTTATGCTTATCCAAGGAGGGAGTCTTGTCTGTAAAATAGATGGGTGTGAGTTAAAAGCATGAATTTTATTCTTGGCACTTCTGCTTCTCTGTCATATGATTGTTAGTGGAAAATTTTCAGGAGGAGATAAGGCCAGCTTAAAATCTGTTCACAATACAGTTCTTGGACTATAATTAGTATTAGCACTGGAGTTTTTATCCTTATTTATGAGCTTGTACTAAGTCCTAGCTTTGTTGGATTCACACAACAGTGTCTGCTTACTAGGTATAAGAATTTAATGACACATTTGAACTATATGGCAAATGAGCAATCTATTTAATGGTTACTTCATCAGCACCTGAAACTAGAATTTTTTTTGTTTTGTTTTTCATTAAGAAATTTCAATCACTTTTACATTCCACTGCTTCATCTGTGTCTTCTATTCCTTTTGCTCCTCCTCAGATCACAGAAAGCCTCAGAAAAAAAAATCTGGTGTGCCCTTCAGAATCTCCAATCTTTCTGTGTTAATTTAATATTGATTATATTAGAAGTGGACAAAAAACTGTTTTGCTGTTTTACTTGAGGAAATGTGAGAGCAGAAGAAGGGGGGGAAATGAGGACATGAGAGACAGCTGAAACAGAATCACAGGGCTGGGAAATGGCCTGAAATGAATGGGAAAGCTCCAAGAGACACTGAAATTATGTGTAGAGGAGACAACAATTCACAGAGAGGAACTGGGAAGCAAACAAGGAAGAAGAAATGAGCCTATTCAAAAAGAGAAATAAGCCTGAGAAATACCCCTGAATGATCCAATTGTAGGAGAGTGTAGGAAAGTGGTCAATGGGCATTTTGTTGAATGTGAAATAGTTCCTAATTAGCTATCAAAAACGTGGTCTGCTCAGGAACAAAATAATTTTTCCTCGACGTTTTCAGCCAGGTCATGTGGACTAGAACCTTGGCTAGCAGACACAAGCCACTGGAGCAATGCCACCTTACACCAGTGGAGGACCTGGCCAGAGGTGATTGCTCTTTGTCACTGGGCAAGTGCAATGCAGTTGCCTGCAAAAGCACTGAAACTCTGTCAGCACACGTATAATGAGGACTTGGAGCATCTGGAAATTACGTTCACCTTTGGGGTTTTTCTGTATCTGACAAGTTTACTAGGTTGAATTTCTGGCAATTTCCTTCTTCATTCCAGGGAACTACATAAAGTAGATGGAATCAGGTATGCACAGTCTGTGAATGTAGGAAAACTTCTTGCATTTTATTAGAGTAATTTAATCAGCAGCTCAGGAGGATGCGGATGACGGGTTTGCATGCTCCAGCAATTGCTGTTGTAGTGTTCATCAACGATGCACTTTATTGTAGGATAGTTTGTACAGCTGATAGTGCAGATTTGAGCTTTATCTGCACACATCTTACAGCGTTGTGTTTCATCATCAAGTTAATGAGAGATAGTAGACAAAATCCTCAAAAGAAAAGCTGCAGTGGAGCTGCCACTCCCCAGCTTTGGGTTTTCAACTCAGTCCTGCCAGTCTGGCAGTGTGACAATAATTGGAGCAGTGGTATCTGTGAACATGTGTAGTGGGTGCAAGTGGCTGTGCTGCATTCACTGAGCCTGAACTCCTGTTGCACCAGTTTTACAACAGACCTGAAACTCCATTCTGCACAAGCATTCAAGAGAGAAGAATCAGGCCTCATGGAGTATCTCTTTGAATGCTCTTTGAACCACTCAACAAATCAGTACTTTATGGATACTGTAACAAGCAAATAATGATGGACTGCAAAATGAAATGAGAAGGGAAGTGCTGTGGTTTATAGTCAGACTTAACAGCAATTACTAATTGCATTTAAATAGCCATTCCTATGAGCAGCAGATAGCTGCATCACGGAAGGACACTACTTTGGTCCCGGGCCAGCACAGATGTGAGTGGTAATGAACAAGCAATCCAGCAGCGTGCAGTTAGTCCTGAAATATAGCTTGAGTGGAACCCAAATAGACCATTGTGGTAATTTCATACAAAAATTAATCTGCACTTAATTCATTAAAATGCAATTCTGAACCTTCAGTCAGGGTATCCAGCAGTTTATTCTCACCTGTTCCACCACTGGTTCAGGCTCAATTGAACATTAATACATTTTCTCTCATAAAAATGTGGTGATAAGTAATTTCACGTATAACTGAACAATTTTTAAATAGTCATATCCTTGGAATAACTACCTCTTTTACAATGCAGCAAATTATCAAAAAGCATGTAATAATTTTTATTAGATTTATTTCATATTTTTGGTTATCTCCAGTTTCATGAATAGTTGCATATGGATATGATGTGTTAAATTAAATTTCATTTCCCTATTGATCCTTCTTTGCTTGTACAAAACCAGTGTGACTCAGAGCAAAAGACATTCCACTGCAGTAGACCAAAGAAAATAGCTTTTCTATTTATCTGCCAGTATATTGCTGCTTGTTTGGAGCTGTGCCTCTCATTGCTGAGAAAAGGTTACAGACTGCAGAGAATTTAAAAGAGAAGCAAGAAGAATTATGAATGGTCTGAAATGAAAGAGTTGCTCACCTGGAAGGATACTGTGACAGAAATAAAGCTTCATAGCTTGCAGGGAAAAGGGGAAAAGGAGGCCTCTGAGAGAAGAGATGACAACTACTCTGTAGTGTTTCAAGGATGTGAATACACACAGGAGGAGAAAATTGCTTCTGGTGAGACAAAGTGGCAGAATGATTTCTTATTTTTAAGTAATGACGTGGAGGAATATAAACTTTAAAGCATGCTAACAGGGGTTCCTATTAGTGGAAGAACTACCCAAGAGCTGAAGTGAACACTTGGTTCATAGAATCATTTAAAAGCAAAATAAACTAGTAACTAACAAATATCCATTACCAGTTACATAATAAACTGTTTAAGATGGGTTAAGGGCTAGGCTTATGCAATTTCCATGCAGTTCTGGGTCCAAATCTTTGACAATTTTTAATAGCTGTACTTCCTTTTGATAATTTATCTTCGTCCATGGTTGTCAAGTGTCTGCACATGGCTGGCAGTTATACAAACAATAAAATGTGTTCTAGTGTGTCTACTAGAATCAACTCTGCTTTTAAGAGCCTGAAAACCAGTGGTTGGATGGATTGTTACACTTGCATGACATCAAAGAAATCCGGACAGTCTCAGCGGTGTCTTTCTCAAGACCCTACCCTAACAGGGATATGGACTGTCCAGTCCATTTCTGTGCCAGATAATTTAACTCAGATAACCACTTTTTTTCCTTCATCATTTAGTTACACTTTTTTTTAAAGTCTCTTTCTCTTTGAACTGCAAAATCAAGTTCTCCCAGTGCTTGATCCAAAACTCTATGTAAATCAATGGAAATCTTTTTATTGGGATTTGGCTTAAACCCACAGATTAGAAAACATGCTTATATCTAATTAGATGAGATAATCCTCAAATCCTTGCTAAGGGATATTTCACGTTCTGTGTTTGATGATTAACACCTTATTTGTTAAAAGAGCCAGTATGTGGTTAAGAGTTACTTAATGTTGAGTTTGTTTGGAATTGCACGGGACATAATTGATGGAATTGGTGAATGTGAAAACTGCACAAGTACAGTCATCTATTGATTGGTTGCAGATGGGTCTGTGACCATGAATTTGGAGCTCAAGAAGTTTATACAGAAACTTGCCACACAAATGGGGATTTGAGACTAGTGAAGTGGCACAAGCAGAACTATTTTATTGTCCTCTTCAATGTATACAAATAATATTTGTGACTTTAACTTAAGAATAAACATAACCTTTGCTTACATTTTCTGGGCAAATAGTTGAACATTTTTTCTTCAAACTCCTTCTTTTCTTGGACTCTATTTGACATCACTCTCTCAATGGAGTGACAAGCCCTAGAAGCTTTTAAGAGAATTGTGTGGTTTTAAGTGGAGGATACTTCAGCCAGTTTGCCTTATTGCTTCAAGAGTATTTGAATGGCATTACAACTGAAAGATGTTTTTTCACTGAAGTTCTTATTTTCATAACATGTTTGAGAGTAAAGCAATGAAGATAATCCTCTTGTGCTCTTCAGATACCAGATTCTGCTGGATGATCAAAGTCTTTGGCTGATGGTTGCCTCCAGGTCTGTACACAATGAACAGATGTGAAGTGGATTTTTTAAAATATGCATTGAGTTTTTAGATTTAAGCAGGCTGGTTAGAACTATCTTCTGAAATGTGAAAATTACCTCTCTTGTGCTGCTGGATGAACTTGCTAGATTATTTTAATTTTTAAAGTATTTTGTTTATAAGTGCCATCCAGTTGACATGCTTTCTAGCAATATCTGACAAGACTCAGTAAAATTAATATCAGACAGAAGACTTAACTGTTTTAGTTGTATTTTCTTTTAGCTTTGTTTTGCCTTATCATCTCATCAGAAAAAATATTCTACCTCCTGTATTTAAAATTACTACAATTTAAAATTATTTTCCAATGGGTTATTTTTTAGAGATGATGGAATTTACTAAATTTTTTTCTCCCTCTTCCTTATTTCCTGCTCTTGGTCAGAAACAAAACCTCACTCTCTTTGAAAATCAGTGACAAAATGTATGTCCACACTGTCAGAAATATCAGCCCTTGTGGCTCCCTTTGGTACAGCTGGTTCCAGAGAGCAGAGAGCTGTGCAGTAGAATGGTGGTGGCGGCTGTGTTGGGTGCTGTTACAGCCAGATATGGCTCAGCTCAGAGACAGCAGAGAACACAGGAGGGGAGCCTCTTACAAGGTGAGCTGTTAAAAGCACCTCATCATCTCTGTGCAAGTGGGATCTGAATCTCCTAGGAGCAGTCTTTTAAGGATTGAACACAATTTTCATGTCTGCCTCCAGCTATAAATAGAGTAGCAGAATCTTTTGTGCTCCTAGACTGTGTTCCCTCTCTCTTGCAAACAACAGTTTTCACAGGCTCCGAGTGAAGTGTTTTGAAATTACATGCCTGTGCAGGAGGACAGGAATTAGATGCAGTATCCAGATCTGCTACCCAGCTGGCATGTATACATAACAAACAAAAATGGTTTCAAAGGTATGGTGTTGGAGAAATAACTGCACTTTTTCCAAGAGGGAGAGAGTGTTCTAGGAGCTCTGTGTTCTCAGTTAGATCATGCCAACATGCACCTCCTGAATCCTGGTCATCTCTCTCACGTATGGACATTACTGGTGTGATGGAGGACAGTTCTTCTCATGTCAGAGGAAACTGAGAGTAACTACTGTAGTTGTAGTAGTTTACACTGATGTATATATTGGGGGGATGCAGGGCTGATGGAGGATCAAAGCTGAATAAGATTTGACTCTGAAAATACATGTGAAAGAGAACCTGTTGGCACCCTACCACACTCTGCTGCAGTGAGATTTGTGAAACACTCCTGTTTTTCTCAGCTAATATTGGGGCTGCTTACTGTGGAGTGGGTTTTACAGAAAAAGTGAGGGTGTGCTTTGGTAACTTTTAGAATCTTTGCATCATACAGAATACAAAATAAGCCAGTTAAGCTGGTAACAGATTTTCTGTTCTCTTGTTAGGTGAATGCTGCCAGTTTGGATCGGTATGTTCTGTGCAATGGCATTATAATCAGTGCCTTTTGTTGGTTTTGAGCTACTCTTGATTTCAGTCTGTCGTGGCTGAAACCAGGACACAGTCCTTTGTGAGCTCCTTTGCCTGCTATAATTTATGTGTGTGTCAGATGTAAAAATCAAGTAGGTTCCACAAGTGGTAAAGTCCTTTGTGTCCATTTGCAGGTGCCATGTCCATTCTCCTCACACTCAGCTCAGTGCAGGGAGCCTCGTGGCGATGAGGATGTTGTTTGCAGGAAGTCTCTGGCTGCTGTGAATCTGAATGTACGTGCTCCCAGGGACTGTCACTTTCTTCCCAGCAGGGTCAGGGACATAATGCTTCTGTGGCACTGTAGCAGAACTCACCTGGTCTCGAGTCGTATCACAACCACGTATGTTAGGTGTACTCTGAAAATTGGAATGGATTTTTTCATCCTCTCAAGAAAATTCATAGTTTCTCTGAAAATGCTATTATATCACACCCGTGCAAAAGACAGTATAAATAAATTTTTAATTCCATTGGCCAGGTTCCATCCATCAATGGTGCTTCTCTGTGGAAGAATACCTGATTCTTTTAAGGAATCTGAGCATCACACTAGTAGCTGTTCTGATACTTAATCATAGGGAAAACCCTGCTGTTTCTAAACGTATTCCTCCCATGGAAGAGCAGAGAAAAATAGGTAACTGAAGAGAGTAACAACAAAACACCCGATCTTTTCAACAGGCAGCATTTCGCTGTGGGCTATGAATAAAGAATGCTGCAGGTTGTGTATGAAATTATAGTAAGCTAATATTCAGCTCTAACAGTAACAGTGTGGGTATGTGAGAGTCATTTTGGCTAGCGATTACACATCTATTTTATGCATTAAACAGCTGTGTTATCTCTCTATTGGAACTAAAATTCAGAACACAAATAACTTTCTTAATAATTTTGTGTTCATATTCATATAGATATAAAACCAATAACTGTGTGCTTCACGATAAGTGTTACCAGTGTATTGTTTCACATTAATTCATCTCTCAGAAATATAAAATACCAAATGTTTCCTACTAATATCTAATCTGTAATCCATATTAGCTAATGAATTCTGTATTCTTCCCTGTGTATTATCCATTAATTGTGCCACTAGCTGAAGCTTCATATAAGCTCCTTTTTAAAGACTGCGTAATTTGAAAGTACTTTTTCATTTCTCCAGAAGCCAACTAAAAAATGTTACCAATAATTATTGTCATAAATACAGAGGGACTTATCTAACAAAGAGTTAAGTATTCTATGATGACATTGTAAGTTATATGCTGCATATATTATCTTTCACTGCATTTTGCAATGCCTGAATGCGTGAGTAAATTCTCCTTGGTTAACCTCAGAGTATGCAATAGGACTGTCTGTACAGTGCTTTTTCTTTCTGGCTCCTTTATTATA
The DNA here is from genome assembly GCA_013397725.1 of Rhagologus leucostigma. NCBI lineage: Eukaryota > Metazoa > Chordata > Aves > Passeriformes > Rhagologus > Rhagologus leucostigma. The sequence continues at coordinate 1,022,304 of VZTD01000534.1, forward strand.
GTGAAGGAACATCTCCCAACCCTGTGGTCTGATTATGCTCATATTGAAACATTTCTGGCACTTAAATTTGAAAACCTTTGCATATTTATGTAGAGAATATTCTTTTGGGAGATTTAAAAATCTGGGCAGAGTGGCAGATCTTCACTCTTCTTGCTGCGCAGGTTCCAAGAAGGGCAGTCATGAGGGATTCTTACTCCTTCCTCAACAGGAAGAAAAAATCTCTACTGCCATATTTAGGGAAAAAAAGGTCCAGTTTTTGGCATATTAAAGGCTTATTGTCTTGAGGTCAGGGCTAGATGAGTGTTGAGAACATGCTCAGCATAATGTGCTCTGCTGTTATCCAAGTTTTGAATTGCACAAGTACAGACCAGAAATGGATGTGTTCGAGTGGTTGTTTTAGAGACATAATTTGGGGGTTTTTAGGCATTAATGTGTGATCATGTCTATTTTTGACTCATTCAGCATTGGAACCAATAAACACAGGAAACAATACTGGTATTGTTGAGTGAATATCACAGTCTTCAGAAAAGAATCTCCAGCCCAGTAAGACTGCAGGAGATGGGACAGCCCCTAAATGTGATCATGTTCTGCTTTTCAGATATTTATGTCATTGCTCTCAATTTGTTTATATTAGTTATTAAATATAAGGTATTATATTTATATTATTAGTTATTAAATATAGTTATATTAGTTTTTAAATATAGTTATTAAATATTAGTTATTAAATATAAGACTTTTATAGCCCACGATGCCCTTAATTTACACAAGTTTAACAGAATATGGATCAGACACATTTTCCTACCTGATCCTACCTATGTCCTTCCATCTATAATCTTTTCTACTTATTAACAAGTGGTAACATTATGAAACGTAGTGTTCTTTTCCTTCTGCATCTCCAGTGTATCTCAGAAATAACTTTGATTTATCATAGAGTTTGGGCAAATAACTGTGAAGCACTCGTTGTCACTGCTGCAGTATCTTTAGTTTCTCAAATACTTTCACAATCTCAAGCAGGTGGGGGAGAAGGAGGCAGGCATAATTGTAAGCCACATTTCTGATTCTAGGACATTCCAGGGGCCCAGCCCCCCATGTTAGATCTTCTGGAGGCTTAACTGGCAGCAGGCACCCCAGGATGCCTGACATCTCCACAAGACACAGCGCACAATGCTGTGACCCTGTCTTTCACAGGTCCCCTCTACCAGCAGCAGTCACATCCTTGGCAAGCCCCTGCTGCAGGAGACCCACAGGAAATAGTGTCTTGACTGCTGTCTCAGTGACTGTGCTCCTAAACATTCTCTTATACTATATATGATGCTCTTTTACATCGTGGAGAAGGTCGAGATGTGTGAAGCTTTCATCCTTTCCTGTTTTCTTTTCTATTTGCCAGGTCTGGAATGGAATGATATGTTCTGCTGTCCTAATTGATTAAATGGCATCTATCATAACATAAAGAGATCAAACAGAATTATTTTTCTCCCGTGTTACCATTTAGAGCTCTCAATTCTTCGCGGATCATTAGCGTATAATTTTCAGATGAGCTGGCCAGGAGGTCCCTAGATAAAAATTAGTAGAAAAGATTAGCTAGGAAAGCTAGACTGGTAATGAGCTGTTGCACTATAGTAATGTGATAGGTTTATAGTTCATATCTAGCCCTAATCAGTGCTAAGTGCAAGTTGTCAGCATTTGATAGCTAATTGGTGTTTCTTGAAATTACAGTGCAACAAAATCACTGAAATGAAAACAAAGCTTTTCTTTATATATGACAAGTTAAGGGTTAATTGTAAATCCTTGGGTCAAATACACCTCTTAGCTATAATATATGCAAATCAGCTGTGCTGAGGGAAGGTTCATGGGTTGTCAAAACTTCTCTGGTCCCTTTTGGGTAATTACTATTTTTTTAAAATTGGTACAGTAGTGGCTTTGAAAACAGAACAAGGCCTATAAGCCATTTGCTATGTATTTAATATGTCATACAACGCACAAAAACCCCCTTACCCTGAACTACTGAAGAATATTAACCATTCAATGACAACTTGAACTCTCATAGCAGTCCATTTCTTAATGATTTTGTTTACTCTGTGTTCATTTCAGAACTGCTGTCCTCCCACAGAATTAATTGGATATAAAGTCATAACATGGATCTGAAAAATTATAAGGCAGGAATAATCTAAGCCACTGGATACGAAAGACTTAAAAGCCTGGCTAACTTGACATCTGTGAGCTGAGATTTTTTTCATTGCACAGCTATAAATAGATGGCTCTAATCACTCTCATAGTGCTAATACGGGAAATGCCCTGTCTGTCCTCAGTAGCTGGTGATGGGAATGACTGCTATGCACAACATCGTGCTTCCACATTGTGAAGCCAGATGAACTGCGAGCAGAACTTTCTCCGGCGTGGGTACTCTGAGAGAACTTTAGCTATCTCTTGAGAGGCTAAAGTATACATGGTCACACAATCTCATTGCTAGTCATCCAAATACATTTTTTTAATTGGCTGTTAAATTGACCATTTCCAATCAGATTTAATGCAGGCGCAGGCCTTTAGATATCTGAGGTCTGTGCAAGACTCTTGAGACTGAGAGGGCGTGGGGCAGAAGCAGGCTGGGCCGTGAAGGTGTGATGACACTGCTCCATTGCATGCTGGCTTGCCAGCCAGCTGAGCCAAATGCCAGCCAGCATCCACAAGCTAACAAGGAGAGAGGACGGAGCTGCAGCTGAAGGAGGTGAGTTAGGTGGGACGTGGCAAGGTGGGGTTGTAGGAACTATGCAGAAGAGGGAACAGCCAAAGTATGGAAAATGGTGTAACACAGGACACAAACTCAGGGTAACTAGCCTTCATTGCTTCCTCTATTCATAGAACAACTTGTTCATTTATTCTGATCCTCACCATCTGAAATGCAATTACATGAATGCATTTTCCTACTGAGTAAAATTCATACAGTCAGCAGACAAATTTCTCTCTAAATGATCTGCTCCTCAGTGTGTGGAGGAGGAGGGGGAAGAATAGAGCAAAGAGGATTTCAAATGAGTTCACTGCTAAATCATCTGAATTAAATGATCAATTTTTGTTAGTGCAATAGCTGCAAAAGTTAATACTGAGATGTTGAGAAAGTCCTGCTGCAACAATAATTTGGTATTAGCACTCAGATGTGAGAGGAACAAATCCTGAAACTCTGAGTTGAAACTCACTTTAAAGTAAATCCAGACAAGTATTGCCTTCTCAGATGGTGAGTCTTGAAATACCTTGCCTGGTCCCAAGACCAGGAAATCTGGAACAGATGTCTGTGCATTTAAATTCAACCCTCCTTTCAAGATGGGGATACATTTGGATACAACATTCAGAATACAGCCCTCACTCTCTCTTCTAAGCAGGTGTGGTACCTGATGTCTAGGTGAAAGAAATTTAATCTGTCTAGATCTGAGTAAATGCCTGAATCGGTGTCCCCTGAGAATTTACTAGTTAAGCTGAAGACGACAAGGAGCAGTAAGATGCATGAAGTAGTGAAGATTGCAGAGACAACAGTAGCTAGCATTGAAGTGGGAGCTATCAAACTAGAGGGAAGGCCACCAGGAAAGTTGTTCAAGGACCAGTTTTGGGAGAGGTTTTATTTGGTGTTATTACCAGCAGCCTTGGCACACAAAGCAGGAGCATGCTAATCATAGTGACTGCTTACACAAAGCTGAGAGCCATCATCTGTACAAAGGCAGATCAGAACATCAGATAGCAGCAGCTGTGGGACCTCGAGGGCTACAGTAATACAAATGGCACTGATGCAAGGGCGTGCCCTGATGGGCTGCTAATAATTTCTGATGCAATCTGGGAGCTCATCAGCTGGAAAGGGGATGGGGATGGGTGCTGATTTAGGCATGTTGGTTAATGATCACAGGTGTCCACAGCTAAACTAACAGCGACAAGGTAATGAAATCTGAGGAGGCATTAGGAATGACAGCAGAAAAATAGTAATAGTTATGCAAGGGGCTAGCCGTTCCTCTCCTGGGTGCAGCTCTGGTCTCCCATATAGATGAAGGGTGAATTCAGACTGAAAGGACTACAAGAAAGTCTGGCAAGGGGAGTTTTTCACGTGAGAAAAGATGAAATGAATTTGGCTTGCATACCCAAATAGAGTTAAGGAATAGAGAGCACGTGTCTCTACATGTGGCAGGAGCATTCCCATCCCTGGGGAGGCAGAGCAATGGAAACGAAAGAGCATGAGCAAATAGAAAAGTAGTTGGCATGCCACTACTAAATGGAAATGTGTGGGGGCAGTGTTAGAAAGCCATAATGTTTCTAAAGGTGGGTTTTCTAAATGCTTAAGGAGGATTATATGGTTCAATGTACTGGGTAGGGGCAGGAGCTAATAATTCAGTTTCTTCTCACCCCAGGCATCACCTGTGCTTTGATGCTGTCCCATGGGGCTTAGGCTCACGGGACCAAGCAATGCATTTTGTCTTTCTTCCTTCTCCCCCTGTGGTGGTTGTCCATGCGCTGTCTTTACCAGAACAACTGTCTTTCCTCTTGGCCTCTCTGTGTCTCCAGACACATTGGCTAGGGCTGGGTTGACTGAATGCTGAGGAACTCTTTGCTGTGTCCTTAGGAGGTCACAGCAGGCATGCAGAGGGGATGCAGGAAGGAGGCTGCAGAGTTGGGCTGTAAACCTTTATAAGCCAATTCTAAGAATAAGAATGGCCGTACTGATTCAGGCCAAATGTCCTTATAGCATCCTGTCTGGCTAAATTCAACAGCAGATGCCAAGGATAGAGTGTAAGGCTAAAATAAGTACCTTGCCAAAGAGTGCTCAAGCCTCAACTATTTTCAGCTGTGGGAATTCCTGAGTATCAGCAGCGGCTTTGTAAACAGAAGTAGGACCTTCCAGGCACATTGTAAATTATTCCAGTCTGAGGCTTTTTAAAGACAGTTAAAGTTTGAAAGGGTCTTTTTATGTAAGACTGGTTCAGCTCACTTTTGAAATTTTGTTTTAGTGCTTCTTGGATTTTGAACAGCTACCTTTAAGAGAGGTTTTTTTGTGATTTAAAACTAAATACATACAAACCTTAGTATTATATATTGCTTTCTGCCACTTACAACTCTGTTCTGACTACCAATCTTGTGGAGAGGCAGCTGTTAACATGGAAATATTCAAATTTATAGTTGTTTTTCTGAGCAGAATAGATACAATATTGAGCTCTAAAGCATGTTGTAGTTACCTCAGGTAAAACTGCAAGCAATTGTAGTAACATTCGTTAGTACAAATGTCACAACTGCTGACCAGCAAGTTTAAAATTAGAGTTCCTTTCCTTTGCCGTTGCAGGCTGTAAGATCTCTGAAGTGTCACATATACAAGAGCCTATTGAGAATCTTGTCTAATCAACTTTACATTGTATAGTGGGCAAAATAAATAGAACAATCCATTTAAAGGGGGAGTGAAACTTCAGACAACATAAAAAATGTATGTGCATCATTAATATTTTAAATTGTTGCATGGATGAAGATAAATGTATTGATACAGCCTATCTCCAATTGATTTAAACCGGAAATATATCATTTAAAAATATTTATATACGAAGTTTGCTACTTTTACTTACAAAACATCGCACTTGCATAGCCTGGAGTCCCTCAGGTTTTATTTAGGCTCCTCTGTGAATGAAGTATGATGGAGTGCGAGAGATACAAAAGAATCAAACATTTACTTTCCTTACGCCTGTGTTTATAGATGACAGAATTCCCACTGCCCTGCACCAGCTGCTAGATTTGGTCCTGTGCTGCCAAAACTGTCATCATAAACCTGCCTGTGGTTCCACAGTTTAATTTCAATGCCATGTATTTGACGTCAGAAGGGACCGGTTTAGTCTTTGTCTCATGTATCCTGTCACGAAATCTGTAAAAATCCAGTTCAGATGCTGATGACTCTTATGGGAGCTTTTCTGGAGATTTCAGTGACAGCTGAGTTTGGACCACAGTGCCAGTAGATTTCAGTTAATAAAATCCTATTTTTGGGGCTGGTTCGTGGACTTCATCTATGATCTTTATTTGCCATGCAAGTCACCATCATCACTGCTGTTGCTCAGCCTGTCTCATCACATCTCTAAATCAGCCAGTTGTGTGAGTAGCTCAGCCCATCTGTGGAAGAAAGTTTTGGCTGTCTGATAGCCATTCATTTTTATGTGAATGGAGTTCTTGGTGTCTCTCCACTTCCTGACAAGGTCACCCCACCCATATTGACTGCTGGCAGTACAAATATAGAGGCCAAGGATTTGCAGGCCAGAGTGCTCTGTTCATTAGATTCCGCAAGCATCATTGCAGCTGTCTAAAAAACTTATTGTGACCCTAAAATTATATATTGAGTAGTAAAGTACATTGAGACCTTGAAGTGCAATTGGCTTCCTAGTCTTAGGTTTTTAAAGAAATAGGCGTAATGGAGAACGTCAGCTTTCTTACTCTTCTCTAAAGAGAAAGAACGTGTAAAGTTAGACAGCTAAGTCCATCCTTACCCCTATTACTTATCCTGATTTTTAGAAAGACAGCTATGCATGTTGTCTAGGATCTGTACATATTCCCTGTACATGCCAATACATTATTCCTAAATGAAAGTCAGGGGTTTTAATTTGTAGATGATTTGGAGCTGAGCAACTGAGGCCAGTGTGTCTCCGCTGTTAAATGGGAGATGACACATTAAAAATTCCTCCTTTTTGGAACTTGCTTTGCAGTATTCACGCAAGGGCATGACTCCGCACACAAGATGGAGAAGTGTAAAGCGTTTATTGCGCAGGAAAATATTCCCTAAATACCAGCACCTAACAGGATATCGCATCATATAAACAGGGAAGATGTTCACCTCAGTGTCCCCCAATCACCTGGGATAGTGCACAGACATTGCCTATTATGGTAACAAGTAAACAATACCCTGTAAGGTCACAAACTACAATTATCACATCTCATAGGTCTGACACTGTCCAGAAACCCACAATCCTCTCTCAGCCCATCCTCGGTGACCTGGATGCACTCCCAGGATTACCCCTGAGTCCAAGAAGGAGGTTCTCTCTCCGGCCCTCAGGGCCAATCTCTCTTCCAGCACATAGTGCACCCCAACATTGCTTCACCTGCTCAATTCCCATCCTAGTTATTTCCCACCCCTTGGCTGCTGCAAAGTTCATCTTTGACAACGGGCAGGGATTGCTTCTTTTATCAGGTTTTAGCAGTTTCATGCATCTCTGTGAAGCAATTTGGAGCTGTATGTGAAAAGGAAATGTAAAAGGTACTAAATTGATTACCAGAACTGGAAGCATGACTTGGGGCTTCTGACTTTTTTTTGCTTTAATGCTGAGGGTTTAATATTTTCACTGCTTTACTTTGGGTTTTGACAGTTTATAGTCAGGACCCAATATCATGTAAGTGCATATTTTTTTTGGCTGTTGATATAAATGAACAGTTTTGTGAGCACCAGCATCAAGAACATAATGTTTCCAACAACTTGTCTCTCAGTCTGACATCCAGAAGGGTGTAAATACTGGCCAAAAGTTTTTCTGTTTTTGAGAATTTCTCTCATGTATGTGCTTTCTCTGGTGTGTTCAAGAATGGAGTTGAAGGAGTTTGTCTCTTTTCTGTGGGAGCACAAATAAGATTTCTCTCCATCCACCCAGCTGCTAATCTGGGTTACAGAGGCTTACTGTCTTCAAGCTCTGCATATTATTTTCTCAAACTTTCTTCAAATTTGCCCACAGCATAGAAGTTTATTGCTGAAGGTGATAAGGCAAGCTTGTGTGCAAGTGCAGAGGCAGTATGAACTCTTGAGCCTAACTTTCTTTGGGGAATATATCTAATGAGTGGCATAGATGAATTGTATAATTTCCATATCATTAATGACAACCAAAGTCTGCCTTCTTTTTTCTTTTTTTTTCCCTTTCCACATGGGAGTATGTGCACTTTTACTGCCCTCTGCTATAATGCTGTGGGCTGAAGGCTTAGGAGGTTGACATATAAAATCTTACTTATCAAAATGCGAAGTGTTTTGCTGAGTGACTTTCCCAGTTTCCTGGAGATGTTACCTGTTTACATGAGGAGCAGTGCCAAGTGGAGTGGTTTCTAAAACTGAACAGCAGTCAATTTATTTTCAGGTACTACTCCATTTGGGATTGCAATTAGAATAACTAGAGCTGCTCTCCAGCACAGGAAACTGGGAAGGTCATGCTGCCAAATTGTTGGCATCTTGATGAAGGAGTGTGAACTACTGCTGTCGCTACTGCAGATCTAATGAGCCTAAGCAGAATGAAGTAATTATGAAATCCTCCCAAAAGATCATGAATATTCATGTATCAATTACAAACATTTGAAGTTAATTTTCGTTTGAGGAAATAAGCCTGGTATTCCACCCTGGGTACATCTGAAGCCTAGCACTCCTTGCAGCGAAGGGCAGGGCGCTGTTTCTCGCTGCCGGGGCTCCCGGGTGCCGCAGGGTGCGGCAGTGGGCGGCCCCGGCCGGGCAGCGCGGCAGTGCGCCGTGTGGCAGCCAGCTGTCCCCCTTCTGTCCCCGCTCCAAATCGCCACGGAGTATTCACCGGGCGGCAGCCGAAGTGGTCACCGAGCCGCCTGGGGTGAGGGTAGCACGGGAGTCAGGCCAGCCTGGCAGGCAGGTGCTGGTTTGCACCGAGGGGAGAGCCGAGGTGGCTGCTGCCGTGCCCTCTCCGCAGCGCCTGTCACCTGGAGTGGCTCCGCAGCTTGTGTGACCCCAGCGATGAGACTGGCAGCAGCTCGGCTGCAGGGAGCTGAGGCCTCCTGACAAACAAGCCCTTTGCCTGGCCTCTCGAACACAGAGTGGAGAGCCTTGCTTTAGTCTGCCCTCTGCTTGGCCGTCGGAAGGCAGCGGATCTGGGGGCAGCAGCGCTGGAAGGAAAGACGCGGAACAAAGGGAGTGTGCCCTCACTTCGTGCTCACATAGGGGTGGTAGAAATGCCCTTGCTGGGAGTCTGCTCTGATCCTGCTAATATTAGCCACCAGAGGGGCTGGTGTGAAGGTGCTTTCCAGAACTTGCCCTCAGCAGATAGTCAGGGAATGCTTCTGCATACTTTTTCTTGCTGTGTGTTTTCCCCTATGACTGCACAGGCACTGTTCAGCATTCCAACCCTTCCCTTCCCAGCACTCCTGCTGCACTGTCAGTGCATAGGCAGCCCGGAGGAGAGGCAGGCAGGCTCCTAAGCTGCTCCAGTTGCTATTGCATAGCAGCTATGTTGGCTTCTCATATAAAGCAACTAAACCATACAGATAAGCTGAGCCGAACTTGTGGTTGCCTTGATACTTCCAAGTAAGGGAGCCAAGGAAGGAGGGACATGGGGAGAAGACATCTTCCTTCCCTTTATGAGTGTATCTTGGTAGAAGTTAGCCTAGCCAAGTGCAGAGTCCCTAAATTATTTAAAATCTGGATCATTATTGGTTTTAACTCCAGGATTTTTTTTTTTCTCCTGTAAATCCCAGTCTACTTATTGAGCATGTTTTCTTGACAAGTGGCATTGCTGATTTTGGGAATATGGCTTTAGCTCTAACATAGAGTTGCTGAGCCTAATTAGCTCCCTGGATTAATTGAGTTTCTGTTTTTCAGCTAGAACTTATTAGGAGCAGGCACCGTAATGAGACAGACCACTAAGATCCTTTTCTTTTTGATTATCTTTGAGCTTTGTTTGGATGTTTTTAATGGCTGCTTGTGAACGGTATTTGGTTCTGTGCTGAGATTCGAGGTACAGAAGGGAGAGGAATCCTTTTTTCTATTTTCAGTGTGATCTCTCTGAAATGATCACCGGCCCTCAGCAGAGCTGTGCTCCTAACCACCTCCTCTCTCCCACCCCAAAACCTGCACTCGCTGTGGCTTTTAAGCTACATCTGGATCTCTGAGCTCTCATTAGAGTAACACACTGAGCTGTAAGTAAGGCTGTATGTCTTCAGTTTGGTATTGCCAAAGTGCAAAGTACACCTGAACCAAACTAGATAAAATTCTCAGAGCCGGGGCAAAGACTGAGAGGAAGTTCTCTCTCTTGTTGGTTGAGTTATTTAGATGAAGCCTGTATGACTTCTGCTACACTGCTGGCACGAGGCAGAAATGAGAAGATGGAGGACACGTCTTTCTCTGTGTGTCTTCAGGGCTAGCACAGTGGTGCCCAGCTTAAAGCTGGGCTGCACTGTCGGAAACCATGCACTCTTTAATATGTAAAGGTAAAAGTGGAATTGTGTGATAGCAACAGCTTTACTGGGAGAGAGTTCTATTGTGAGATCAGTCAGCAAGACCTCAAAAAAGTGGGGAACTTTTATGTCATTTATGGATAAGAGGGCACTCCTTTTCTGTTTTGTGGACTGCTTAAGTTTCATCAGCTTTGGAGCAACTTTTACACAAAAGTTACAGCTCTTGAATGAGCCCCTTTTATGGTGAGAGGGATAGTTGCCTGACACTTGGGAGAAGAGGCCAACCCCCATCTTGCTACAATCTCCATTCAGGTGGTTGTAGAGAGCAGTGAGATCTCCCCTCAGCCTCCTTTTCTCCAGACTGAACAACCCCAGCTGCCTCAGCCACTCCTCATGAGATTTGTGCTCTAGAACCTTTGCTAGCTCCATTGCCCTTCTCTGGACATGCTCCAGCACCTCAATGTCTTTCTTGCAGTGCGGGGCCCAAAACTGAACTCATTTGAGGTGCAGCCTTACCAATGGGACGCTGTCCTTCTGTCACTGATTTTCTTTTCTGCCTTTGGTAAAAAGAAACAAAAGATGCTATTTTGTACATCTGCCACGTACTCATGTGTTGTCACAGGCACAAGGATTGTTCAGCAATATGAAATTTTCTCCTAAAAGACAACAATTTTAGGGGGAATCCCCCTACATTTTATATGCATTTTGTAATAGTACAGTTTAAGTATAAGTCCCATAGTTGGCTGCAGCAACACCTTTCTCCTGCTCTTGACCTTTTGACTGCTGTGGTGTCACATCCCTTCCAGATGTGGAATTTTCCCGGTACGTGCTCCTAAGCACAGTGTCCCCTCAGTGTAGTCCTTTCAGCTGGCTCCCCCTTCCCCTCTGCACTGAGCACAGTGTTCTGGGTTGTGCTAGTGCACCTCATACAAGATAACTAACTGCAGTGGCAGTGGAAATTTCTACTTTGCTTCATTTTCCCTTTAAGGCTAGTCAGCTTCCACCTGGAACAAGTTCATTGTCTCCCCAATGCCTCGTTTCACCAGGTGAAGAATTCCCCAGGTTAAGGGTCCAACACGTTACCCATCTTTCTTCAGCTGCCTCATTTTGTTCTGCTAACAAAGCCAGGCTTACATGGCTGAACCACCGAGGGCTTTGTCTCCCCACCTGGCCTCATTTTGCCTGTGCCTACACACATTGCTCCCATTTCCTCTCTCCCTCTATCAAAATTATTAACAGAAAGGAAAGACATAACTAAGCAAATTGTGCTGGTTCATAGTGAACTCAGCTGTTACACACCTGTAACATCTGCTGTTGGGCTTGTGCTTTTTGAACTACAAACTGTCCTTTGTAGAGATTATTCCCATGCAGTAAGAGCCAAAACCAAATATAGTCTTTATGTGGTTCCTCTGTTATGTAAACATTTGTTACTGTGAATAAAGCAGTGCATCAGCCCAAAGGAACAGAGTTAAGACTTCATGATCAGAAATGACTGCCACAGTTACTGAGATTTTTCCTTTGACATTCTATAAATAATTAGATTACAAGGCACCTGAGGGCATACATCATCTGATGCTGTAACAATAACACCTTGAGGGAGTTGACAACTTTCTCCTTTTGGCCAAATGCCTAGGAAGACACTAAGGTATATGATTAATAGAGAGCACAAACACACAGTCTTGTACTTCCTAAAGCTTAGCTGTACTATTGTATTGTCTCCCTTGTGGAATGTTATTATTCCTATTTCTGATGGTGCTGCTGTTGTCATTGAACAGCCAAAATGTGCATAGCAGTGGGGTGAGAGGAAAGGGAAGACAAAGAAAATATTTGTTATTAGGGTGGGGGGGTGGAGGGAAACAAAAACAAAGCATAGAATACAATTGGGTAAATAATCCACAGAAAAATAATTATTCCAACACTTCAGCTGGATCTTCCTCTCCAGTATTGCCTCATTTTTGTGAAACAATTCTGTGTTTGTGTCTCCCAGACACAGAATGAAATGCTGGGCAATGAAAATTCCTGTGAATTTCCTGAGCACAATATTTGTTCTTATTGCTTCATTTTCTATTCATGAATTCTATTTTGCAGCCCTAAACAAAAGCAATTACCGTTTCCCTCTTTTCTGTGGAGCTCACTTTGAACACATTGCTCATACAGATTTTCTTACAGCTGGAGGACCTGGCAGAGGAAGATCCAGGAAGGCACCAACCATTCTCTGCCCCCTTGCCCTGGCCTGCCCCTCAGCTGGCAGCATGATACAGCAGCCATGCCAAATTACGGCCACGTTTTGGGGTTCCTCTGCTGGGTGTCAGTGAGCAGCTGGGGGGAACTTGAGTGGGGAGAGGGGCCTTGGAGGTCAGGCAGTGAAAGTGGAGGATGTTAGTGGGAGGAAGAGGGAGAGGAAAGAGGAGTTTAATACTGGAAGAGTGCCTAGCAGTGATGCTGGAGAATGGCAAAGTCTGGTGTAGCTGCTTAGACCACTGCAGGATGAAACTGAGCTCTGCCAGGCTGTTTCGGGGAGGAACGGGGGATGAGCATCATGGTATGGGAATAAGAACAAGCAAAAAGGTTAGAGGAGGAAAGGCCAGCATAGACACTGATAGAAGAGTGCAGGATTGTCTGATGAGAGAAGAGCATGTCAAAAAGGACATGAACACATGAGAGCACAGGTTTCCTACAGCACAGGAAAGGAGTGCCTTACTCCCGAGTCTTAATGTTTTTCTGCAGGTAGCAAATGCTAGCAAAACCCCATGGTAAATTGTAAGTCATGTTCTCCTTCTCAACTGCTTGTCCAAACAAAAGATGGCCAGCTGCTGCTGCGAGCTAGTTCAGCACCTGAGCCTATTTGACACACTAGAATATTCCAGGCTTGCTGATGTCTCGTTGAAGCGTAACCACAAATCTACATGAAATTACATAAAATCCATATAATAAGAGCATTTGGATTGTGAAATCCATTGCTACAGGGTCAGGAAATCTCAGAATTAATGGGCTATATATTGTGTTGTCTTTTCAGGGTTCTGCCTCCATCCCCAAATACCATCTTTTTTCAAGGCAGATAAAGGACCTGCTTTAGCCGTGAATCAGGACTGTACAGTGATGCGGTCATTGTCAATAAACATATGGAGGATGGGAGAGAGGACTGTGGAAGAGAAGGGAGGTATTCTGAAAGGACCTGGTACCACCTTCAGACTAGTTCTGACAATGTGTTCTTAAAATTTTTAGATAGGCTACTAATTGTATGTTCCTGGTTTTCTGGGTATCCAGATTGAGAACCAGCTGCCCTATTTTCTGTTCAAGATAAGTCAAAGTTAGCTGTGCTTTGGATATGAAGACTATGTAATGATCTATACTCTGAAAGATCTGTGCTTCACACCAAACACCTATACTTAATGAAGTCTTCAATGTTTCAGGTATTATCAGAGGAATATATGCCTCACCTCAGAGGCATTCATCAGACTGCACTGATGAGCTCCACAGGGAAAAGAAAAAAATTAGATAGAGAGCCTTTGAAGAAATCAGTCATTCAGGATTCAGAAGAGAATTTGTATAGTCCTAACAGTAAATAAGGCATAAGTCCATACGTTGCAAGGCAAGGATTAAATGAAAGATTAAATAACTTGTGGTTCAGTGAGCACCGTTTATTCTGTGCAGGGTTTGAGGCAGGGCTCTAGTGGAAAAGTAGTATCCAGTCATGAAATTAAAGACGTTGACTAAATGTACACAGGCAACTGGGATTTATGCAGTGTCCAAGGAAACGTATCATGATATTTTGTGCTTCATTCTTCAATGTAAGATTCTGAGTTTGAAGTTGAGTATAATTAATCATTCATGAGGAAGGGAAATACAGCTATGTATAAGAGGAGCATGAAGATGTACATCTTTCCTTCTTACTGAGCAAGTGAAAGGACTAATTTACACTGATCCCAGTTTGCATGGTGGTCTCAGAAGGAGAGCAGCACTGCCATATCTCTCTCTTTTGGGGAGGTTCAATACCTACTAGGGTTCCTACTGAGAGATTCAGAAAAACAGCAGGAAAACAGGTAAGTCCTTCAGCAGCTATTGTAATGGGAGCGAGTGGAAACAACAGAGAAGGAAAGGGAGCACACTGAAGATGAGAGAGGTCCTCTGCATACGGAGGGCTGGTAATCTGTGGAATGAACTGAAGTTTTCTGCCTGGCAGTCTGCACCTCTGTACCGTATCTGCTGACATACTTCGGAGAGATATCCGAGTTTGGTTTCCTGCATGCAGGGCTCTTTCCTCTGGACTTTGCCAGAGCTACAGCTTTGCATACTTTATTTTTGGTTTTAACCCGTGTGGATAATATTTGGGAGTTTTTTTCTGTAGCCATGGTTGTCTAAGAAGCTAGGCAAGAAAAGGTTTACAAGTAAGGGTAATGTATTTTATTAGACCGAGTGATGTAGTTAGAAAAAAATGAGGTGACTTTTAAGTACTGAAAAGACTGCAGAATTGACTTACTGATATACAGGCTTTGGAGTCTGAAGTGTGGTATCCTGACCCCACCTTCATTTTCTTGTGTGTTTTATATCCCCATAATCATGACGGTTTAGGGTGAATTTCCTAAACTATAGAAACATGAGCGGATGAGATAGAAATACATTTAAAATGAAGACAGGTTTATAAAATGGTGTCATCATGCTGCTCTGGCCTATAATTTTTATTGCTTTTGGAGCAGAATAGAAATAGACCATTAGCATTCCTGAAGTTCTCTTATTTGCCATGAAGACATTGATGCATTTCACTCTGCTGCTATGAGAAATCTGCTAGCCAGCCTCTGCTTAACACGATGAGCAACAGACACCTAGGAGCAGTAGACCTTCTGTGACTTTCTTCAAAATTTTCTGTATCTTAGTTTAGTGTGCAGAGCCAGAGGATCAGCAAAGGTCTTGCTTCTCAAAGGCCTTCCAGTGCAGAAGTGCAGACCTCCTCTTTGTAAAATTTCTGCTTTCACAGGACATTTTCCATTTTCAAATAACAGCTCATGAATGACCTTATGAAATAATTCATAGCTTTTCATTTTTTCAGGCAGAAATACCATGCCAGCACTCAGAAGAACAAAGCATCTAATTTGTTTCTCACACTGTCTGTCAAGCAAATTTCAGTGAGACATGCAAAATGTGTTGCCAAGATTTTAATTGAAGAGGATAGAGGGAGTTAAAAATTACGCCACACATCTTTGTGTCTTATATTCTATTTTCTTTCTTTCTTTCTTTCCTTCAGAAGTTAGTAGGTGCTATTGTGAGAGGTCAGTGAACCTTGAACAGTTGAACTTTTCTTACGACCATGTCCAGAATTGACAAAAATCTGTGTTTAGTAACTTTCTTCCTCTTTATGTTATTTTTCAGTGTACAGTAGTGACATGAGGCTAGTTATTTTTGCTGGGTACATGGTGAAGTTGAGCGTCAAGATGTAGACTGTGCTGAATGAACAAACTCTGAAATTAGAAATCAGTGCTCGCTGGGCTTTTTACTGCTAGGTTCATGCTTTAATCCTTAACAAATCTGCCCTTTAGTTCCCATCCATGTCAGAGGATCATTTGAATTATAAATAGGTATTTCTGAGTATTGTTATTCTTCTTTCAAGTGGGTATTTCAGTACAAGGCAGATGGCACAGATTATTTTATATTCCTAATGCATATATCTCTAGGAGAGCCATGCCTCAGTGCTGATGCTGGCTGCATGGGTTATGCATTCTCAGGAGACAAACATGTTTAGAATGTATTTTTTTGCGCTTTCCTTTGTCATCTCATGTTTTGCTATGATAGAATCACTGGCAAATGAAAGGCTTGTTATTGATTTCTGTGGAGATGTTAATAATTTCCATGTTACTCTGCATTGGAGTGGCAGTAACTGATGTACAAAATTTGACATCTTAATTATTCCGTGATGGAAAGGAGGGACACTAACCTGAGACGCAGCAGCCTATTAACTCTGGATCTGTGGATTCAAAGCAACCTTAGGTCACAAGTGAAATGAGTGAGGCTGTCTCGGTATAGTCTTTATGGATGTTTGTTTGCTTCTCAAAGACACTAGACTGTCTTCAGTGTGTCTGGAGCAGATGGAAGCAGAATTCCTGAAACAAAAAAAATGTTTTACTTTCAGTATTTCTAGTTGAGCTGAAACTGGAAGTACTAGAAGCCTCAGGAGATGAGAACTTTCCAGAGCTATTGCATCAAAATATGCAGCCCAAATGCTGTTGTTTACTCAACCAAAAAGAGAGGTCTAAGAGTTTTGGTGTTTGCCCAGCAGTCCCATCCAGTAGGCATAGCTTCAGTTCCCAGCAGTTGCAGCTTTGTGCAGAGTTCCTGTGAGCTGGAAATTTCAAGTGAATGAACAAGGAAACACATGCACCATAGATCATTTGCAGATATTTAACAGTGAGGCCCAAAAATCTGATCTGTAGCCACTGAAGGTATCAGCATCATTACAACAGTGAATGCAATTCCGTTAGTGATAGATAAATATCAAGCTGTTGCTGTCTTTGTTTCCAGCTGCATGTAATCATCATCCACAACCTTTAGCATAGGGGAGACTCTTCAAGAGAATGCCATTTCCCAGCTAACCATCCAGCTGACCTGTACACCATGGAGATAAAGGTCTCTTTAAAAATCATATATTGTGCACTTCTGAGTACAGCATTAGATGACCACTTCGAAAGAATTATATATGCATCATTATTCTGTTAAAATTCATATTCTCGGTCCATACACAGACAGCCCCACAATAAAGCATCAGCATTTCAAAAGCTATCTGACACTAAACAATAGAGGAAATGGCAAGAACAGAAAATTTGATTTCTGCCTCAGTGAAAAAAAAGATCTAATATGAAAGAACAATTGTGTAAAGTTTGAAGGCTTGATTGGTTTGTATTTTACCAGCATAATCCAAAACTGACTTCAGTGATTTAACTGTTATTAATATCAAGTTACCCAATGCCCTAGAAGGCAACAAAAAAATTGTGTTCTCTAATCTAATCCAGTACCCTCTTGTCCTCCAGAGCTAGGCCAGGGTTTGTCTGCAAACTGTGCACATCAAAAGAGCAGCACTTTGATGTTTGCTGCTGTGGCTCCTTAACAGTCTCCAGTGCTGGTCTGCATCTCTCTATTGGCAGTGGTAACAATGGAGAAGGACTGAGACCAAATGGAGACAGAAAAGGGGAACTGGGAAGAGAAAAGAAGTTTGAATTGTAGTCCAGAGTCTTTCAGCATGCTCAGCCACACAACATAGTGCAAACCTGAGGAAGGAAACTAATTAGGATTCCATTAAAAAGAGGAGAAAATATCTTGCCAAGACCCAAGTTACATCATGATGGCCAAAGCGAAGCCTTGCTGGCTAATGTAGCCTTAATTCGTTTTATTTTGCAGAGACAGCAAGCTGACCATGCTGCTCCGAGAGTCCTTGGGGAATATGAACTGCCGCACCACGATGATAGCTCACATTTCAGCCGCTGCGGGGAACTACGCCGAGACACTCTCCACCATCCAGATTGCCTCAAGGGTCCTCAGGATGAAGAAAAAGAAAACTAAGGTAAGACAATGTGTAACTCCCTTCTTATAATGATGGAGGAGGGAGGAAGAAGGATCGTGAAGGATCCTTCTGGGTAGAGCAGCATGTAACAAAATAAGTAATCAATTCCGAAGTGTATGGGTTGTATGTACCCAGTCCTAGGCAAGTGTCAGAGAGCAATATCAGAGGGGTAAATGCTTCAGCTTCAGAGACAGAGGAGTGAGTGCAGGCACATCTGCTGTAGCAGGTTTGTAAGCTGACCCTGTTTAATAATATAGCTGTCAGCGAGCATTTATTTTCCCTTATGCTCTTAGTGCTAATGACATAATAAGGAGTTAAACTGCTGTAGAGTTAAGGAAAATTTGGATTAATCAAGAATTAGATTCTCTATGCTTCTCAGAGTGGGAGCAAAATAAATGCAGAACAATTGTGTGGAATGCCACCACTGATTACCTTTTTATTCCTACTGCTTCTAAATATGGGTGATAGATTTTCCAGGAAGCAGAGTGAAGATGGACTATATCCATTTTCATATTTTAGAGTTCTGGTTGCTTCTGTGCAACTTACGATGTGAATTGGGCAGAATGAGTGGATTTTATGCATTTAATTTAAATCGGCAGCCTACAGATTGACAAAAGCTTTTTTTGTCAATTGATTAAAGAGAGACAAGTGAAGGGTTCAGTCCACACACCATCAGAGCACTGTGTCTCCAGAGACCTCTGTGTGCGCATTACACAATTCCACACACTGGTGGTATGGGGTCATATGTAATGAGTTTTCTTGTTGTTCTTCAAGTACACAAACATACACACTATCAGCAAAGCCTGTGCCAAATATCTGATTTCTTTGGCCAGGCTTAGTTAAGGGAGGTATCCTAATCCATATTTTTGGCACTTTTCTTTGGAGGTCTTATGATTTTGAGTGGGACTCAGAGCTGGGGCTTTGGGTTCTCCATTGAACATAGCTATGTGTTTGCCCTAGGGCTGTCGATGAGCAGCTTCAGAGCTCTGTGCCTTAGTTTAGAGTTCTCTCAGTTCAGATGTGATCATGACCTTTTTGTGTATGCAGTTTGTGCAAGGAGCAGCTTGCAATGCTGAAATGTCACAGACTCTCTCTCTCTCTCTCATATTGCAGTACACATCAAGTTCTTCTGGAGGAGAGAGCTCTTGTGAGGAGGGCAGGATGCGGAGGCCAACCCAGCTGAGGCCTTTCCATTCTAGAAACACTGTGGACCCAGATTTCCCTATTTTGCATTTGTCGAGTGATCCTGATTATTCATCCAGCAGTGAGCAGTCATGTGACACGGTGATTTACGTTGGCCCCAATGGCACTGCCCTTTCTGACAAGGAACTGACAGATAACGAGGGTCCCCCTGACTTTGTTCCCATAGTTCCTGCTCTGCAAAAGACCAGAAATGAGGGCAGGTTGGAGGAAGTTAGTGAATCAGGGCCCAGCACATCTGAAAGAGACTGCCTGAAGTGCAACACCTTTGCAGAGCTCCAGGAGAGGCTGGATTGCATAGATGGCAGTGAAGAGACTGACAAATTTCCCTTTGAAGAGATGCCTGCTCAATTTAGCTCAGACCAGATGTCTAAGTGCGCTGTCTCAAGCCAGCTGGCAGAGCTTAGCCACTTACCAGAGTCAGATAAGGAAGATACGATGCCAGAATGTCAGCATCCTGATAGAGAAGCCAAGGAAAATACAAATACAACACCCAGCAAAACTAGGAGAAATCACTCCCCTGTTCCTTCCGGAGCTCTTACCAATCTTTCAACTCCTTCTTCTCCCAGGAGTGTAACAGGCAGCTCTAGTAAAGAGCTTAACTCTTGTCAGTTAGCACACAGCACCAGCTTGCAGAGCAGCAGAGAAGGGCTCAACACCTGTGGATTTGTGGAAGGCAAACCTCGGCCGATGGGTTCACCCCGGCTTGGCATTGCAAGCCTCTCAAAGACGTCTGAGTATAAGCCACCAACTTCTCCTTCCCAGAGGTGCAAGGTCTATACACAGAAAGGAGTCCTGCCCAGCTCCACTCCCCCACCAGCTCCCCTGAGTAGGGATGCTGCAATGACATCTAGTGAATCGTTATTACAGCCAGAAATCCGGACCCCACCTGTAGGCATGAGCCCTCAGATTATGAAAAAGTCCATGTCATCCAGCAATGGGGATTTTGAAGAGACGGTTCTCGATGAAGATCAGCAACACAGCATTTCTCCCGAATCCAAGAAGGAGATTCTGAGCACCACCATGGTGACTGTTCAGCAGCCACTGGAGCTGAATGGAGAGGACGAGCTGGTGTTCACCCTTGTGGAAGAGCTGACCATTAGTGGTGTCCTTGACAATGGGCGCCCGACCAGTATCATCAGTTTTAACAGTGACTGCTCTGTGCAGGCTTTGGCCTCTGGCTCTAGGCCAGTCAGTATTATCAGCAGTATCTCTGAAGATCTTGAATGTTACTCCAGTGCAGCTCCTGTGTCTGAAGTCAGCATCACACAGTTTCTTCCTCTTCCAAAGTTGAGTCTGGATGACAAACCCCAAGATGATGGCAGCAGGCGCTCATCCATCAGCTCATGGTTGAGCGAAATGAGCACAGGGAGTGACGGTGAACAGTCATGCCACAGCTTCATAGCCCAGGCATGCTATGGGCATGGGGAAGCTATGGCAGAACCCCCCGTCTCCGAGTTTGCAAGCACCATACAAAGTGCCAGCATGATTTGCGTGAGTGACAAACAGAAGTCAGTGACTGACAACATGCTTATACTGTCGGAAATGGGGGAGGAAGCCTTCGGCAAAGTGCCACCCATCAAAGGCTGTAAAATATCAGCTCTAGGCAAAACTACTGTCACAATCAAAAACACCGCAAGCCTTAGCAGCTGTGAAGGCTACATCCCAATGAAGACAAACATTACCGTGTACCCATGTATTGCTGTTAATTCCTTCAAAGCTCAAGACACTGATGATGCTGTACCGGCAGTAACTGCAAACCCAAAAGCTGTTCATCCCCATGACGGGAAAGAATCCATTGCTAAGAAGGTTATAAAATTTGAAGACCCTTGGCTGAAGAGAGAAGAAGATGTTAAAAAGGACAGCTCTGGGAGCAGTGACGGGTCAAGGCCTGATACAGTCGTGGTTTCAGCCAAGGCTGAGCACAGCACAAAGCAGTCCTTGGCAGACAGGTTTAGCACCAGCAGTGGGGACACCTCTATCTCTCCAGGATGTGACAGTCTAAAAAGGATTGTGGATGGGTGTGAGGTGACAGCATCCGGCTCTGCAACGCAAAGCCCTGTTCATTCCAGTGATGGCTTGAAGAACTGTAGCCTCACTCGAGGGCTCCCAAAGGCAAGCAAGGTGGAGGAGTCTGATAGTCATCTTCATCCTACTTCTACTGATAGCAGCGGAGTCAGTTCTGCTCTCCCCCAGTTTTCTAAGGCTAGTCTTGACAAGAAAATGGCTTCTCCTAAACACTGCATCCTCACTCGTCCCAAAGGGACCCCTCCTCTGCCACCTGTGAGAAAGTCAAGCTTGGATCAGAAGAACAGAGCCAGTCCCCAGCACAGTGCAGCCAGCAGCACCACGAGCAGCCCCTCCAGCCAGCCTGTGTCCTTCCTGGCCAGCTTCCCTGAGGAACACAATGCCAAACAAAAAGGCCCTGGCATTGACAGCAGCATCAACAACAGCAGCAGCAAGCTCTTCAGTGCCAAGCTGGAGCAGCTTGCCAGCAGGACCAACTCCCTAGGGAGGTCCACAGGAAGCCACTATGAGTGTTTGTCACTGGAAAGAGCAGAAAGTCTGTCTTCTGTGAGCTCCAAAATGAGCCCTGGCAGAGACACTACCATGCCTAGAGCTGGAAGGAGCCTCAGCCGCAGTGCCATGTCCTCACCCACCAACTCAGGCCTCTCCCAGTCTGCAGGTGCCTCCCCAAAAGCCAGCCAGTCAAAGATCTCTGCAGTCAGCAAGCTCCTGCTGGCAAGTCCCAAGGCCCGCAGCCTCTCTGCCTCTGCCACCAAAACGCTCAGCTTCTCCACCAAGTCTCTGCCTCAGTCCGTAGGGCAGAGCTCCAGTTTGCCCTCAAGTGGGAAGAACATGTCCTGGTCAATGCAGTCCCTCAGCAGAAGCCGAGGCTCCAGCCTTGCTTCCAAATTGCCCCTTCGAGCTGTCAATGGGCGGATTTCAGAACTGCTCCAAGGGAGCACCAATGCCAGAGGCATACAGCTGCGGGGAGGCTCGGAGACAGATGAGCGCGGGGGCCTTCCCGGAGATGAGAAGCCAGCTGTTCACATGCTGCCTTCACCTTACAGCAAGATCACCCCTCCTCGGAAACCTCACCGCTGCAGCAGCGGCCATGGGAGCGACAACAGCAGTGTCCTGAGTGGGGAGCTGCCCCCTGCCATGGGGAAAACAGCCCTCTTCTACCACAGCGGGGGCAGCAGCGGCTATGAGAGCATGATGAGGGACAGCGAGGCGACGGGGAGCGCCTCCTCAGCGCAGGACTCCATGAGTGAGAACAGCAGCTCTGCCAGTGGCAGGTGCCGGAGCCTCAAAACCCCAAAGAAACGATTAAATGCAGGTAAGCTTGTGGTGGTGGCAAAGAGGGACGCAGACCAAAGCAGATTAGTACGCAGTGGGTAGGCTGGCCCTAAGGGTGAGCTAGTTAAATACCAGTTCCACCTCTTAGCTGAGAAGCAAGGACATGGTAAGTATCCTATGGTCTGCTTCTTTTCATTTTGGAACATGCACAAATCCTGTGTGGTTGCATTGCCTTTGCAGTGGAGTCTCCCTCTGACCTCTTTCACTTAGGTTTACTTCAGATGAACAAAAACTGGTTAATGTTGCCATTGACAGCCACATTCAAGTATTTATTTATACAAATATTCTTCTGATTTGATTCCAGAAAGATGCCTTTGTGAGGCCAGGAAATGTAACTTATTCTTAAAAACTTTGGACACAGACTTCCGTCTTGATATGCACAGGTTTCACCAGTCCAGGACCAGAGCCTTGCTGAATAGTTGTTACTGTTGTGAGCCCACTTCTGCTCCTTGTGTGCTCTGGATGCCCAAAGGTGCAAGATACCCTACATCTGAAACCACTATTGAGTTCCTTCTTCCCACATAGAAGATGGAACAAAAACGTGCCCATGCCCCTTGAAAGATGTTATCCTGTACCTGAGACTCTTGCCTTTTAACTTTTGAGTTGTGGCTCCTTTTCCCAGAAATTTATTGATAACAAATAATAGATAATATTAAGAACAATATATAGGATGTACTGGACTGAAGCACTTGCAAATCTGAAACTTTTTTAGTGATTATGGAATGGATCAGGAAGCCTCATCTTTGTTCAGACGTAATCTCCAGTAGCTTCACACTACATCAGGACTTTTTAATTAGATAGCAAGCACCTCCTGGGTCATATCATGAGTCTGTGCTGTTGCAACTGGTACATCTTTCCACTAGAGCAAGTTTCATAAAGTTGCAGAACAGGGATGGGGACCATTCATGAGCTGGTCACCTCAGATTTTTCCTAGGTGTTGTTTTCCCAACCTGTAGTGCGAGTCCTTCCTAACTTACTTCTGAAAAAAAAAATCGTGTTGACATTGAACCTGGTGACACAGGTGTGTGGAATATCAGTAGCTACCTATTCTACAGTAGCTCTGTCTGTCCAAAATGTGTTTTTCTCATAGTGTTCCTAATTCGCCAGCCATTCCACTAGCTGTGATACTCACCTCTGGAATTCATTTCCAGTGAACAGAGTAATGCATAACTCTCCCTTTCTTTATGCTCTTGACTGTGGTAGCAGAAAGAACATGTGCAGCACAGATGTGAATGCAATAGATACTGCTATTAAAGCAACATCCATAAATGCATAGCTGATTGTACCTGTTCAGAGGATGCGTCTGAAAGTGATCACTCTACATGATGCAAGCCCAGACCAAAAGACTGAATAATATTTCTGAAGTTAACTTTGCATCCTCTGAGAAAACCTCTTTTCCTGGCCCTTCAGTTAAATAGTACTAAATTGATTTTCCTCTTTCTGATGAGCTCTGCCTCTAAAAACCTCTTTCAAATATAAACTTCTTAATAGTAACCTGCAAGGAAGAGAAGGATGATTTGTATCTTGTGGAAAAGGAAAATGAAGCTGTCCACAGAGATGGCATTTGTGGGTGTAAACTGACAACTGGATTGTGTCTTGTGCAGAAACTGCCCATCTAATATGGACTTTTTCCACAGGTCATTTAGATGGAAAAATTTATCAAGTTCTGTGAAAACAGGCAGCTGTGCAGATGAAGGAACAAAATAGATACCGGAGAACCCTTCCCACTCCCTTACTCCCCCTTATTCCCCCAAGGGAGATATTTTACAAAAATACTCTAAGAAAACTTCAGGCAGAGCCTCTGGATTCTTTAGACTCCAGAGTTCATCTCCAAACTAAATCACTAGAGGACCAGGATTTGGTTACTCTGATGCTCACAAAACTGCTTGTTTCATTTCACTTCTCTCTGCTTTGATAGCACACTGGAGTCTGGACAAGGCTGGAGATATGACTGACAAAAGCATTGTCTTTGTGGTGTTCTAATTACAGATAAGCTTCAGATGTGTGTGTTGTATTTTATACCAGGGCTGTATTTTGGCTCACAGCTTTGGCTTTTGATAACCCCTGTGCAGGACTAAATATTGTGTCAGTGGTCATGTAAATGGAGTTGTGAAGGAGAGGGCTGTTTGAGACTCAGGTTTAAGATTGCTCCTGTAGTAGTCTAGAGGACACACTAGGAAAGAAGAGGCCTTGAGCCTACCTGGCAGAACAGTGACACTGGTTTGTCATGCAGTGCAGGTATGCAAAATTAGCAAGTGAGGGTGTAAGTATGAACCTTTCTTTAGCAGGAAACCTGAGGAGTGCCAGCTTTGCTGCTTTTTTACTGCTGTGTAACATTTGACCTGTCTTCTTCCCCAGTTACACCTCTTTTTTGGCTGGCCAAGAGATTAATCTCTTTATTCTAATTGCTTGTGTGAGTTAGTTCCTCTCTCCTTCATCAGCAACGCCGCAATTATCTGCCTGATGCTGGACATGAATCTCTGGGGTGGAGGGTTTTCAGTGAAGGGCCTGTCTGTGTCCTTGGAAATTGCCTGCCCCAGTGGACTCAGCATAGCCTGGCACACTGACCTACAGTAATTTACAAAGCTGCTCTCTTAATTCAGCACGTCACCTGATGTGGAGAGATTCTCAGTGTATCATCTCTGATAGTTTACTTTTGAGAGTGATCCCCTATATCAGCAAGTAATTCCTGTACTGTTTGGAATGACTTGTGTATAAGTGCAACCAGGGGTTTTATGGAAATTTTAAAAACTCGGTCTTTACCATCATCCCTATTTCTAGCAGAAAACCACTGCCCAGAAATTAATCAGGCTTCACTTTCATATAACTCAGCTCCTGTTTGCATTTGGTCCTGCAGCAGTGAAATCATAATTCTATTTTGATGTGTTTGATAATAGTATAATTTTTCACATGTCAGCAGACTTATGATGGCATAAAACCAGGATTATTACTTCATGCAGGAGAACATGGAGGAGTTAAGATATAAGGGAGAATAGAGCTGTTCACAAATGCTTTTTTATTGTATAATGAAAAAATGTGAAGTTTTGCAATCTTTCATCCTCTGTAACCTCTTCTTTCTTAAAGTGTGAGTGTTATCTCTTAAGGAAGACTTTTTAATGAAAAAGATAGCACACAAAGGTTCTGAGATCTTAAAAGACAGATATTATTTTAATACAAAGTGTCAAAAGCATTGGACCTTTCCTGATTTGCGGTCACAGAGCCACTGTGCTGTAATGGATATGGCACTATAGATATGCTCATTTCAGGTCAGGCAACCTTGTCCACTTTATTTATGATTATTATTAACAGAAATGCTAGCTGTCAGACACGATCAACATGAATCAGCCCAAGGCCCCTGTAAAAGGAGCTATAAAGAGTCTTTAAGAGAATCACCAGCAGATCTCACAATTACTTTTGAAGTTCTGACACATTGGAGAGACATCATTTTTTCTTGAGATTAAGATCTTGTCTTTCAGTGCTCTTAAGTGCATTATTTGTATGTGTAGGTGCTTCTGCCCTGAATGTCATACACGAAGCATCAGACCTACGTTGACAGCTTTTGAAGGATAAAGCTAGTTCATATCCTTCACTGTTAGCCTTAGGTTAATTTTTGGGCTCTGCCTGGGTACCTGTACAGTTCACAGACAGTGCAGTACAAAATTGTGTATGTGAAAAATTAGAAGAAAATAATAACAAAAAGAAATTCCTTTTGCATTCTGGTAACTATTGAAAAATCATGTATTTGCCTCATGAAGCACATAAGCCTTTCCCCTGAAGTTAACCTATGCATTTAATAAACATTCCCATTTTTCTAACATCAACATTGGGTCTGTAACATCATGTCAGCATATATTGGCCCAAAGTGACTGTTTGTGGCAAAACCAAAGCTATTTAGCCCTGATCTACGGCCCTACATTTCAAAGTTTTGTATAGCTGCTCTTTAATCCACGCTGTGATGTATGTATTATTCCAGACCCCATTTTACAGATGGAGAAAAGAAGGTAGAGAGTGTTAGTGACTTGCCTAATGCCCTCAGCCAAGTGAGAGCCAGATCCAGGGTTAAATTACAGGCACTCTCGACTCCTAACCTCAACCACAACTAACTTTGTCATGCATCCTCCTCAGCCCTTGCTGAGCAATGGAAAACAGAGTTTCATTTGTTACTTTCTTTTTGTGGCAAGCCCTTTTTCCCCTCTCTGCCTGCAATCATCTGTACAACTACGTTGTACTTTGATTTCTTTGCTCACTCCATTAGCCTTTTCCTGTAAGAAACCATTGGCATCTCAGTCATATTTCTGTCTCCGGCTCCAGCCTCCTCTCTCTTGGGTAGGCGGTGCTGTATTGAGCAGGGCACTGGAGTGTTAGGGCATAGTTTGTACAGTTTTAACTTGCAGCAGTTGTATATTATTTTTTAACTCCTCAGAAATTCCAAGTGCAATGGCCCGGTGCCGCTCCATGGAAAGGCAATGATAAGGGTGCTTTTATAATACATACTCCTGTATGTGATCAGGAAGTGCATTCTCGTTGAACTTGAGTTTTGCCAAAGCTGTATTTGTATCCCGGAGGTGCAACAGATACGAGAGGGAGGCAGGCAGGGCAGCAAATTAGGACTTGCAAGATCTGTGTTGTATTCTCTGGTGTGCTGCTGGTTCGCTGTATCACCTTGGGCAACTCGTGTAATTTCTGTGTTCTCTTGTTACCAGCTCATGAAAGTAGATAATGCTCGTACAAAAAAAAAGTAATAGCAGGGTCCTTAGATCAGAAGTGATATCTACCTGCCTTTTGCTCTTCTGGTTTGATTTTTAGCATCTTTTCCTGAGTTTAGTTTGGATGTATGTGGGCATTGTTTTAAAGTTATTCTCAATGCAAAACATGACTGGATGATTTCAGAGATGCAGCTTTGGTGTTAGCTCTGGGTCTCACCCACTGTGAGCTAATAGCAAAGGAAGAGTCCAGGCTCTAATGAGGTTTACCCAGTAAAGCCAAGTCCTGTTTGCATGTTCATGTTACGTGCATAAATGTGTTGTTTCTAGTTTTTTCTGCCCTCTCCTACAGATGTTATTTACAGGTTCCTGTCCCTTACAGTGTTTCACTACACTCTGTAAGGAAACCTCCTTCCCTGGGAACGACAGAACAGGAGGGGTTCTGAGATCATTCATCATAAACAAGGCATTTTATAGAGATCACACAGATCTTCCTGAAGCTGTTTTCTTTCCTGTTCCCTATGAGATAAGGTTGGGTACCTAAGAAAGTCACCATCCCATGTAACATTGAGTTAAACCTACGGGCTGCAGTCTGTCACTGCTTGCAGCCTTCTGCTGAGGTGAGACAGACCTCTGCTGAGGAGTGTATTTCCTTTGATTCCTCTAGTTGAGGCTTTTTGGAACTGAGTCTCAGCTTGGAGCTTTGCTGTGCAGGGGCTTCTGCCAGCAGGGTGAAACACTGAGGGCAGTGATCTGTGGCCCAAGCAGGCCTGGGGGAGCTGCAAGTGAGCAGCAAGCATTAGGTGCTAGTGGGGACCACTGCCTCGCAGTTGGTGTGCACAGGCCCTCTATGGGAGCAGACCCAGGACTGGGGCATGAGAAAAAGATGTGAGACAGAAGCAGGCAGCTCAAAGACATGAGACTTTATGCCCAGTAAAGTGCTTTCCAGTTGGGTCAGTCGGGGCCACTGATACTTAACATTTTCCTGAATGTTAAGTATCAGAGAACATCAGAAAACAAAAACCTAAGAGATGTTACTCAGTCAGGCCAAGTAGAAACAAGACTGGGGGAAAATTAAGGTTTCCAAAGGTTGAATTCCTGAAGTTTAAAACTATGCCCTGAGTTGGAGTTGTGTATCTCAGAATTTGGAGGAGCCTGCTTTCATCAGTCCAGGACAGGATCTGTGTGTGTGTATGTGTGTGTGTTTGTGCACATGCTTTCATCTTCTTATCATGGGGAACTCTCTGACTACAGATAATTAAAGATTCCTGCTCCAGCATTTGATGACATTGGTAGTAAAGTTTCATGGCTCCTTGCAGCTCTTTCTTGGTACTAACTTTCAACACCAAAGAAGAGCAAATTGCTACATGATTTTAAACACTTTAATAAAAAGACAGACTGTTAAGACATGACTAATTATCTACAATTGGCCTCCTTTTTTCTCATGCTAGTGTGCTCTGGGTTTCACTGGTGGGATGGTTTTAAAGATGGAGATTTAGAGGTTCCTGGAAAGGCCTGAAAACTCTACACTTGAACGTATTTACTCTCTGGAAGCACTTACCCTGTCTATGAAAGCAGCAGAAAAAGCCAGAGGCTGAATCTGTGGGCTGTAAATTACCAAAGTCTGTCTCCAACCAATATTGCAAAGCATCACATTTTGAAACATGGCCAAAATGATAATGACGAAACAAAACACCAACAAAGAGAGTCTGAGCTTTTCTTGTTGAATCCAAGTGAAAAGGAATTTGGTTCATGTTTAGACTGCCTAAGGCACAGTGTGGGTAGCTGAAATTTGCCCTTTGTATCAGAAAGCTGTAGGGCACCTCCGGCATTTCTACTTTAACTTGCTTACAAGCGATGGTAGCTAATTGATATCCTGTATTATACCTTTACCATGACAAAGGATGTTTAGAATTATACAGGAAAATGCTGTTTGCATGCAGGTTACCACTTTATGCATGTGACTTGCTGACTGGACAGCCCTGGGGCAAGTAGAGGGAGGGGAAGTGCAGGCTTCAGCTCCAATTTTTTTTTTGTTCATTAAAACAACAGCATTGATTTTCCCAGGTCAAAGCCAGGCCATTTCATGCAGCAAATCTGTGTTGAAAGGGATCAGAGTAATCATTTTTTACACGCTTGACTACTGCATGCCAGCACTGAGCTTTCAGCCACATGAACATAGGAATGATTTAATAGAGGAAGTGGCAGCAGGCTATTGTGCACGGTGAAGGCTCCATGTAACATGCATGACTGAGTCGCACACCATTAGGCTGGGTGTAAATAAAACCTGCTCCTGACACTGCCACAGAATTAGCTCACTGGACTGCCTCCACCACTGTCCTGTTGGGAGCTAATGTTCCGGCTTTAGAGCCCTTCCCCCCTCCAGCCTCTGCCTTTGCTGTCCAAGGGACTGGAGCAGCTCTTCAATGCAGTACTGTAGTAATAATAACTGGCTTCTTAAATAATGCCACAATGCTGACAAATACCTGTTAAACCAAAATCCAGCCTGAAGAGAGAGAAGTGTTTAGAAGAGACTCTGGTTGTTTTTTTTGCTAGGAATTGTGGGCGATGGGCATCTTCCCTGGAGCCTCTCCCAGATTACTTGTCAACCTGCCACACCGCAGGAGGGCTGCTTTCTGATCTGGTTTCAGCAGTGCTCGTTCACCAGCTCTAAACTGCCCTGAAAAGCTCCTTTTAAAATAAGACAGTAATTCAGAAAGCAAGGTTAAGAAATGAACTGGGTAGATACAAATGAACTGTGCAGATAGAAGAAAATTAGAAGTTGGCTGTATGTCAGTGTATTCCTTATACCAGTACAGAAACAACATATCTAGTATAGGTGTGGATGGTATATTATAAACAAGCATTGCTTTATTCCAATATGCAGGAAACAGTGATTTCTTGTCTCAATTGTCCTTGTACTTCTTATCAATTCACAACAGTGGGCTTGCATAGCAGTCGATACAGACTACGGCCTGAATTATTTTACAGTGAGATGGACATAGAAAATTTTCTTCTGAATGATGGATCCTCTCAGTGTATCCTATTCCAGGTGTTTGGGTGCAACATGGTCCTTTCTATGCAATCTGTGTAATCTGAGTTGTGAGGATGAGTGAATGCTGTTTAGATTTTCTGGCAATATATGCCTCGGTTCTTTGGTGTTTTTGGAGTACTGACCTCAAGACAGGCACCTTAAATACTTCTGGTGAAGTCCCCACATCATCAGAGGGACCTTCCACTTGAAAACATTGGCAATGACTTCCCTTTTGGGAGGGGAACTGTGCAAACTGTATGAAAATACGTGAATAGCTGTGTGCTCTGCACTGGGCAAAGTGCACTATAAAATAAACTAGGAGAAAGGAGGTCAAAGGAAAGGGGAGGAGTTGGTTCAGTCATGGGCAATTGACCATAAGGGCAGATCCCACTAGGAAATAAGAATGAGAAGGAAAGTCAGCATCACATTTTCAAACAAACAGAGCAGGAGCCCTGTTGTCAGACAGTGAGGAGCAGCAGGGGAAACAGGATAAATAATCTTTGCTAGTAAGCAAAGTTTGATGCTACAATTGACATTGGTGCTACTGCTATTGGAGGCACAGTACTTCTTGGAAATGAAGCCACAGAAGGAATAGTGTGAGCTTAGGGGTACTGCTCAAGTTAGCCAGGTCTGGTTTTTGTAATTTGCCTGGACTGTCTGGTGAGAAAAACCAAAATGCTGAAGGACAGGTTCTGTACAGAAAGGCGGTTTTACATCCCACAACATTAAGTGCTGTGGGGAATAGCTTTGGCTCCACATCCCGCCTTTGAACGCACACTATAAACTTCGGAAACGATGATATATCAAGTTACAGTTTCATTTTCTGTTTGAAGCACCTTGAAATTTCTAGGACAGCAGTTGTTTTGCATTCCATTTGGATGTATCCCGCTTTGAAGAGCTATGCATCACACTGTTTTTCATTAAGATTTTGTATTTGCAGTTTTTGCCTTTACCTTTTTCACAAAAAAGATGCTCAATCTGGAATGTGTGCTTGGAAAGCAGGCTAAGGGGAACACTCCAAAATATACAGTACTTAAGCAAAACCAGACTCTTTAGAGCTTTTGCCCTGGTCAACACATACTTTTACGAGCACACATCCTTATGCAGTTTGGCAATTTTGCTGAGGTCAGTGTGTCTTCTTATCCTTAAAGTTACCCTCACATTCCTTGGTCTGTATTTCTCATACCTTAAGGCTCCTCTGGGCTTACCTTTGCTGAAATACGTTGTAGCTTCAGTGCCACTCTTCATTCAGATCTGCTTTCCCACTGCACACCTTCACTGCTTTGCTATTCTCTTTATCTTAAACTTAATCTGGCCAAACCTTAACGTGTAGCTTAAGGTAGAGCAACAGATCTGTTGCAAAAGCAAATCATATATCCTGTGTATTTTCATGGCTATTTCACAGCCTGTTTATTCATACTCAAGCTAAGTTCAAGAGGGGTTATTCTGAGAGTGGATAAATTCAAACTAAGTGAAAAACATATCCTTCAGGGCATTTAGCAAATGGCAAGTTGCTTTATGTACTGCATGGTCATAAATGAACGTGTGGTTATTCTGCCCTGGGTTCATCTTACTGGATTTCTTTCAGACTGATTTTTGTATAAATTTCTTTTTCAAATGGAGGAATGAATTCTATTTACATGGTGGGAGGGTCAGCCAGTTTGCAGAGGTGGGGCAGAGGTGGGAGGGTGCTGAGAGTTGCTCCTGTTGAGCTCCCTGGCTGCCCACTTTCTTCATAAGTCATACATGGGGAATAGAGGAGTAGTGTGCTGTAATTCCCACAAAGCATTTTATTTATTATACAGTCAAAATTGATGAGATACTAACTCCATCAAGTGCACACAATGAATGTGGGACTTCAGATGGATATTTTCTATATGAATGGAAAACTGCATTAATTTTAACAATTTAATTGTTGTGTGTTGTTATGGATGAGCAAGCTGTCAGCTGCTTTGTGCCACTCACCCCAAAGCTCTGCTTAGGCTATATCTCCTTACTGATCCCAATTAAGGTAAAATAAAAAGAATCAGAGACTAAATAGAGAGGTCAGTGAGAGAAGTCTCCTGTCAAAAGACACCATTATTTTCTGTACCTGGGCTAATAAACAGCCTATTAAACAGTGCATGTTTAGAACAAACTAGATCCAGTTTTGCCTTACTTGAAAGAGGAAGAAGATCTTTCATTTTAATTTCTCCTCAAAGCACTCTAAGCCTCAGATAAATCATCCTGAGTCAGCATTCAAGGCTCAGATAAACAGACATCTCTCTTTCTCTTTCTCCTGTGTCTCGCACAGTTGTAGCCACTGGAAGCCCTTTGCAGGTTGCCCGTGTGCCAAAGGAGCCCCTTGGCAGAGGGTGGCGAGGCAGCTGTGTGAGGCAGCTCTGCCCTGCTGCATTGCCCCAGTGCACCCAGAGCTGCAGCCTGCCCTGTTGTCATAACACACAGGCAATCCAGACACGAGCTCTGGCTAGAAAAACATAATGAGTTAGTGTCTCCTGCCACTGCTGCAGTCTCAGCTGCCTCTCTACCAAGGGCTAAGCGCTTTTAAACGAAGCCTCAGGTTGGAACCCTCCTTCTAGACTGCGGGCTTCTGCTTCCCATTGAGCCAAATGGGTATGAATGGGAACAAAATGCAAAAAAATTTACCATCATCCCTCTACTTCATACCCCAGCAATCTGTTTTGCTTGCTCCGAGTAGGAGCCTGATGCTGTTCTCGTGGCAAGGTGCATTGGAGCCATCTGCCTGCATTCCCAGAAAGTCTTGGACCTGGACTTCGACTCTGGCTGGAGATAGTTTTTCCAGTGGGGTGGTTTAAAAGTGCCTCATTACACAAGAAGGTGGTTTTAACAGCCACATTGGGCAAAAGAGGAAGAAAATCAAGCATTATGGAAAAAGGCACTACCTTAATCATAATCCAGCCATGCATGGAGAGCTGGGCAGAAGGAATTTTCAGTCTGCTCAGCTGCTTCCTTGAAATGCTAGAGCTAATCTGAAGACATGTCAGGAAAGGAGATGTGACCATTATTGTGGGGCAGAAAGTAAAAATAATTAACAGCACTGGGTACATTAAACAGAAGGTCAGATCTGATGCTTGTAGATATCGCTGTCTCTAAAAGTTGTCGAACAGCAAAAAGATTGTATTTACACTCAGACAAAATTTGAGAGACTGCTCCTGTGAGACACCATGGCCAAAAGCCTCAGAAATATTTAAAAAAATATTTAATGCCTGAATCCTTTTGATCTTGAGCAGCACTAAGACGATACTCAGGGCCCTTCCCTTCTAAGCAAGCGGAGGACTTGTTTCCCAGGAGGGGCTGAGCCTATTTCAGGATCTATCCCTGCATGTAACAAAATGGAGTAGTCCACCGTGCTCTCTCACCTCCCTTCGAGTATGCAGCTGCTCCCAGTGTTTGGTTACCATTCTCTAGCACTGCTGACAAGAGCCACGCTTAGCATTGCAGTTTTCTGGGGTCTTCCCAAACTGTCTCTCTTGTTGTTGTCAGTTTTTGGCTATGGTAATGGGTCAGGTCTTGCTTTTCCTTTTATCAAGATCTGACTCTTCTCTTGATCAGGCAGTTTAATCTAGAGATTAACTGAAATGCATTCAAGGTAGGGGAATGCTGACATTGTCTTCCAGTGACTGGTACCACAGAACTAAAATAACTCCTGCTTGCTGGTATTTGTAAGGCTTCATTTGTTCTGAAATGAGTTTTTTTGCTGGGCTGCAGTTTGAGCAATAAACACAACTATGGTAAGTGTCATAGGATGAGCAGTCCAGATCTCAGGTTGTTTGCTATAAAGGGGCCTTGTAGAGCTCCCTGTCTACCCAGAGCTCTCTGTCAATCAGCCCTGGCTGTGCTCTCTTTTTCCTGCATTTAGTTATCTCAGATGCATCCAAATAAAAGCTCTGTAGACTAGGCTTTCCAATAGACCATTCTCATCCGTTTCAAAGCTAGAATTTACAGGTTAATTACTGGTCTCTAACACAGACTTACTGGTTTCTAGCACAGACTGTTCTACTCAGAAATCATGGGATAAGATGTGATAGTTCTAAAAATCAGCACAGCAGCAGACTCCCATGGATGAAACTAGGCAATACTTTGTTACTTGCAAATACGAAAATTAGGCAATCAATAGATATTTTGGGATTTTTTTAGCTTTTATTGAAGCACCAAATTGACAGACATGTTGAAACTATTTACATTCAAGTCTCGATAAATGTAATGCGGGAAATTCCTATAAATGATTTTATCTTGTTTTTAAAATAAAATCTGCATGATCATTCGGTATCTCTTCCCTGCTGGCTGACATCACTTTTGTACTTGCAGCCAAGAGAGTCAGTTAATAGTTTCATTCAAACTTGCTAGCTCCAGCTTTTGTTTTTGGCTTCTCCCATCCTTTTTATCCCTGCTGTGTCCTAGGGAAGACTCTGTGTCAGCTACAAAACTTTTTGGTTTTGTTTTTTTTTTTTAATCCAGCCATTGCTCTGATTGTACTAAACCAAGCAAGGAAATGCAACCAGTTGTTTTTCTTTTTGTGTGTGTTTTTGCTCTTTCTCCCAACAAATCACTGCCATCAGGCCAGTGACATACATTTTCCTCCTTGCTCTACCATAGGCCCTGACTTGGCATCTCAAGTGGCGGATGCTTTCCATGCAGCATAGGCTTTATCAACCATGTACATCCTCAGCTATTGCAGTGCTCCCAGTGGCTGTGCTGGTGTTTGCAAAGCAGGATGGGTGTGCACGAGCACTGGTATGGAAGCAGGCACAGTGACCCTTCCTCCAACCTCTTGGTCTTGCTGCTGTCTTGCCCATCAGCAGTGCTGCAGTAAGTCCATAAGTGGGAAATGTTTTAGAGGAATATTCTACTGAGTAGAGACAAGGCTAATGCAACAGAGCTTGGATGTACTTACTGCAGGCATTTTGCCCTCTCTACTGGCTTT
The DNA here is from genome assembly GCA_013397725.1 of Rhagologus leucostigma. Taxonomy (NCBI): domain Eukaryota; kingdom Metazoa; phylum Chordata; class Aves; order Passeriformes; genus Rhagologus; species Rhagologus leucostigma. Next base: position 1,057,265 of record VZTD01000534.1, read on the forward strand.
GCTGCTGCAGCCAGCCTACGGAGTTGTTATGCAAAGGTCTAGGTGGTGCTATGCTGGCACCCAACTCCAGCACAGTAACAGAACTTGACTGTCAAAGCACTTTTTGCACTGTGATTAAAAAAAGGCCAAACCCACACCTCTCCTGGAGATGATCTTTGCAGAGACTGGCTAACGCTTGTCCTTTGACTGTAAGAGCCAGTCTTAGTAAAGAGATAGGAAAGCCAAGCTAGACCTATTCCGTACTGGTGGCTTGCGTCCTTCATCGGCTTACCTGTTGTATTGGTTTGGCACGTCCTGGTTTTGGGTAGCAGGGGAGCTGCAAAGCTGGCTCCTGTGAGAAGCTGCTGGAAGCTTCCCACCATGTCTGGCAGAGCCAATGGCTGATGGCTCTGAAGATGGACATGCTGCTGGCCAGAACTGGGCCAATGAGAGAGGCTGGTAACGCCTCTGTGATGAAATATTTAAGAAGAAAATCAAAACAAAGTCACAAAGATTTTGAGATTCTAGTCAGAGAAGAGGAGGAGGTGAGAACATGTGAGGGAAAACAACATGGCAACACCAAGGTCAGGGGTGAAGGAAGGGGAGGAGGTGCTCCAGGCACTGGAGCCGAGATTCCTCTGCAGGCCGTGGTGCAGACCACGGTGAAGCAGGTTGTCCCCCTGCAGCCCATGGGTCCACGGGGAATGCAGAGATCCACCCGCAGCCCGTGGCGGAGGTGCCCACACTGGAGTGGGTGGATGCCTGGAGGAGGCTGTGATTCAGTGGGAGACCCAGTGGAGAGAGAGGGCCCTGCTTCCAGGCTGGAGCAGCCTGTCCTTGGAGGACTGCACCCCGTGGGAAGAGACCCATGGCACAGCAGTTTTGGGAGGACTGTGTGCCCGTGGGAGGGAGTCACACTGCAGCAGGTGCGGTTTGGGTGCTGCTCGTGAGAGTGGACACACGCTGGGGAAGTTCACGGAGAACTGTCTCCCGTGGGAGGGACCCCACGGCCTCACAGGGAAGGACTCTTCTCCTGGAGCAGTGGAAGCAAATCCTGGTGATGGAGTAACCAAACTCCCCCTGCCCTGCCTCCCTGTGCTGTCGGTGGGAAGGAGGGAGGGCCTGGGGGGGGAGAAGGTGTTTTAAGGGCTTATTTTACTTCTCATTACCCTCCTCTGATTCTGTTAGTAATAGACTTCACTCGGCAACCAAGGTTGACCCTGTTTTGCCCTTGAAATATTTCTCCCGTTCTCCTTATCTCACTCATGAAGCCTCTGTTAACCCTTTTTCCTCTTTTCCCTCCTTTTGCCCAGCTGTGGTAGGGGAGGGTGAGCGAGCGACTCTCGTGGGTACCTGGCGTTGGGCCAGTGGCAAACCACGACACCTGTACACACTGAGACCTAATCAATGGGGAGCAGACACAGGCTCTGTGAACTTCAGGGTACATGTGCCCTTTGAGTCTCAAATCCTGGAGTCAGGCACCAAAGAACACTGAGGGTCTCACTCATGGCGAGTGGGTACTGCACATTGAAGCTACGGCTCCCATGGCCTCCGTGGGTTTTCACTCTGTTTTCTTCTGTGTCTGAGAAGGCCAAACACATATCATTTGTAGATGCAATAGAAAGGAGAAGCAATAACTGTGCTAACATGCAATGGCACTTTCTCCATCTGCAGGTTCACAGAGGAGGAGGCTTATTCCAGCTTTATCCCTTGACACCACCTCGCCAGCAAGGAAGCCTGTCAACAGCCCCGGGGTCCGCTGGGTGGATGGGCCACTGAGGAGTGGGCAGCGGGGGCTGGGGGAGCCCTTTGAGATCAAAGTCTATGAGATAGATGATGTGGAGAGGCTCCAGCGACGACGAGGTGGGGACAGCAAGGTGAGTGCAATCCATGTAATCTCTTGGATGGCGTAAATTTCAAAGGTCAGCACTTACATGAGATTGGGAGGAGTATCTGAAGTTGAGTATTTTAGAGTAATGGTGGACTACAGACTTTCTTATTATTTTAAGACACTTTTTCTTCCTAGCCCCTGTCACTTGTTGAGGCTATTTGTGATGTTTGGAGAAACATGTTGAAGTGGGGTTTCCACTGCACTTCACCCACAGAGCAGATTTGTTTACAAAGGAGAATGTGGAGTATAGAGAGAGCAGGAGAATGTGTTGAGACCTTCACACAGGCTTGGATGAGGATAGTTCTGTTACTGGAATTGTTTCCATGCTAGTGAGGGCAGCACAGTCCTTAGCATGGTTTCATTTGCTGCACGTCTTGGTGGCTGCCACCCCTCAGAAGTCATGCAAGGCCAGGCTGGCTGTCTCCAGCACTGCACCTCATGCTGTTACTGTGCCCCAGAGCTTTACAGAAAATATATCTTCTTTATTAATGACTGTGGATTGCTAGAGCTTTTCGTAACATTCTCCCTTTGTTTAAGGATGTTTCAAATTTGATACTGCTACCAGTTCTCTTATTTTAAAATATGACTAATGCATTACTTATGCACCAAGCACAGGGGTGTATTTAGGCTTTCAATACAGCAAGCAATGGATTTCCTGCTCCCAAGAGCTTAGATTTTTTTAGCCAAGCTGTGGTGAAAAAACCAGAAATGTTTTCCTACAGTTAATCTAATTTCAAGATGCTGCCTGTTATTAATTATTATGGTTTATTATTAACTACCATTGCAAAGTCTCCAAAGCTCACTGATGGAAAACATGAAAACCAAACAAAAGCAATCAAAACAAAGCAGATGATGGATGATTTCATGCAGTGACTCATAGGCTTCCAGAATAAATGCCTCATTGTCAGTATTATTGATTGGAAGATCATTTCACTGAATGGATCTGGGTATTTCTTCTCCTCTTCACCTCTTCCTTCCCTGCTGCTTTTTCCTGACTGGCAGGAGGTGATATGTTTCAATGCCAAGCTGAAAATCCTGGAGCATCGCCAGCAGAGAATCGCTGAGGTCAAGGCCAAGTATGAGTGGTTAATGAGAGAACTGGAGGTGACCAAACAGTACCTGATGCTGGATCCTAATAAGTGGCTCAGTGAATGTAAGGACATCATTTTATTGCCTGAACTCATAAGTTTCCTTTGGTTTATTTAATAGGGGGGATGGAGGGAAGCAGAAATGTCTGGTAAGAGTGAGATGTAAGCTACTGTTTGTAAACTAAAATGAACCAACATATGACCTAAGGGCAAGCTTTAGATTGACTGTCTTTCTAGAACTACTTCCTATAATTCTTATTAAATGTTGACAGTAGAACTGAATAATCCTTTTTGCCTGAGAGCTGAATGTTGAAATGGTACAGCATTCTAGTGGTGGATATTGCCATTGGTAGATTAAGGTTCACGCGTTTCAGTCCACAGCTCCTGAAAATGAGATTTTTTTTTTTTTGGCCTCAGATCACTCAAACATATGAGCAATATTATAAATCTGCTCTTCTACTACAAAATAAGACTGTAGAGAAAACTTGTCCCTTGGCAGCAGTGGGCTTACATGAGAAATGAATTTGGCCCATTTTTTATAACTATAGATGTGTAAAGTTCAGAGAGCTTAAAGGGCATTCACATTCAAATGAAGAACGACCTCAGCACTTCTAAGGAAAAAACTATAGTGAGTACTGCAGTAGTTATACAACAGTTTTCAGTATTAGCAAGCAGATAAGTTCATATCAAAGAGTTCTAGAAAGAAACCCACAATGTGCAAAAGTTTATTTAGGATAATTGCAGGTGGCGAAAGGATGCCGGCTGGTGTGTTCCCTTACAACATCCTACCTCTTCATTTGACAGTTGCCTTAAGCTGACACCGGAGTGGTACATCCTGCAAAACAACCACAGTATAGGTTTCAGAGACACTGTAAAGGAAAGAGTTAAAAAGGACAGTTTTAAAGAGAGCAGGAATTTGCTGTGCATTGCTGTCAAGTTACTGTGTGATGCCTTTGCTTCCGATTCCAGTGTGGTAAATGCAGAAAGCCTGAAGGATTGCACAGGCCTCAGAGACCAGACAAGATGGGAAGTGCTGGCTCAGACAATATATGTCACACTTGGCTTCCATGGAAGCTGCTGGGCACCTGTGTTGGAGTGATTGATGTGTGTGCCTTCCCTTGCCTTGCTTGAGTGGTCTAGTGAGAATCACATGGCATAGGCAGAGGTGTGAGCAACAAGGAGCCTAGAGGTTTGTTTTTAATTCCAAGTTCTGAATTCAACAAAGGAATTGCCCTCCCAGGAGAGAGCAGCTATTTAAAGCTCTTTCTGGTCAGCAGAGTGTGTGAGAAAGTCAGTACATGCTTAGCATTTAATGTTTGCTGGAGGATGATGGAGCACAGCAAAGGCATCTGCAGTTCTGGTGAGGATGGCAAAGCAGATTGCTCCAGAAAGCATCCAATGCAACTTAAAAGTAATTTTCACTATGGGCAAGATGCTGTGCCATTTTAATAGCCATTAAACAGAAAAGGCAACTTTTAATGACAGTGGCAAGCCAGAGATAATGTTGTATACAGTAGTGATGAGTATGAAGACTTGAATTAGCTCTGACTCTCCCACCAGCCATCACTGAGTTTTGTCTACTTTCCTTATCTGTGTATTTTCTTTCTCACAGTTGATCTGGAGCAGGTATTTGAGCTGGATTCTCTGGAATACCTGGAGGCCCTGGAATGTGTGACTGAGCGTTTGGAAAACCGTGTCAACTTCTGCAAGGCCCATCTCATGATGATCACCTGTTTTGACATCACCTCTAGACGCCGATAAAGTATGAACCTCAAGAGAATTTCAATGCACATCTCTGCCATCCTCCTTTTCCCTTCCAAACAGCATCCCAAAGACAAAAGAATGAGGATGAAGGTTGGAGTCAAGTCTCAGCTGTGTGTATGAGAGATTTGCTATACTACACAGAGGAGTAGTATTAAAAAAACAAACAGAACGAGCATGGAAAATGGAGATAGAAGGCTGTTGATACTCTTAGCCTAAAAGAGCACTTTGCGGAACCTTTTAAGGACATGTCTGTAAATAAGAACTGCTGGCAGAAGACACTTCTTTCCCTGCATTAGCTGAGGAAGGAGGAAAGGTGGTTATGGGACTTCCATTGAGAGGTTCATTAAAAAAAAACATATCCAGAAAAACTGTTCAAGTGCCTTGCAAATCTTTGTTATCCAAACATTTATGTTCATACTTTGTGTACAGATGGTGCTAGTCAAGAAAAGAAAAAGGTAAAAAAAACAAATACACTTTTGAAATGTATTTACGGCTTGTTTTTCTCTTGGTGTTTTCTCCTATTTCAGACTTGCTGTTTCTAAGTAACTTGTGTTTGTAGAGATATTTCCTAATCAGTACAGCATATGAATAAATGTTAACTGTCTTTTCTTGTTACCAGAGTAAGGCCACTCAAAGGGAAATTCAGCTTTCCCAGATGACACAAAAATATTTCTAGCAGAGAGTAAGGTTTGTTTAAATGCTCTTCTGTACTCTCTTATATGCTGGAGAACACAGTCATTTTCCCAGCCTATAGCTTTTTCAGTATATGAGAGAGAAGTGACATTACTGTGAATACCTTTTCAATTTGATCCACCTCCCATAACTTGTTTTCTTGTTCATATATGTTTTGCTTTGTACTGGCTGGAGTTATGAATGAGGAGGTACTTTTATCCTAACCCCTTTTTCTGGTGCTAATAACTTGCTGGAAAATTACCCTTTAGTCTAAGGGTTCCCATGTTTATCAGTCCAAAAATGAGTGATTTATTCTCTCTTTCTTGAGACTATGACTGATAAAATTTAGCTTTGCCTCTTTGCAACATATACCACTGCAAAACATGTTTTGTCAGCTTCTGATCCCTGGCCCAGTGTGTCCATAGTCACAGACGTACCTGAGAAGTGCAGGCTCTGCTCAGCTCAGCACATCTGGAAATAAAGCGAATGAGTAGATACGGCACTTCAAGCTTGTTGGCTATGGCATCTTTACTAATCCTCAGTACCTGAAGCTGTGGCAACAGTCACATTGACATCAAAAGGACAAGGGTCTGCACCTCCATGCACATCCAAATATTCTACTAGTTTGCCTCTTTATCTACGAAACAGTATATGGGAAGGAACATCCTTTGTATTTCATAAACAAATGTGCAAAATCTGCATTTTAATTACATATGAGCATGAAGATTTATTTTGTTGAATTAGGTTTCTTATTCCTCTATATTGAAATAAGCACATTCACAAAAATTCCTCTCTCACATCCATCTGTGCTACCTCCCTGTTGCTTATGAGGGAATAAGACTCTCGTTTAATATACTCAAAATGCATCAATTAACTGCCATACTTAAGTGCAACTCTTCTTTAACCTGCACTATCAATGCCGTTTTACAATACTCCAAGCAGCAAGTCCCAATGGAAAAATAATACTGGTAGATTTTCTAGTGGTTAGGTGAACAGAAAAGCTTTTTTAAAAAGTAGAAATAACATTTGTATAGTTTTATTTTCTTTTAGTGCTCTGCAACTTGTAATAACAAATCTTGCTCACTCTATTACCGTTATCACTGGATTTTGTAGAAAATTCGACTTACAATCTATAGGATTATTTGGAAGGGAAAAAAAGGTCCTATGTGAAAGTCACTTTCTAGTCTGCTCCACAGCAATTTCCTATCATGAAACGTATATTCTAAGTAAGTATTACAGACATATCCTTTTCTCTCTCTAGGAAAAAAACCCAACCAACTCTGAAAATCCCCCCAAACAATGCAATTTCACTGGCTTTATTATCTTTATAGCAATTTCAGCAGAACTTATTATGTATTGGTTTGTTGGAGGCCATCTCTTCTCTGCAGAGCCCCACAGATTGACTATAGCTGCAGAAAGCCAAGGAAATTGTCCCTGCACACGGTCCAGGACCTACACAGGAGTGGTGATGTTTCTGTAAATCAAGTGGACACATTTCAGAGCTATTGTAAAACACCTATTTCATGTAATATTCCTCCCCAACATTAATGCAATTATTCATTGACTCTCGATTTGGTACTTCTGTAGCTTAGGAGGCATAGCAAAAAGCGTGTGTACCTAGCCATTGTTTTAAAGAGTAAGAGCACATATTCATCCTGTTTATCATGATGGACAAAAATTGATCTCTGAAACCAAAGTGATTATGCCAAGGATGAATTTTGCATACTAAAAATTATGTACTAATTGAGCAGAATCACAGTACTTACAAATATTTTATTTCTGAGGACATAATTAGAGTAGCCATTAACTCCCATAATATATTGGTATTCATATCCTAAAATCCATATTCATCTTCTATTTCTTGACTTTCTCTCGTTTCATTTTGGAATTTGCCACTATGTTTTTAAGAATTGTGATAGCTTAATACAAAAAAAGGAATGAAAAAGTTGTGGAGATTTGACAACTATAAAATGTTTTCTTCTTGAAAACAGTTTTTTATTTATGAATTTATATTATTATAACTCAAATATTTGCAAAACAGATAAAGCATTCAGGACCTTATTATGAAATTGATCTTAGTTTGCAGTAGCCAGCATTTTAGAGAAGACCCATATACTTCTGCAAGTCATCCAGGAAGTCCCATTCTTTAAGGCATTGCCAGCACAATGCTGTTTTTATGCTAATTTTTTAAAAGGCATCATGCTGCCCAAAATACACAAGAGCAACATGAGTGTAACGCCTAATCATTTGCACATTTAGAAATCAATCTTATTTCCCTGGGACAGCTTTAGCAGGAAACAGCAGTGTTAATGTAATTAGGTTTGAAGGTTAATTCTGTGTTTGCACATGTGACAGGAGCTCACAGCTCTTCATTGTCAGGATTTGTGAACAGCCGCACTGCTCCACATCCCCACCAGCACCTGGGGGCTCTTTCTGAGAACTGTTCCTCTTGGCATACGTGAACCTTAGCCGTACAAGGGACAGGAGTTGCTTTAGAGCCATAAATTCAAGTGTAACCTTAGGCTGGAGACTTCGGCTGTGCTGTGGATTCAGCCATCCCTCTGGTCTGTGTGAGCTCTCACAGCAGGCAGAAGCTGCACTGGCTCCAGGTGCTAGGTCAATTTGTGCTCTAAGGGGTGTGGGAGAGCCCTAATTCCTGGTACATCTGTCACACGTCTTTTGCCATGCATGCCTTGCATTTGCCTCAAAATGATTCCTTGTCAATTCATTCAGATCTAAGTAATCCAAAATATTACTTTACAGAAAGGCAAGGAAGGAAACGAATACTCTCCTTTCTTAGGTCTTTAGTGGTCCTCTTCTCATCTCACCTGCTCTGATAAAAGTGAGGCACAATTTCACTAAGAATCAGGAGAGTTATAGTAGAGTAAAACCAGTTGTGAGGGAAATTCATCCACCTGCCATTTTTTGGGGTATTTACTGTTAGTTATATAGTAGAAGAGCATGCTTCTCTTCTCTATTTGACACCCCCTCATTTTGTGAAAAGGCCACACACAGGGCTGTTGCTGAACATCTTCTGTCTTCCATCCAGTCTTGGAAGACCCACTTCCATAAATCCTAGCTTCTGAAACTTGCAGGTCCATAAAATAGTAACTGGAAACAAGCAATGGCATGATCCTTTGACATGATTCTTAGTGAGAGCTGCAGAAAATGTACCAAAAAAGGATCAAAGATACACACTGGCATTTTTTCTTTTATCCCTAAATGTGGCAATTATAGAGGCTGAAACCTGGGAGTGATGTTGGGAGTAATAGACACCAAATCCCAGGTTTGCTCACAGGATAGACTCAGTCTATCTTGAAGTGGATTTTATTTTTTCACTTTTTAAATTTATCTCAATAATATGGCTTGTCTTAAAATAGGGACTGTTACCTGTGGCATGGAATTCAAATGTGATGACAGCTGAAGAATATAGACTCTTTTACAAAAATCACCTTTTACAAATGTTTGTGATGCTGTTGTATCTCTAATGAGCTAAAAGTCATTGTGAAAACAGAAGGCGCACACAGATGAATGCACACAGCCTGAGACGGCCCCCTCGCACATTGTTGCGGGGAGGTGGCATGGCTGTTCACAAACGGCGACACCACCACTCCCCTTTCCTCCTCCAAGGAGTGCCTACAAAACCATTCCCCTTGTACTCACTTGGATGAAGTTAGCTTATGCCACACTATAGGGAAAACTTATGCTTGAAACTCTTCTGAGGGCTTCTTTAAAAGGTTCTTTCTTACCCAGGTTCTCCAGCCTAAATAGCCAAATTGCTGCAGTTTCCAAGTAGAGGCTGTTAAAGCCAGTAAAAGTATTCCAGATTAACTACTCTATATTTCAGTGTCATGAATTTAAGGCAAGATATTTTACAATTTCAGCTGCTTAACACAACAATTTCTGCATATGCTTGAGGCACAGAGCATAGTTACTGTAGAGCCTGGACTCTTGGTGGTCTATGAAGCTTTCTGTCTAGTCCTAACAGATCTAAAACTGTAAATTGAAGCTTCTGCATTGCAGAAGCAAATTCAATTCTCCTAAGCCAGAGGCTGAGTGACCATCTGATGCTGGTTCATGTGTTGGGAGGGATGGTTGCACAGCATCAGGGATGCACCAGCTCGCTGCAGAGATCAAGGCATTGATACCATTAAATACTGATAGGAGTGGATGGTGACCGTACAGAGAGGCATTTTTTCTCAAATCCATGGATGGTGGCATACCTTGCTTAATCCTCATGTCCTCATGGTCTGTGTTTTATAACTCCACAGGCTTTTGCATTGGCAACACACAGCAGCTTTTGAAGACACAAGGCTGGCTGTTGCTAGCTATCCTAAGATTTGAAAGAGGTTTCCAAGTAACTATAGCAAACAAAACTGTGAATGATTTGTCAATACAAAGTTAATAATCTCTCTCTCTCTCTTGCATTTATTGTGTGCTCATCCCAGGGTTATCTGAGCTTCCATACCTGCTCCTGGAAATAATAAACCATTTTATTATTGTCTTTATCTTTTCTTCTTTCTCCTTCTCAAGCAACCTTTCAAAACAACAAAAAAATAATTTTTCCTTGGAAATGTAGCACCCTTTTGCCACCAAATTCATGAGCAGCAGTCTCGTGCTCACTTATGCAATGTTTTGAAGCTCACAAAGGGCATGATGATTCTGCAAAGAATGGAGGTGCTGAAAATGAAATAGTAGCATTCAGTAGCATTCAGCTATAATATTTCAAACTCTCTTCAAACCCTCCTGGACAGGAAAGGAAACACAACCCAAACCATCTTACTTTGAGTGGTCCTACTTAAGTATTGAGCAAACTTTATAATAATGGTAATAAATTGGTGCTTGAGGCAGTTTCAGCTATATTACATATTCTCTGTATACTATAGATATGGATGTATTCACCCTCTATATTGTATATGTATGTGTGTGAGTATTTACATGTAGCACACATACATATATGTTTTATGTATGCATAGATACTAACTTTTCTACATTTTACTTCTTTCCCTCCCATAGCTGAAACTGCTGGTCACTAACATCCACATCCACATCATATTCTGTGTATGAAGGATATAATTTATTTGTAAACTCAGGATGTTCTTGTTTTATAGAGTTGCTTGTATTTTATAATTTATTTACACATCATGGTTGGAAATGCTTATCTAAGTGCTATGCATTGAAGTGTATGTTTGCTAAATCCATTTCACGCTGTCCGTGGCTATGTTCTTTCTCATTATAACAATGGTATAAAATAGGGCTAAGGAGGAGAGGAACTGATAGATATAGAACTTATGCTGGTCCCATCAGTGGGCAATTCCAGAAGAGGATGTATCAGTAGTATATATATATATTTTATCAACTAAATTTTATGGGGAAAAAAAGAAGAAAGAACAGCATGAGGACAAGTTCAAAATGTGGAAAGTCACAGCCATTTCCAAGTTTGTCAACAAATGCATTGAACCTTTTGCCATTAAAATTGTAAAGTTTACTGTTTGCTGGCTAAAAAATATCCCTTTTGTGGTATCTGAGGTGTGAAACATTGTCAAAAATATGATGTCTGGAAAAAAAATCAAACTATAGTGGCATTAAATGTTTACTTTTATCTTACCAATATATCTGCCTCCTCCTCCTGACTCTTTCACTTTAGATCATAGCATTTAATGGCATTTCATACCAGAGAATGCTTTTGACCCACAAGAGGACGTGTTATCATAACAGTGAAATTGAGCAAGACAGCAAGATCAAACCTGAAAATAAAATGACCAAAGGGGTTCTATCAACAAGTGTTACTAAGAAGCAAATTCACCAGAAAACAATAAGGAATTGCAGGGTTTGATAGCAATGACAGAAACATTACAAGCAAGCAGAGCACCAGTAACTTCTCCTCTGCTGCTGTCCAGAAACAGAAAGAAAACACAGTCACAGACCTGAAATGGTCAGGCTTTTACATAAACTGGTTATGCATATACACAGGAGTTGCTCTTTTGCATCTATGAGCAAGGGAAAAAGCTGAAGCCAAACAAATATAAAAGCTGTGTTCATAGGTTTAATTTTTTGTCATCTTTAGCAATTGTGTCACATTTCCCTTGGCCAACATGCAGGTAAATAACACAACATGGGAGTGATAAAAAGAGTTTGTGTCCATTACTCAAGACATTTTTCTGTCTCAGAGAGGCAGTGGTGGCAGGTTTAGCTGACCCCTGAGATGCTGCTGAGGTGTGCACAAGATCTGCTTACCTTCAGCTCATGTTCGTGGTGTTCCCTGTTGATAATTGAGAGCACCTTGCTTGCAGGACAAGATGTGAGTGAGCTCTCCAGGCAAATCTCACATGCCCAGCAACACCTGGGTAAGCCCTGATAAGAACACTGAGCTATTCCCATTGGAAGAAAACCACAGATTTTATTTCTTGTGGGGAAGATTAGAAAAAAAAAAAATTTAAAATGTCCTTTAAGACACATCGTGTGCTGGCAGATGATTTGCTCATATTCCTTACTTTAGGAGGGACATGTTAGGGTGTTAGGCATTAAATATTTGGTTAACAGTTTGATGAGAATTTATTAAGGTCCTTTTTTCTATCATTATTATAGAGCAGAGTGGCAGGTCTAGCAGTCACAGTGGCAGGGAATGCAGTCACTTATGGTGACCAGCTCTTTTAAAGCAAAAATACTGAGGTGGCTACAGAGGCAAAGGCTGGCAATGGCGGTGGGGAGGAGACAGTCTCCTTTCCCCTCTTACAGCAGCAAGCCCTGTACTACCTTAGCTGTTGCCCCAGGCCAGTGAATTTGCATGCTGTGCCTCTCCACAGTAGCTGTAAATGAAGATAAACAGCCATTTCTTTCGTCTGTGGGCTGTTCAGAATAGCTCTGATTTGCTCTGAAGAGCTAAAAGGCTTATTGCCTACTTTTGAGGTAATTTATCTTCATTGCTGTTATCATGCAGCCACATCAGTATTAAGGAGCTCGAAGTGCCTTACAGGGACAAAAACAGAAAAATGGGTTAGTGCAAGTCCGAGACTTTAAGACAGAACTGATGGTGAGGAACTCTAGATGAGCTGAAAACAGAGTCATTTCACTCTTGGTCAGGTCGGGAGCCTTACAGACCTCCATGCCATACACTTCTGGTTTGGGACAAGACAGCAAGGAAAGGTTTCATTCACGGAGAGGGAGCAGGGGCTCACGCCTGGGAAAAGGCTGGTGTCCTTATGAGGCCTGCTTGAAACTGTTGAACCTCTTGTAAAGTAATGGCCTAGCAATGACGAAGTTTTTTCTTTAAAACCAGTAACTTGCCAAACTAACAATCAGGTTTAGCGTGGAAACCTGACCAACCCCACTTCCTTCTGAGGTCCCAAATAAGCTCTCCACATCCATCTGCAAACCAGGCTCCCGGGAGCTCGGCCTCATTTTAGCTAACAGCAGTATCTGCCGGGAAGACACTGAACAGGGATGAAGGCTAGAAAATTCAGTTCCCAGTCTCTGAGATGAACACAAAGTTAATATTTAGTTCCTCTGGAAAAGGCCATCTGTGGATTTTACGGTTTATGACAGTAGTCTTGACGGTTGCCGATCTGGCAGTTTTGGAGGCTGACATCTGTTATTTAACCACTGAGCAAAGCTTTGCTGGCTGTGACCACGCAAATTCTCTACATTGCTCAAAGACCACTTTGAAACCTCCAGGAACAAGTAGGAAGCTTGGAGGTCCTGTCCACTCTCAAGAGCTATCCTGGCAAGTGCTGACTTGGGAGAAGCTTATAGACGGCCAAAACCCAGTCCATCTCAATGGATGCTTGTCTGCAGAAAAGACCTGCATTCATTTTCATATATGTTTATATATGTCTCTTCTGTGGACCCTTACAGCACAGGTTTGGCACCCATGCCTTGCGTCAGATTGCGAGTCTCATGCCAACCGAACGACAGCCAAATGTCTTCAGCTATGTGTGTCTGGCACATATCGATATTTCCATTTCTAATTCCTAGGAACCCAAGTGCTGCCAGACATGTTGGGATTGTGTGCGGGACTCAAGGCTTGCTGTGGTGAGGAAGCCTCACACCTCCAGCAATGCGGGACCTTTGTCACTCACCTTAAAAGGAGCAGGGACAGTCCTTGTCCCTTTCTCATCCTTGCTCATCTTCATTCCCTGAATGACAGAAAACCAGGGAGGTAGGAGAAAACCTTGATATTTTCCTATATTTAGTTTGTCAAAAGGTGGATTGCTCATTGTAGTTACAATATAGAAGGAGAGGGAGCACAAAGCCACCACAGACTCCTCCACACCAGTGCCTTTGGATGCTCTGTGCCACCCAGTCCAGCCCCTTGCAAACTGCCCCTTGGAGCTTGATCGAAACGAGCTCCTGGTGGCACTGAAGGAGCAGCAGCGCTCCCATTCACCCTGTCTTTCAGAGCCCACCCGTGCAGAGGGGCTCAGCTCGCTCCCTGTCTGTGCCTTAGCTGGATGCCCAGGGACACAACTGTGGAGAGTCATGGCAGCTGCCTGGTTTTATTTAAGAGCAAGCTGCCTGCTGCTAAACCATATTTGATGGAAACCTTAGAATACCCAGCAAGGGGCACTGAGGGAGCCAAGCAAGACACTGTAAACAGCATTTACTCCTAATTTCTGAGGACAATGGAAGGCATGGCAATTACTGGAATAATGAGCAAGATAACAGCTGGCTCCTGGCCCTGTGGCTGGTGACTCGTGCACCCCGGGGGCTGGCGTAGCTCAGGCTCACGCCTGCCCTGAGTTTCCAGAGGCTCAAAAAACATTTCTGAAGGTTATATGTAAAGCCATTAAGATGCTGTCAAATCCACAGAAAAGCTTCTGGACAGCTGGGGCCTCGCAGACTTTGCATCCATTGAACTCTTCTTTCTGCTGTCAAGGCTGAAACAATGGGAGTACCCATTCCAGTTTGCTTGACAGTCAACACTGTGGTGGCATGAAGTGATCCACAGAGCAGGTCAGTCACAAACACTGTGTGCGCACTCAATAAACCTGTAGCCTAGCAAGAGGGCTTTGCACCTGAAATCTGTGATGGGGGTTGCAGTTAGTGTGAGAGTACCACGGCACTGAAATACTTCCACTGTGAAAAAATTGTTCTGGGATTGATATTTCCACCCAGTAAAATCACCTAGGCACTCGAGACTCATTTTATGAAATATTTATTTATTGCTCCTCTGAACAATTCCTTGCTTGCTTTTATGTCCTGTTAATAGCTTGCTTTTCCAAGTTTTCCGTATATTTGCAACACACAATGGCTCAAGATGAAGGTTTCCCAGTTCTTTATGATAGATTATTGTAGTCATCAGTCAAGACATGCAAGCCTTCTAGGACGTTGTTGCAAAGCTATCTGTAGTTTCTTATTAAGGTGCTTTTAAGGCTGTTCTGAACTGGCCATTTTCATCACTATACATCACACAGACACCAGGACAGTGATGCTGCCTGTGCACAGCCCCTTGACATGTCCCAGAGCAATGATAGTTCCTCACTTGTCCCTACAAAGGCACAGGACATGCAGTGGCACCAGCTGGCCAGAGGCCTGCTCGGAGGCACTGTTTCATTTTGGGGTTCATTTTGTTGTCTCACTGGAAGCAGAAAACCCACTGAGGCTAGGAGAGAAAACCAAACAGTCCAAACCCCTATAAGCTAATATGTTGAAGCCAGCTATGAAGATTTAGGATGTTATTTCCCCTCCTCAGATAGGGACTTTGAGTAAAACTGACCCTCACGCTAAGCCATTTTGACCTCTTCATAAGCTCACACCATAAAGTGTGGAGGCTGTTATACTGCCTTATCTTGTTGGGATTGTAAACCTTTGAGCTCTAAATTCTATGACCCTAGAAATTCTTCCCTAGGCAAGACGGAGTAGGACTTTATATTTTTTTTTCAGTGCCCAGCAAGGTAACTTGTAATTAAACCTGTGTTTCAGGTGGGAAAGCTGTAAACCTATTTCACTAAGGAATTCTACATCTGGCCACATCCTGGAAGCTCTTCTTGGCTGCAGGACCATGCTAGCTGGCCATGAGCTGGCTGGCTCGCATTGAGAAAATTCATACAGTGCCTCAGGTGTGTGGCAGGGCTGGGTGAAGACTGACACAGGGACACTGGTGCCAAACCTGGCTTCCTCTGCCTGGGACTGTCTGCTGGCCTGAGGCACCTCAGGGTTTCACCATTTTCGTCTGGTAAACTGTGCACGCTTTTTCGTGGGAGTTGCAGATGGCAGTTGCAGAGGGCATGCAAGCCAGCTTTAATCATAACGAGGTTGTCTTTCCTTGGCTGCCTTTTGCAAACCCCCTCCATGGGTATCCCAAGGTGGCAAAGCCCTGCTCCACAAACTGGTGGTGGCAGCTGAGCCTGAACCCCTGTAACCCCTCTCGCAGGGCGGTGCCAGAACGGGCCCAGCTCAGCTGGTACCGGAGAGCAGCAGGCACGAAACAGCTGCCATGATCCAAAGCCGATGTAGGAGTTGAGGACTTGTACGGCTTTACTGTTCTCTGATGCTTGCCAATAAACATTGCCACGCCCCTTCAGAAATTATTATGTTGTGGTTGGTATTTTTTAGAGAGCTTTTTGTACCCTGTTCCCTCCCTCCTCCTCCTGCTACAGGAGTTGGACACCTGATATCTTTTTACAAGGGTAAAACCTCCACAGCTTCAAGAGCAATGGCCTCTGATAAGAGGCTGCATCAGTGGCAGAACAGGACACAGAGTGGGCCATGAGAAAGGTGCTGGTTTCTCTGCAGTGAGGAGCAGGGAAAAGGGAAACTCCCTGAGGCTCACAAAGTGCTTATACTGCAGTGCAAGGTGGATGGCCCCAAACAACACCCCAAGGCCCCTTTGCCCTGTACAGAGGAAAATGCAATAAGCTCTGTAGTTGGCTTTGGCACATTGTTGCATTCCCCACCTTTAGAGGAATGGTGTTTCTGAAGGCATCACATCAGGCAGGAATAAAATCTTTGCCTCCCTCAGCTCCTCATTTGGCTCTGGTCTGAACTGGGATACCTGCCCAGCTCAGTGCCTGCTGGACAGGCCTCGGTCAAGACTAAAGACATCCAGGTTACAGCCTGTCTGGGCCATGGGCTCGATTTGAGCAAGTCTGCAGCGCTGCAGAACTCTAAACCTGTGTTAACTCTGCAGCTCTGCAAACACCAACCAAGCAAACCAGTCTTTCCCTAATTCGTGAGCAGGACAAGCTACTCCCTCCCACCACTCAATAACCATCATTTCATGTGACTTAGCAGCAGATTTCAAAGGGATCTTTCACAGCAGAAGAAATGCTGGTGTATTGAGGAGATTCTCCACTATATTTTGGAAGGACATGTTTTACCAAGGCTTTAGATTTTAATGGTAAAACAAACAGTTTTGTGGCCTGGGTGCACCAGTCACATTACATGGATTGCATAAAGTGCTTTGGGGCCCCAATGAAATGAATTTGGACAATGCCCATCTGAAAGGATTTTTATTGATTTTCCCATTTGCCAGCCGTAAATAAGGCAGCATCCTTGCCTAGCTGCTGGCAGGCTGCCCCTTCCCAGACTTGGGATCAGCATTCCTCTGGTCTTTGCAGAAAACACAAAATCAGATTTTTGTTTATTTTTCACAAATTATGTAACAGTCCCCACAGAAAACATTTGGTAATGGTAAGTAGTCTTTGTATATCCTCATTACTCTGACCTTTAAAAATACCCTTATTTACTGGTGCATTCAGCCACAGATGTTCAGAAATTAACATTCCCAAGTCATGATAAGAATTTCTCTCGATCATTTCTGTTAGCATGATGGGGAACATCAGTCCCCAGTAATTGTATTCTGATCACAGTCCTACACATGGTGTAAGCTGGGTACACAACGTTAATGACATTAGAGAGAACAGAAATCCAGACATTACCACTACCTCACTGAAGACTCTCCACCAAGCTTGACTTGACTTTCACAAGGAGACTGAAGTACAAGGGGGAATGGGAAAAGCAGAGGAAAACCCCCAGCAGTGACACTCTTGCGCACATGGTGGGACTCTTGGGGATGGTGCTGTGCAAGGCCAGGAACTGTACTCGATGATCCTTGAGGGCCCCTTCCAGCTCAGCTGGTTCTGTGATTCTGTGATCTTTGCTACTCCAGTTCCCAGACTACCAGCTGTCCCTCAGCTGTATGGCTACCACTACAGGTATGGAGAGCAGTTCCTCCTCCTCAGGCAGCAGTGTGATGCCTGAAATTCTATCTAAGGAGCACAAAAGCCTTTCCCTCCCTCCCTGCGGGCTCCTCAGTGTGCTGCTGCTGCTGGGAGGGATGGCAGCTCCACGGCTTCGTAACACATCACCTGGGTGTCCCCAAGGGACAGAACACAGGGAATCATGCCAGACCTCTTCTCTACGTGTTTTATCATGGGATTCTTAGCACTACAAGGAGAGACAGGAACAGGAAGACAGAACAAGAAATACTTCATTAAAAGGAGCTTCATTAAAAGTAAATAGGCAAGAACTGCTCAGAGCAGAGCACAGGGCCTGGGGGAGGGGAAGAGTGGCATTCTGCTAATTTTCTCATCAGACGCCCTTCTCTATTAGTGTCTCCTGGCTCCTGCTCTGAAAGTCAAGTGGAACTGTCAAGAGGGATCACCTGTGATTTAAAGTGCAGTTTTCCTTCAAGACGTATGTAAAATTGCCACCTTCCTATTTGGAGCCTCTGGGACTGGGAATCAGAGCTGCTAAACTGGAGGGGCGGAGGAAGAAATCACTGCTCTTTCTTCATCTTGTCAGGCTGCTAGAGCAGCCCTTAACTGAAACAGAGATGGGGGAGCAGGCTCCTTAGCTGGTAACGGGACCACCGAGTGGTGCCTGCCTGACCTCAAGAGATGGAGGGGAACTTAAGGCATAGAAGAGGCTGTGTGATTATTCTCTTCCTCCTGTCCTGGGGCCAAGGAAATCAGAAGAGGTTGTGCTCTGTCCTGATTTAGTCACCTTTAGAGTTAAAATGGACCCAGGCAGGATGCTCCAGCCCTGCCCTCCTGCCATGAGCCCCATCAGAATTTGGTTAACAAGGAGCTGGAGCATCTGAGACTGCTGAAAAGCTTGTGTGTATATGCATTTCTTTGTGTGCCTGCCTCGGTGGCTGTATAGAGATATGTTTAAAAGAAACTTAATTGGTCTCCTGGGAACTATAAAGAACCTGTTAGGTTCCTCGGTGTGAGCAGTGACTGTATGAAGCCTAATTACTAAGCTTGAGTTATTCTTTTATTTGGGGGGCAGGGAATCTCTAAGGTTCTTATTAAAACCTACAAAAAGTCTAAAAAACGATGGAATTAGAATTGATTTGTCCATGTTGACCACAAGTGCAGAGCAAATAAAACCACTGAGCTTTCCTCAGGAAATACTAACAGGAATCACCTAGGCCTGGCTTACACATCACTGTTGTGAGGATAAACAGAAACCACTGTGCTAAATGGCAAGAATTGCAGACCACAGACTTTCAGGTAAGGTGTACTCCTTATGCTTAGGGCAAGGAAAATTCATGCTTGGATGTTCTTGTAGGGCGCATTTTACAAAACAGCCATAACAAATGTATTTTCAGGCTAATTAAATTTGTAAAATCAGAAATGAAAAAGGAGATACGTTTGGAAAAATGTACATTGAAAGGAAAGAGAAAATAGTCATCTGAAAAAGAGTAAAAGAAGAAAGGAAAAGAGGAACTCTAACATGGCTTTGGTCTAGAAATTAACAAAAGCACTTGCTTTGGATTTTTTGATGGTTCTTTAGATGTTGTTGAGGCTCCATGGGTAGAAACAAAGCTTTGTCTGTTTGGAGGAGGTACAGCGTAGACAGGGGCAGCTCACAGCTCTCTGCCTGTGTTTGGCACTCAGTTGTGGAGGAAGTCTCAGAGGGTAATACCTGCAGTTATGACAACTACGATGATGCCATTCCCACCCATGCCACCCACAGCCAGCAATGGCAGGGCTGTAACACAGACACTGCCATGTTGCTACAGCTCTGACACCAATATTCATGTGGGACGGGACTAATGTTTGTAAATTATCATGGCAACTAGCTTTTTTGCTGCCCTTCCCCAAAAGCTAGGCTGGCCAAATATTTCTCTCTGATGCTGTCCTACCAATAATATGCTAAGGGAATACATATAGGCTCTTTAAGCCTTTATAGGTAGGGATGTAGCAAGGCAGAGAGTGTCATAGCCAGTTCCCTTTCCTTTCCTTTCCTTTCCTTTCCTTTCCTTTCCTTTCCTTTCCTTTCCTTTCCTTTCCTTTCCTTTCCTTTCCTTTCCTTTTGTTCTTGTTCTTGTTCTTGTTCTTTTTTTCATGAGGAATTATTTTTCAGGGATCAACAATAAGAAAACTCAAGTATGGACGTCTAACCCTGTCTGATTTGCCCAAGGTCAGGCACAATTTCTGGTGCAGCTGAGAAGCCACGCCAGAACTCTGTGTCCGTAATTGTAAGACCTTCCTTCTTTTCCTTGTCTTATGGGAGGTTTAATTCTGATTCAGGAAAAAAAAATCCTCATTATTGGCACAACCTCTGTGAAAAATGGAACTCTGTTCATTAAGAGCTTTGCAGTGGCCAGGGACTATTTGAAACATACTGTATGGGGAAATAGCCTCTGTACTTCATAAACATGCTCTGTAAAAAAATAACAAGTCTAAGAAAAGCTCGTTTAAAAACCTAGCTATCAGAGAACAGGGTTACAATTAGAGGCAGAAAAAAAGCTGAGTAGTGGGCAAGTTTTCTTGGCATAAACCCATGCATGATAGACTTCACACACAAGTTGACAGACTCAAAGAGGTCGAAGCTCTAAAAGAATGGTTTACTGCATTTTTCCCTCACTGCTTTTCTTTTACTTTCTACTACCTCTACTATGCACTGCATAATCGTCTGTTTGCCAAGGGCCTGGAGAGTTTTTACTTCCAACATCAGGTCAGCACCCTCAAGGGGCATGGATACAGAGAATTATGCCATGGTTAAAGAAATAGAGTCTAGGGAGCATTATTTTTTTGTTTAAGACAAATATTTTGTTCAACTGTAATCAGTTATTCTTAGAAAAACTGTATAATTCCCCACGGTTTTTTTCCTGAGTTCTGCTACTGCTTCTCTTCCAAACACATTGTGCAATTCTGCTCCCTCTGAGTGCAATCTAACATTGTTCTTCCTGGACTAATTTAAGGGAGAGTGTCAGAACTCAAGTAACTCAAAATGCATTCCTAAAACTTGAGGTGAACTCAAGTAACCATTACTTTCCAAAAGGCACCGGAAAAGCCTCCAACCTGTGGGAAGCAAGCAGCAAACCCGCCAGCATTACAGATAATGTTGCAGTCTGCCTCTTTCTGACTTTAGCATCTTTATCTTACCACTAATACCACCGAGTGAAAAATTTGACAGATATTATTCATGAAAACTGAAACAGGATGTCTGTGCAAAGATAACATTACTTGATTTGAAATGAGTGCTTATCTAATGTTGCCTCCTCCCCGGCACCCTTACTTGCAGCCGCACTTCCAAATGATGCATGATGACTGTGGAGGTAAATCCCTCCAGCCACAAACTAGCATTCTTTGCAGAAAATAGCCTGGAGTAGGACCACCAGGAGAGAAAATCTGCCCACAACAACCTCCCCTGCAGCACTGTCAGCCCTGCTGGTGGTGTTAGTGTATGGGAATCTCCCAGAGAAATTGCTCAGTAAGTGACTGAAAACAACCAGAAAATGTGACTCTTGCATTGGCCAAGCTGAAAGAAGTGCAAGTTTTGCATCAACAGTAGTGAATGTAAAGCATGGATTATGCCCCCCAACTAAGGATCCTCCTCAGACCAGCCCAGAGAAGGCCAGGCAGGGCAGGTAACGCGGCGGTGCCCCCAGGACCCTGAGCCACAGACCATCCTGGTGCCGATTTCGCTTCTGGCACTGAGCATTGGGCTGCAGATGGATTTCCAACAGCTCTGCACTCATGGCAGCACAGCTGCTGCTGTGACGCTCCACAGCTGATGGCATGCTCCTTCTCTGTTTCCCGGCAGGCTGTCATTGAATTGTTTCCTTTGTACCTTTTCTCTAGGTGTCTTCTTAGACCTTAGAGAAGACCACTGCTGGAGAGAAGGCCCCAGCACAGGTGGGTGCCTCTGCTTGCTGTAAAGTGGTTGTTCTCATATGACAGCAGGCCACCATTGAGGTGTCCTTGTAGCAGACAGCCCAGCAAATAGTGCTGCAGTTCACACGTGCAGATGTGTCTGCATGCACGAGAGCTGCTGGGCCATCTCCCAGGCTATGCTGCACAAACTGATGCATCACCTGACCTTACATTCTGAAGTCCGCTCCATTTGCAAATCTTAGTACCAGCTATGTCACCATGAGATAACGTAAGCATGATCATTACACAAAACTCACGTAAATTCTAATATGCATGTGCCCATTTAAAACCAGACAATAGTTTTTGAAGACTGGTTGTCCATCAGTACTTTGTCAGAACTCCCAGTAAATGCAAAGGTCTGACCTTCTCCCCCAGACAATTTCCTTTTTATAATAGCAGGAAGACCCAACCAAGCAGTGAATTTCTGTGAGGATTACTGCACTTCTTGGGTGGCTGATATGACCTGGCCTCTGGCAGCAAGCCATGCTATGTACTCCAGAAATGCACTGCATTTCAGAGGTTATTGCTTGCACATTACTGCCGGGCAAGTGAACGCTCCATACGCTGGAACAAACTCAAATGTCTTGAAAGGCGATATCTTCCTCAGCATTGGCATTCGTGTACCATGGCTGTAAATTACGCCCAGAGTGTTCATTTTCTTTTTAAATGTGTTCTCATCTTGTAATAATTAATGGTGTCAAGTTACTGGTGTGAAAAAAGCCTGACTTTACAACAACGATGGACTAATGAAGTAACAGTCACGGCTGGACTAGCAGCAATAAATTGTTAGAGGAGTGACACACCTGAAGCAATACTTCCAAAGGCCTTAAATTATTTAAGTTTCAATGTCCCTCATAAATATTGGCTTTTGTTAATATTTGTTTCTGTGTTAAGAATGGAAGTCAACAGCTCTGGCAAGAACAAGTCTCTTGCTGATGAGTGTGGAGAAATAGAGTGCCTGTGCTTTTTAAGACATCCTTGTCTTCCCCAGGGATGACAATGTTCATCTGTAGGTCCCTGGGCTTCTCTATTTGGGGGTGTGACATTCAAACCCGACAGACTCAGAAAGGTCTAGAAGCCATAGCACTGAGCTCACAGGCCCAAATACCTGTTTTTAAAACCAGTATGAAGTGAGAAACCCTTGAAGTCGGCAAAATGGGGAAAAAGCAGAGTAAGCAATTTCCACTTTCGATAAAATTTTTTATTCAATCCATTTTAGTATTCAATATTATAACATATGAAATGCTAGAAGAAGAGGGACAAAGCACTGCAGATACATTGAGAGGGAGGAAAATCTCATTTAAAACATTGGGAAGCTTATTTGATGTCAAAGAGCACTGGATCAGGCTTTTGGAAATCATACCAAAGGGCAAAGCAAAGGGAAAAAGTATATTCTCTTCATTTATAATGTGTCTGACAAGAGATTCCTAATTGCTGGCATAAACTAATATAAAAAATTGACTGCTGATTTCAATGGAATTAGATCACTTTGTAACTGATGAAGACTCTGTATGCATTTCCCAATACTTACAATCAAATAATTAGGTGTTGTTAGTTATTTTCAATAAGACTGATGATTGATGACAAAAAAAATCCTCTGAAAATTACAGTAATTCTGCCAAACACCAACTCAATTCAGACCATACAGCAAAACTAATATTAAACCTTTTTGTAAAGCAAATAGGACCTAAAGAAAAGACACTAAAACCATTCAGAAGCTTCACAATGACATAAAAACATTTTATTTTCTTTGTCCTTGAATATTTTGTTTTCTAGACTAGAGATTATCTTCACTGTATTCTCATCATGGCCTCACACTCCTCCTTTATCTCCATCAGGACTTTCATCAGGCTGTGGTCTGTCCCATGGGTCACCTTCATAATACTATAGGCCTTTAGGAAAGAACAGAAAGGGACACGTTAGTCATTGTGCAGACCGTGCAAAGGGGCTGGACCCTGCAGCAGGGTGGGATGTAAGTACTGCTCCTCAAGTGGTTGGCACCTGGGGGCTTGAATGCATGGCATAGCTGGAATAGGAGTGAAGCATCCCAAAGTACATGGTGATTTGTCCCTGCGAAAGGACGAGGCACTGACACATTATTCTTAGGCGGTAAAACCCACAGATATGTTGCACAGCTGGATGTTTGGAATAGCAAAGAGAGATACTTTTGCACTGAGACATGAAGGCCATTTCAAGATTGGTCAACTACAGCACCCAAGGTCTTGATACATTATTTAAAAGATGACTGTGATGTTCATGATGTTAGGAGCCTGAAAGTCCTCTAAAAATAGAAATGGATTAATGCTTAACCCATGGAATAAAGTACCTTAACTCTATGAGGAGGAACTATACATAGCATCAAACAAATGAGTACATTAGTAGTTTCACTGTCAAAAGGCATGCAGGGGAATGGGTCTTTGCTGCTTTTCCCAGGGATTATTTTCTCTGTGTGTTTGTCATCTTCTACTGCTGGGCTAATTTATGCTTGCTGATATTGCCTGTAGTGTTGCTGATTTCCTGCCACAGATATGTCTGAAATGCTCTTTGCCCAGCTCATGTTTAGATCATCACTTCTCATATGGCATTTCTGCTTCTTCCTTCTATTAAATTCCTCCTACAAGGAGGCAAGTCAGAGATGGAAGTTGATTCAGCACTTCTGAAGATAAAACAAGGGAGCTAGTAGTGTACTGGCAGGAGAAAAGACATAGATTTTTCATCATCCTAAATTGAGGAATTGCAAAAAACTAAATGCAGCCTGTGTTTCAACGGGTTCCTTGTCCAGTCAGCTGACAAAATTCAGCTAAATTGGGCTTTGAATTGCAGAAAAAGTATGTTTGGGGGAAGAAATGTACAGGAAGGGGCCTCATTTAAATTGGATAGATAAAAGTAAATATATATTTTTTGGAATGAATGAAAGCCTACTTCCAAATTCTAGAGACTGGCAAGCATATGGAAATTCCAGCACAGTTTATTTTTGCTTCAAATTAGCTAATTCTTAAAAGAGGGAGACAGCACAAGATTGAAAGAACAAGTTGAAATAGCAGTCAAAACAAATCATAGTGAGCAAGGAGCTCTAAAAAGAGTCAAATATGTTTTAAGCTACCACAGTGCCCTACTACCATAAGATAAAATATACTCAGTTAAAAAGAACAATGGAAATACTTTCATTGCCTTTAGAAATGGCAAAGAAATGTGAAACGAAATCAGAAATACTAAATTTTTGTAACATGCAGTTGCTCCCAGGCTAACTAGGAAGGGACAGGATCACCAAAGAGCAAAGGCCAGGGGAATTGGCCCTGGATCCTGACACACTGATGCACAGTGCTTGCATGCCCTATCCCAGAAAGCTGATGGATTTATTGTGAATGATGTATGCCAAGAGCTGTGCATCTGGATAGATCTGAGTGACAGTCCTGGGGCAGTTGACCTGGATCTTCAGCTCCACTATAGGATAGAAGTCAGGCTTGTAGTGATGGACTTTGGCTGTGCATCAGGGCATCAGGGTCTGAGATGTCCATATAGATACCTCAGTTAAAAGGCAATAATCCTTAATATCAAACTTAATCTTGAGTTAATGCTACCATTGCTGACTTTCTCTCACCTCCAGCATTTCCTTTCCACTTCTTTTCTTTCTTAAGTATGGCAGACAAAAACACTCAGTCTTTATCCTTTTGTTTCCTTGGAGGAAATCATTCTTATGCAATGTACCATCTCACACACTGCAGTATGAGTCAGAATCAGCTGCATCAAAGTTAGAACAGCAATGACTTGTGTAATCCCTAAATTCAACTGGTATTAGGTTATGTAGCTCTTTTGGCAAGGCTCAGTGCAAAACCGGGGATAATTTCAGCTCCAGTGCAAGGACTTGTTTTACTGGACAGAAGCAGGAACATGTGAGCTCTCTCCTCAATCCCACAGCTAACCAGCAGAGTTGAGGCTGAGCAGATTCATGTGGTCTGTGTGGTCTTCCTCTCAGCTAAAAGAGCAAATCTAATTATGAAAAGCTACAACGGCAACACAGGCCACGGTGTCATCAGCCACACACTGCCTCCCTGAATATAAACCCCACTAGATTAGAGGTACGGCTGTGGCTCCATGAATGCAAATGAGGAGCAGCGCAGGTGTTTGTGCCTGACTTGCATGGGAATGGGACAGGATGCCCATGGCCATGGCTGGGGGGAACTGTGGGCAGATGCAGGATGGCACGGCTCTGTCACAGGGAAAGCAGGAAGCAAATGGCCATGTGCCAGAGTGGCAGGAAGTGTAGGCTAGTATTTCAGAGGGAGTACCTGTGGTTTTCCATTTCTCTTGATTGAAGGGGACAAGTTGTTAAAGCAGGCATAGGAATACCAAAAACTGTCATAGTTACTATCAATGACAGCTGGTAAACAATTCAGTGTTTGAAGCAAACACCTAGAAAAGGGATTTCTTCAGTGTTGCTGTGAGACCTGGGAAGGATTTTACCCCAGTTCCTGGGCTTTTTGCCTCCACAACAGGGATTTCCATAAGAAGAGAAATTGTACAGTACCTGTTGTAGATATTCATGAGACAAGACAGCCGTGCCCATGAACTCATGGGGGACAAAAGTACTCCTGTGACCATGCCATTTCAGGATCTTCAAATTGTTTTTCAGACTGGGCTCCAGTTCCTGTCTTTTGCTGACAAAAGCTTTCCAGATCTATAATTCCATTTGTCCTCTATTACATCTTTCATATATACGTATATAAATTTAAAAATAATATGCTGGTTGTAAAATAAACCAAGAGCTACCTTCAGTTTTTATTTCAGAGGAGTATTGCCACTCTGTAAATCTTCTATTTCAAAATTAGTAAATAAGATTCTGCAGGGCCTAATATACATTTAGGGGGTGATTTCTTTCTAATGGGCAACATAAAGCCCTCCATATTATTTAAGCCTTCTTAAGGGGTGCAGGGCAGAGAGCTAAACCCATAGGGCCCTAAGAGCAAGGTGGTTATGATAGTGATTCATTTTTGGGTGGCACACAGAGCAGCAGTGAGGGCTGGGCTGCAGAGCCATGTGTGAAGATCTACTGGTCTTAACAGACTGTGTATCTGCTGCAGAGAGGCTGTCAATCCCCAGCAGCTCTGAGGCTGCGCCTGATTAAACAGGATTTATATGTGAGGTGAATTTCACTCAGATCCCAATTCCTCTGCACCTTCCATATCCTTCTTCTTAATGCCACAGTGAAATTAGTCTGACGAGGGTTCCAACAGGGTGCTGCTATTCAGTGTCAGTGTATTAAGAAGAGTAATGAAGCAGAGAAGGTAATCGAGTTTCTGCTCTGAGCATGTGGCATGCTCTGCTGACACATCTAATCACAAAGGGGCAAATTGCGTTCTCATATAACTCTAGGACATTATCTGAGTAATATTAGGAATCACATCCTTTAGTCACAACAAACTGGGAATTGTATCTTCCTCTAATTTGTTCCGGTGTAGACAGCAAGGAAGTGAATCAGTTCCAGAGCTCACCCCAAGAAGTTACATGGAGAAATAGGATGATGAGAAGCTTTTCCTCCTCTCAGCTGTGCTCCCAGGGAGTGAGAGTTCAGTCTCTCCTTGTCTTATATGTGGGTATAAAAAGGGAGGCTGAATAGGGAATAGGCAAAGCCACAACAGGATTCTACGCCTCAGTTGTAAAGCACTTACTGTGTCCTTGTGGAGCAACAATGGCTTGGAGCCTCCGTTAGAGGCTCACTGAGGTATGGCACAGGAGGGCAAGAAGGACCTTAATGTCCCTTTGCAGAGAAAGAGGGAGTCACAGCCTAGAAAACGCTTCTGTGTTAGGCATTGCTCAGTTTCCAAAGGATTATAGAGCAGCAATCTGGCTTGCAAGAGGCAACTTCTTCACCAAAAACATATAAATCCCCATTGCAGTGTCCTCCGTGACTGACCAGCAGCACTCAGTTGTCTCTAGGGGAATTCGCTCCAGTTTAATCTAATGCAGCATCACATTAGAAATGCAATTAGAACAATGCCTGTTGATACATTGTATCAATGAAAACAGAAGTTCCTCTGACTGGAGTTTCATTCCACTGCTAAAAGGGAAACTCTGAATGTTTGGAAATTATAAATATTTTGGGGGAAAGAGCAGAGCAGATTACCTGGCACATGACAGATATATGACATACTTGAATAATGCATACAAAATAGAATTGATTACTCTTCTGTCTGCTTTATAATGATAGAACTGGCTATAATTTAAGTAAAATATATCAAGTGAAGATTTAAGTTATACCAAGACTTAGCAAGAGTGGCATCATATTAAGTACTAATTTATTACTTCAACATGTGAAAATTATCGGTTATTCATCTTGCATCATTAGTCAGATGTTAAAACCAAAGAGATACGGGGTTTGAAGAAAAGGTAAGTACAAAATACTAATACCTAGAGAGTCATGACTGATATTATCTTTATAAGGTACCTGGGCAGGAGTGAAAAAGCACCTCTCCCCCACCTCCAGTGCAGACACCCATCCCCTTCTATCCCAAGCAGTTGCCCTAACTCTTCACCACAAGACTAGCTCTTCATATAGCATGGACATTAATCAAAGGGAACGTAGAGCCAAATTCTTCACTTCTTTCCAACACTGGTGCCAGCACTGGGCCTGCTCCTGCCCTGCAGATAGGGGCAAGTAGCTGGGCCAGGTGGCTTTCGGCAGCACCCAGCAAAGGCAGTGGGGAGCTGTGTCAGGAACTGGAGGTGGGCGGGGAGCCAGGACCGGGAACCACATGGAGCATGTAATGCCTTCAGGGCAAGCTGACCACAGGACAATCAATAACATCAGAGAATAAGTATAAGACCTTTTCAAGGGAAACTGGAATCAGCACGTCTCCCAGGGGGAGCCAAGCACCCCAGCAGTGACTGAGGATTTTAGATGGGAGGCAAGATTCTACATCCTGAGGACATGTTGCACATGGAAAGGGATTATTTAATATATTTAAGATGATACTAACAGCAATATAACAGCAGGACAAATAAGAGCCTGAGGTACGAGGAAATGAATATAAAAGTCAGCTCAGGTACAAGAGGGATGGCTTAAAGCTGAAATGTAACTAACAAAGCACAGCTGCAAAACCAGATCAAAGATGACGAATGACAAGAAATACGAGAGATCAAGAAACATGACTGTTGATTTGAGTGTGGCTCACAATAAAATATATACGTTAAAGACAAAGTTCTCCAATCTGAAACCACAGAACCCAACAGGGAATAAGGAGGGTAGGAACTGCAGTTCCGCTCCTGTTCCTGTAATTTCAGTGCTCTCAGAATCACTTTGCTACGGGAATAAGGAACATATGAAGCACTGAGATAATTTTATCTCTTCAGATCGAATAGTAATTTTTCATCCAGGCACCTCTGAGCTATCAAACTGTAATTAGCTGTGGCTGATACTGGAGAATGTCAGTGCCTGAAATGCTGAGCAACAGTGACCCATCACCACACCCAGCTGCAGCCTGGGAAAACACCACTGATGGAAGAAGTGGTGAGAAGTATCCAAAGGCATGAGGTGGGGGGGGCTCACACAGCAGTTTTGGGGGAAGCAAGGAATGAGGATAGAGAAAAAATATTTCACCATACTGACCTGTTTCAAGGTTTCCAGTGCCTGAGGAAACATGCCTTGACTGTACTGCAGTTTGCCCACTCGCATCAGCTGGACAGCCCTCAGTGGATGGAAACCAGGATAATACAGTCTGTAGAGAAAAAGGAGGAAAATGTGTGACTGTCAACTCTCACCTTCACAGTCACTGCCTCTGCCGAGAGCTATTAGGGTGGGACTGCAAAGTCATTGTGAATGTTAATAAGGTACTCAGAGAAAATTAGCTGCAATACTGAGAAGCATGAAATACTGAGGGGAATTAGCAAATTATTACTCTCCATCCCAGAGGAATGCCTTTAACATTATCCTGTTAGAAAGTGACGGGAGTGGGATTATTTAATTTGCTACTGTTGGATAATACAATAGCATTTACTGTACTTAGTGTTGCAAACAGAGGTCCTTGACAATCTCAGGTCTCTAGAGAGGCATAATTTTAAGAGGAAGCTTCATAAGGGAACCCAGTCCTGGATCCTCCAAGATGAAGGAGTGGGACTGCAGTGAAAGCAGGTATGTAACATTGTGGCCACTGCTTCTGACGGTTTTTTTGCTGCTCCCTGTTGCATAAAAAGAACTGGTTCTGCCCATTCAAGGAAACATCTCAGACTTGGCTTGTTCATCTAGACAAGGTATCTGCTAGCACGAGGATACATTCCTGTTCTTAATTAATTTCACAGAAGCAGAGGTTCTGTTAAAAAAAACAGAACTATGGTCTCTTTTTTTCTAGGAAGTAGATGGGCAGTGGTATCATCAGTAATTGCTCTCAAGATGCTCTTGAAATGTTCATGCTTTCATGGTGACTGCTCCACATTTTCAAATTCCACTGGCCCTTGGCTCATCATATATGGATTGCACCTCAGCACCATGTTCTGGATTTGGAGATCATGGTATCTTGAAAAATCAACTTGAGGGCTGCAGAAAGCCGTGGATGTAGCTTGCCTGGAACTGGCCATCAGGAAACATGAGGTGAACGGACACACTTGGAAGTTAAGTCACTTGCAAAAGACCTTATATATTTTTTGACTAACTATCCCAGAATCACAGAATAGTTAGGGTTGGAAGAGACCTCTGGAGATCATCCAGTCCAACTCTCCTGTCAAGGCACAGTCACCTAGAGCAGGTTACAAAGAAACTCATCCAGGTGGGTTTTTAATGTCTCCAGACACAGAATCCATGATTTCACTGGGCTCTGCCACCTTCAATGGAAAGAAGTTCTTCTCCATGTTTTAGTTTCTGGCCAGTGCTCCTTGTCCTCTCACTGGACACCACTGAAAAGAGTCTGGCACCATCCTCTTGACACCATTCTTTGAGATATTTGTGTGCAATAATGAGATCCCCTCTGAGTCTTCTCTTCTCCAGACTGAACAGGCCCAGCTCCCGCAGTCTCTCCTCCTAAGACAAATGCTCCAGGCCTCTCATCATCTTTGTGGCCTCTGCTGCACCCTCTCAAGTCTTTCCTATCCTGAGGAGCCCAGAACTGGACACAGCATTCCAGAGGTAGCCTCACTAAGGCTGAGTAGAAGGGCAGGATCATCTCCTTTGATCTGCTGGCCACGCTCCTTCCAATGCACCCCAGGATGCCACTGGCCCTCCTGGACACAAGGGCATTGCTGGTTCATGCACAACTTGTCACCCATCAGGACCCCCAGGACCTTCTCCACAGAGCTGCTCTCCTGTAGGTCAGTCCCCAGTCTGCGCTGGCATTTGGGATTATTCCTCTCCAGGTGCAGGCCGCTGCACTTGCCCTCGTTGAACTCCATTATGTTTCTCTCTGCCCAGTTCTCCAGCCTGTCGAGGTCCCACTGAGAGGCAGCAGAGCCTTCTGGTCTATCAGCCACTCTCCCAGTTTAGTGTCATCAGCAAACTGGCTGAGGGTGCCTCCTATCCCACTGATAAACAAGTTGAATAAAATTAGACCCAGTATTGATCCCTGGGGAATGCCAGTGACTACAGACTATGCAAATGAAAGAATAAAAGCCTTAAGCACAGCTCACCAAAGACAAACATCCTTCTTGATCAAAGAGCATTTTATTTCCTCAAGTACACCAGCAGTGTGCTTGAGCAGTGTCTAAAAATACAAAATGTGTCACGACCTCAGGAAGAAGAGCCAATAAGCTTCCAAAATCTACGTTTTGAAGAATATCTTTTTTTTGTGTTTATGCCAAACCTATGATCATCAGAGTTCAGGGTAACTGCTAATGAATGATACCACTGCAGTCAGGATGACACTTAAATCTGCATGAGTATGATTAAATGCACGCTAAGACATTAAATGATATAAATTTGTACAATGTACAGAAATCTTCTGATAAATCTGCATGCAAATTAATAAGTTATCTTTCTCTGTTATATCTCACTAATGAAAACGCAAACACAATTAAATACAAGTAATTGTTTAAATGGCAGCATATCTGGCTGTCCTTATAAATCTCTAATTAAGGTGTGTAAACATAATGAAAAATGTTTTCATACCCAAATTCCCCTATTCCACTGATCCCATGCAGTTTCAGTGAAGACATAGAGAAATACATGGAAAGCATGCCTGGCAGGATCTCAGCAGCAACAGCTTTTGATCTGCCAAAGCCTCTCATGAAGCAGCAGAAGCCAATTCCTCAATGAGAATAATCCATCCTGAATTGCCACAAGCACCTCCTGCTCAGCCCCCCTTGTGGGGGCTGTTCAAAAAGGCTGAAGAGCCAGCAGACGAGAGAGAAGAAAAATGATAGCACTTATCTCAGTCCAAACTGACCACTCAGGAACTTCAAGGGTCTGGTCAAACAAACACTAGGAAATTATCAGTAGGTTTATTTTTAGATTTTGTTTCTGGTTATTATATCAACATGGTGCTATCTGCTACTAGTGAAATACGGAGAAAATGCAGAAATTTTGGTGTGAATTAGTGAAGAGTAATAGAAATTCCAGCACTAACATGGACACAAATGGAAATAATGAGCACATGCACAACTTTGTAAAAATTGAAAAGAGAATGTCCTATATGACTGCATCCTTCTGTCCTCCTCTGTGACTGGTGCAAAGGAAGGAGTAAAAAGGTCGTTTCCTCTCCTCTGGGCCACCAAAATGCCAGGATGACTGGGGAAGGATCATGGCCACAGGAGAAGGTGCCACGGAGACAAAGTCTTTTGCATGAAATGATAACCCATCTTTGTCGGCCCCATTAGACTGTTTCTGCTGTGTCCTGAGAGCTCTCATTCATTTGCCACTGTTCTTTCACAGCCGCTTCACATCTCTTTCATTCCACACCTTTATCTTTCATCCTATCAACCATCTTTTAAATCTTCCTTTCCTCACCCTTCTGAACAACCAGCCCCATTCTAATACCAACACAAGGAGGAAATGTGGGTCCTGCCTCACCTGCAGCCAAATGAGGGGTGGCAGCTCAAGCAGGAAAATCCAGCCTGTGCTTTAGTTCATCAGTGTGGCACCTGCTAAACTTCACACCACACAATGTGGGTCCATCAGAAGTCAGACTACGCCCCTCCATGCAAACATGTTTCTTTCTATAGATCATACATTCACCTGCAGTCACTAAAGGTCTAGGATTGTGGTATATGCAATACCAGGGGAAACAGGCTGCAATTTAGCAACGTCAGGTACTCGGCCCAAACTACCAGCCATAAACTAAAGCAAGTGAAAACTTAAGATGAGGACAGAGGAGGAGTAAAATGTGTGAAATGAAGAGCCCTGTGCTCATAAATATTTAGAAAGCTGTTTTACTGAGCTGATTTATGCTCTCATCTTATGCATGTACATAGTTCCATTCTGCAAGTCCTAAAATTGGCATTTGAAACAACTGTTTGTTTTCATATTCTGGAATAAATCTATTAAACTATTGGAACACCGTTTATGGAAGGACATCCATTGAGTGAGTTTACTAGAGAAATCCAGGCAGC
Source organism: Rhagologus leucostigma (assembly GCA_013397725.1). NCBI lineage: Eukaryota > Metazoa > Chordata > Aves > Passeriformes > Rhagologus > Rhagologus leucostigma. The sequence goes on from VZTD01000534.1 coordinate 1,090,297, forward strand.
TTGCAGCTCTTCTGGGAGATGTGCAAGCGGGAAAAATGCTGCTGGCTTCTTCCAGACATCCCCAGGATTCAGTATTAGGAAACACTGGCGTGACAGAAAGAACTTGTGAGCCAATTTATTATCCCCATGCATTGCTCTGAACAAAACCAAGTGGATAGATTTAAGAATAAGGAAGATATTTACCAGCCAAGGAACTGATACCTAAAGACTGTCAACAAGACACCAAGATAACTATAGAGAAATACATGCTGTAAAACATGTAGCAGCTTGGGAAGAGTAGGATTTCAATCTGAAAAGGGTTTTATGAGATTTACAAGGGCCTGAGGGACAAGAAGAACAGTAACATACTGAAAGCTGAAGTAAGAATAGCTCTGTGGAGTGATGCTTCCTCGCCCTTGGCACTGGTCAATGCCCAGTAGATCACTTGCAAAGAGAGATTAAACAAAATACAGCTAACAAGTAGAGCTGCACTGTAAACAAGACAGCTGGAGGAGGCTGAGAAAGAGCTGTACATTTTGTATCAAATCCTCTGCTTTTATGGGGCAGCACAGCTTTGTTCCCATCTGTGCCCAACAGCACCCATGCTGGCCTGTTCCTCCAGCCTGCCCTCCGCCTATCAACTGGGCCCCCCAGTATGGTGTCAACTGCAAAGCCCACAGAAGTGCCTTCTGTTGCCTCCTCCAGGTCACTGATAGTGGTGTTAAACAGGATGAGTCCCAGGACAGACCCCCGTGGTACCCCTGCTGTTACTGGCATCCAAACAGGGGACAACCCAACCACCATGTCCTCTCACCCCACCACCCAGCCAGGATTTTACCTGTCTAGCTCTCTGCTCACCAGGGCCATAACACCTGACCTGCATGATAGCTCCCTGATCATCTCAGCCTTGCAAAGACAACAGTGAGCATGCTAGCCAGCTCTCTCAGTGCCTTTTCTGGAGGCAGCCATCAGATCTGATGGAATTGTAGGGGTCACACACTCTCAGATAATCCCTGGCTCAACCCTTATTCTGGGATGTGCCTGGGAGACTTCATAAGTGACCAGTGAGGAAAAGAAGGCATCGCCTAACTTACTATTCAAAACCACAAAGGAAAGCTATTTCCCAGTCTTCAGGTAGCTTGCACCAGTGCCTCGCTGTTCCAAGCACCAGCAGTTCCTGCATTTCATCCACAAAATACAAGGATACCAATTTTCACTAGGGAAAGAAATGACCCACACTATGTAAAACAGTAGCTGTTTCTAATGAAATTGGTTGCTACTCTTTGAAATTCAGCCTCAAGGTTTGCCTTGATTAACCCCAGAGCAGTCACTAATCATATACTTTATAAAGAGAAGTACTTTTTTTCTTCATTCGAGGTATTAGCCCTGAATCTCTCCCAGCAATCTTTTGTGTTTTCATGTAAGAGACAGTGTAAAAACCACAACCCTTGACAAAATTTAGTCAATTCCTTCTATTTCTTAATAATGTAGTTCCATTAATTCCACGCAACTTATCTCAAATTACAGGGTAAAGAGCCAGAGCTTTTGTGTTCTCTTGTGAATTAAAGCCTAGTATTAAAAAAAAAGAGACTATGCAAAATCACTGCCTTTTCTGATGACTCATATTTTAAAATGTCTACCATTCCTTGCTAATCAGTCTGTGGGGTTAACATTTATACTGCTGTCTTCAGCCTCACATAATTAGAAGCTGGAGAATTCATAAAACCTGAAATAAAGGTTTGAAATGGAAATGTTACAAGTCTCTTTAGGAAGGTGACATGTAAAAGGTGATGTTATACCTAACTGTAAATTGATTTGCAGTACCTTTTAGTGCAAGTAAATATGACAGCCTAAAAGATATAAAGCAGTTTCAGGAGCCCCAGCAACACAGAAGGGATTAAGAGGCTCCAGGTCTTCAGCAATGGTGGTGAGAAGAATGTAAAGAGGACAGCATCAGCCTCACAACAGAAATGTACACCACAAATACAGCACCCAGTAAGTTCAACTTTCTCCTCTTTCTCTAACTTGTTCTTGATTTCTGAACTCCTCAGTATTTGAGTACATTCATTAAAGCTGTTCACTGAACTGAAGCCTAGGAGTTGGTTTTATGTTGTCCAGTTACTTGTTTTTTCCTTTAGTCAGTGATGTGAAACTGGTCAACCAATTCACATATTATTTCTACTCCTTGGCTGGGATGATCAATGGCTTCTAAACATGGAAATTATGATAAATATTTTTAGGAAAAATTTAAGGACAAATTTTTATTTGTGCTAAGAAGTATGAAATAGTCAGAGAAATCACATGCATCAGGAACATAAGACAGGTAAACTAACTATACTCATTTAGGAGTCTACAGATTGTAAAGTCAAAGGTGCTGTTCAGTCTGATCTCCTGCACAGAATTTCACTTAGCAATTCCTGCTCCAAACCCAGCAATTTGAGGCTAAAATAGTGCTTTAGAAGAAATGTTCTATTTATAGAAAATAATCTTAAGCAGCTTTATACATTATGTGGTCAGTATTATACTTTCTAAGGAGCACGAGCCCTGTGCAAGAGTTTTGCCTGGAACGAACAAGGCTGCGGGGTTATTTTTGGAGAAAGTGAGAATGTGTCATTGATACTGGACTAGGTGACTGTTTTGAATGCTAAGTATTAGAAGTCTGGTTGCAACTTTGAAATTTTTAAGGGCAATATATCTATATTAACCTGTGTAAAATATTCAGAGGTCCCTGTGAAAACCTTCAAAAAAAATACTGGCCTGGCTTTCATGTTAATATTGCATTTTTTATTGGAACAATAATTATGTTAACATATTATTCTTTCTGCTTTTTCTTCCTCTTTCTCTCTCTCTTTCTTTTCTTAACAACTTCCTATCTATCATGGATTACCAGGTAAGTTTAAATCAGTTCAGTACTTCACAACTCCCCTTATACCTTCTGCAGCCATGCCATTTTTTGAGTAGAAGACTAAATCCTTTACCTGTGGCAGACCTGATATACTCCAGCTGCCCTGGGATGTTTGTTGTCCATTTTATCTCCCCATCACAGTTTCTCATGGAGATGATTAAAGCATCAGTGAACAGTTTAATTCTGGTATCAGTCTTTTCTATTTTTTCCCAGATTTGACCTCTCCCACTTGGATTTTGGGATCAGCTTCTCAGCACTAGCAGGGAGGTTTTCCTGGAGGAAACCACTAGTGCACATCCCTAAAGCATTATAAAAATGCTTTGCCAGCAATGAGAAAACATTATTAGAAGAAATTTTATGCTGGGAAGTCTCTTACAAACTAAAGGAGGAGAAATGACTTTCTGTGATTACTATGCAAAACTACTAATTATCCCTAAGAGACTTCTTCTGGTTTAACCAAATAACAGCAGAAAACTGGCACTATTTTCTGAGCCAGCTGGGGAGATATCAGTACAGATGTGCAGACCTAACACCTCTGATCAGAGTTTATTTGGAAGTCTCCATACTCTTAAAAATATATCCTGGCTGTACATTCTTGCAGTCTAATTTACATGTGCTCTCTCTCTCTCTGAATTGTTTTGTATTGGCAAAACTCTTGGTTACCCCCAAGTATTGAGATTTTCACTAATGCCCACAACTCATGTATGAGCCTCATCCTACTAAGCAGCAAAGTGCACGGCAAGACAGTCTTTGTTCTGCACAGGTAAGATATGGAGGCTCAAGCAAATGAAATGGTTTGTCCAATGTTACAAGATAAAATCTCTGGGAAAGTTAAATCTAGATCTCCTTGTATCTCTAGGATGGCTTTTGGTTCATGCAGAGTCTGGGTCTTGTGTCTGTGCTGTCTTGCCTACCTGTCTGGCTCCAACAATCAAATGAAAGTAAGTGCAGTTTTATAGGCTTAACAGGCTTGCTGGATTTTTAAACAAAATGTAGAGACAGTAACCGTAGTTAAGAAACTTTCGTGCAGGCTGACAACTTATTTTTCTGTTTCTTTTTTTTTCTATTCTATTGTCACTCAAGAAATGTCCTGTTATTTCTGTGGAACAACTGCCTCTGGAAACTGTTCAGGATTTAGATCTGTGAAATAATGTCTCAAAATATTTTTCATCACATCTGCATCTCATAGTGTTCCATTACTATTTGTTTCAGTAATTTAGCTGTTCTGATCAAATAAGCAATCATACTTCTTAATTGACTGAATTCTCAAGAAATGTTAGCTATCCATTTCAGAAATTATTTCTCTCTGGCTCCTGATCATTCTGCCATATTCCTTATGATGATAATTTATGTCACATTAAAATGAATAATGTTCCAGATGTTGTCTCTGCCAAGATTTGAATGATAACTTCAATAAAATGAAAAAATGTGATAAACTGCAATTTTCATCTTGGCTCTTGATCTGTCTAACTTATCCACTTAAAATGCTAACTCTGTCAGTTTGAACTGTCCACTTCAATGTTCTCCCCTCTTCTGTTATTATGAGATGTTAAGGAAATAAAGGATGCTCAGTCTGGAATGGAAGTAGGAAAAGATTTTTTATATATTGTCTCTGTGTCCTGGCTGAGCTTCAAAACATCTTGTAGCTCTTAGGATTTTTGTCGTAAGTTCACCACCTTTACAGATAAAGACAGCAGTATGGACTGTCACTGCAGATAGGAACACACTGTCTCCGCCCTTGCATAACCAGGAGAGTAAGAGATTAAGATCAACATTTTGGTTCAAAGGATTTATAAGAAGATTTTAAAAGCCATACAGATTACATTGGGAGAAAGCCAGAAAACACAAGAAGGGTAAGAAACGCAGCAAAGGAACAAAAGGAAAGCTAATTAAAGAGAACATGCATGGGAAGAGAAGCAAAAAACTGAAGAAAAATGTACACTAGAGACACTGTAATTTGTGACAAAGATCTTGGCATCACCTTCTCCTTCAGCAGTGAACCTCTGAACAGCTGCTGATGGTATGAAAAATGACTCACTTTCCCTATCTCACGCAGCTGAGGATACAAGACTGCAGGTACGAGAAATGCAAGTTTAGACTCAGGTCTTAATCACAGACCTACAGGTTTGCGTGATCTCTCTCCTTCATCCACAGAACCAGAGAGTGACAGGAAAATGTAAAGCACTGATGGATCTCTATACAAGTCACATATGACTTTCCTCTAATTGATTCCCTCTGCTATGACCCGAGTCCCCCAGTATCTGGGCCCCACACATCTAAATACTACTGGTGTCAGCAAAGCTCGGAGAAATCAGAGGAGTGTGAGTTTGGGCGTGCTCAAGCTGCAGAAGGAAGGACAGAGCCAGTAGCACTAACATCTTCAGTGCAAAATGTCTTCTGCCCACTCACCAGTATCTGAGATCACCTCAGAAGTCTGTTGTAATACAAAAGTGATAACATGCAAGTTAGATCACTGATTTAAGCAACAGTGATGGTTTCTGAAGTACCTTGTATAATTTGGGAAATGGATCTTGGCTATAGAATGAGTATTTCTTTAAAAACATTAGCTCTGTGAATATTATGCTCAGAAAAGCGAAACAAATATTAGGATCTTTTTAAGAAAAAACAAGAGAGAAGTGCTGTTAAAATTCATCCTGCTCCTGCATCTTGGGTGTTGTATGCAGTTCTGATCCTGTCTTCTGAAAAGAGCTCAGAAGAAAGGGATAGACAGAGTGACAGAGGCAGTGGATTTGAAGAGTAAATAATAATCTAGGACAAATCTGCAAAAGAAATTATTGTGGAAGCGCTTGATGGATCTACAAAAATCACAGTTAGCATGGAAAAGGCAAATGTCTTTCATAATACCCCAAAAATATCAGACAAAACCAACAACTGGCACACTCAGAACAAATAACAAGGTGTTCTGTCTCATTCAGAGACTGGTTGAACTACCAACCCAGTACGTCAAGGTGCAGTTGGTTTCTGACCAAAAATGGATAACCAAGTCAGGTTCATATTCTTACTACTTCATCACTTGGCATGTTACAGTCATGCTGTGATCATCAAATCTTCCCTGTCTTCTATTTCGAGAAGACAAGCTTCCAGCTTGTAACTGTGAAAGGACCCAGGAATGTCCCTTTTGTTTTGATATCTCCCAAACCTACCTCTTTCTTACCCAGTTTCTTATCCACCTCATAATTTTTGTGCAAACGATCTACCAGAATAATGGTAACTCTGTAATGCTCCATTTCGTTCTTCATTGAAGCTTAGCTCTGTGTTATTTTCCTGCATTTAGATTATATTGTCTTATCAAAAATAGTCTTGCAAGATCCATTTTTGGCAAATCTACACAGTTTTAGTTTTTCTTATAGTACCTTCCACTCCTTTCATTTTTTTCTCCCTTCATAACTTGCCCTAAATCTTTGAGGTGATGGCCCTCTAGTTCCCTCTTCTAAGGTACTACGGATCTTTTTCTTCAATTGTTTGCTGTCACCTCTGATGTGAGGATGTTCTTTGAGCATCACTTTTGCTTTAGAAGTGCAGTGTATCATGTCCATAACTAATAGTGAAGTTATTTGAATGAAGAAATGAATTTACTCTGCATACAATTAACAAGATGGTCATTTTTGCTTTGTTATATCTTTGTGCCATTGTTGTTCCCTGAGTAAACACCTCCTTGTCTGCACTAACTACCATCATATTGTGGCATCATGTTTTCCAACAGAACTTCATGTTAGTACCAGTATGGGGTTACGGAAAAAAGTGAGACCAGGGACCTTTCCTTTGCTCCACAATATTCACACCAGGAAGATGTTGTTTCTCTATCATTCCAACACCAGATATCTCAGAGTTCAATGTGTACAGGCTTCTGATTTGACTGGGTAGCTGTTAAACCTAGTGATACTAATCAAATCTCTGGATGGTTCACCTGCTCATTTTTGACCACACAGGCACCTTACAAGCTCACCTCTCTAATGCTTCCACCATGTTGTCACCTTTCAAAATTCGTCAGGCCTGTGCTTTATCAGCTGCCATTTCAGTTTGTCTATCATGTTGGATACAACTCTTGTTGTCAAAAATAATAGCAACAATAACAGCTGAATTAGCATTTGCAAAATTTAGTGACATTCTCATGCATAACTTGTTACCAGCATGTCTGAACAAGAACTCTATTACCTGATGTCAGATATCTCATTTAGACAACTAGCCTTACTCCTCCTCATGTCTCAGCTTTACCATCTGTAAAATGAGAACACTGATCTCTTTATTCAGTGGACTAATATGAGGGCTAAATTCTATCATGTTTGTGAAGAGCTTCAAGAGTTTAATAGGAAGATTCTGTAGGAGTTCAAAATATTAGCAATAGTTCTGAAAAGGATGCCAAATCCTTGGTAGGCTACAGAGTTAAAATGTGACAGCTAAACAAGACCATCTGTCTGAGCTGGAGAAAACGTAACTTCCATCCAGTTGCTCAGCTGGCTAGAAAATGTCTTGCATGACCCAAAAGGCATGTAAATTGCTCCAGAGCTTCCTAGGAAATAAAACAATCTGGAAGAAATGGGAGGGGGAAAATAGCGTTCTTTACAGAAAAAAGGAGACCAGCTATGAACTTTATGAACAGCAATCATGAGCAATAATCTCTCCCAGGCTCCAAAGCAATGCCTGAAATGTCAGCTGAATATAAAGGAGAGATTTTTTTCAGGTAACACACCGCAGTGCCTCTTCAAAGCATGGAAAACACTGTGCAATACTTCAAATGTCCAAGGCATGCTTGAACTCTGTTTGTAATTGAAAGTAGCATGTTCACTGAGCAAGCATTTTTCAGGGAAAGACAGGTTTGTGGTACACCTTGATTAATGGGTATGTTTGTACCTTGGCAGTATGGGCAGGAGGAAAAAAAAAATAAAGGGAAGATCTCAAGCCACTGTTTCATAATTATATGTTATTGTCCCAAAAGATTCTGAGGATTTTCAAAATTATACCTAGCTATAGTTATGTGGCCCAGCCACTCAGAGCTTGTTTAGAGACATATGAGAGTATGAAAGATACTCTCCAATAGGCACTTTGCACCAAATTTCCTCGGTATGAGGTTTTGGATTGCATTTCTAGATTAGGTCATTAGAGGTCCGTGTTTTGACATGATGAGGATGTATTTCTATAGGCAAGATAAGGGATGAACAATTTATTTAAGCTAAAGTGCAATGCATTCAGGGACCTACTGAATAAATCTCTTGTAGAAAGAAAGAAACAAGGAGTTCCCAGACTGAAAATAAAGGGCACAATACACAGGAACCCAGTTCCCAAAGAATTAGCTGATTTTTTTTCCACTTAGTATCGACTACAGAAAAATACATAATGGGTCTGTTCGAAGGATGTTTTCTCCAGTCATGAGAACTCCAGTCCTTTGTAAGGAGAGCCATGGAAGGGCAGCCACCTCTCTGGGCCAGACCACAAGTGCAGTGGCTGAACATGACGCTGAAGCATATGGCCTTGAGCCCACCAGAAGGACAAAACCAAACCAAAATCCAAGCAAACGAACAAGCAAAAACCAAAAAAACCCAACCAACCAAAAAAAACCCTCTTGGAAGCTGCACAGGAAATCCTTTAGGGTTACTTGACAGAGACCTGCTTAGTCCAGCCCTTACAGTGATACTTGCCCAGGCATCAGAGGAGGCACAGACATTCTGTGTCCAACTCCTTTCCCTAGAGGCCATGGGTAGGTATCCCATCAGGGAGCACACTTCGGACAAGAATCCCCTGAAGCAATCTGGTAAATGTTTACCCTGCACCCCATTCACTGAGGGCAGCATAGGCACAAAAGAAGAGCTACAACTGCACTATCATGCCTGAAGCACATGAGTAAATGGCTTGTAACAGTCTAAAATTACGAAACAGTGAGCAACCACATTCTCTCTCAGCTGATTGTATGGAGGCGATTACTACATTGATTTATGGATGAGTGGTGATGCAAGAGGGGAAATGAGCGAAAAAACCATATGTGGACTCTGTCAAGTACTATTTTTTTCTGTCAAACATTAGTTGGGTCCCACTGAGCTAAAGAAAGACTCTGAAATGCTTGGCCCACAGTTCCCAGCAGTGGATCTCTGTGCAATGAGACCAGGTTCACAGTTCTAGCCCAAATACTGGCCAGCACATGGGGGAGAGCTCCAGCAAGCTGCTGTGCGAATGCAGCAGAGCTGTCAGGGTAATCAATCTGTGGGTCTTGGACTACTATTGCATCTCGTGTCCCAGGTTAGACCCCTTTGTTGGCTAAAGCTCTCTGGCATAATATTTACTTTTGGTTTCCCATTACAAATACCAGCTGTGTTTGAGGCAGAACTCCAGTCTGTCTCACAACTCATTATTTCAAACAGTAAGAAGAAATTCCCTTTTCTCCCTCTTCCCAGATACTTCTGTTTTCTTCTCTGTTTTCCTCTTCTAGTCTTTGCATCTTTCTTTCATAGTTTCTCTGGCCTTACCCTTATATTTTTTTCTTTCAGTATTCTCTGTCCTAGCAAGCTGCCTTTTTTCCACTCTAAACAACTCTTATTGTATTTTTAGTCATAATTTTAATTTTTTTTTTCACTCCAGGGTCCTCTCTACCTACATATAAATGAAGTGGTAAGTCCTGTGTAGGCCGGTTGCTCATTTGGATGTGCAGCATGCAAGATACTCATCTTTGGAGGAACTGCTAGACCACTAACAGCTGTTTCAAAGTAAACTCCCTTTATGCACTGCAAATTACATGTTAAGACATGCAATGGTGTACTGTGCATAGAGCCTCAGGAAACCACCCATTGATCTATGATATGTCCATTAATCTCTGCAGCCTAAAGGGCATCTTTCTAAATTGGTACAGGAACCAGGCATGAGAAGAAATCTGTCAATACCCTTTTGTGAGGCACAGAAAAAAACACATACTGAGTCTTTGCTATTAAATGTGAATCCATAGAATGAGGCAGTCATCAAAACCTAAAATGGCATTTCCTTGCCTCAAGCAAAAATAAAATGTCATGGCTCCTTCTGATTTTGCAAAGTACCACAATTTGATTGTCAAATTGTGATTTGTCTGAAATATGGCTTAGATATCTCTTGGCTTTCATGGCATCCATTCTGAGGACTTTTTCACTTCCAGTTTGTATTTCATGCCGGACCAGATGTATCTTAATAGAGTCCAGAAAAAGGCCTCTGCTAGGTGACAGCTTCTTTCCCAGAAAAATGGAGATCTTTCCTGGAATTACCCTGCAAATGCACATCAAGGCACTGCAAGCTTTTGTAATAAAAAGGATTTTATGCTGCCCCTCTGATCTGTTGCTGCTACATCAAGTAATGTTCTTGGTCCATGTCCTCCTCTTTTTCATGAAAGACACTTCTTTGAAAGAGCTCTACTAATTTCTTACTGGCTTTCAGCAGACTTTTTTGAGCAAAAACAAGGATATACCTTATCAGAGTCCTTGATATTTAGTTATTTACATTGTCCATTATCAAGGACAGCTGATGGGAGTTGTACCTTCATATAAAACGTTCTGACAAGTTTTTACAAGTTACTATAAAGTACAAATAATGCTAACCATGCAAATGAGTTTTGCAAAATACATACCTTTTGCCAATGCTGGTTTGAGCCACGATACAGTAGTTTTTATGAAATTGCAGAGTATTAATTTCTTTGTGACATTTGTTTATGAATAGAGATGAGACAAGAAGGAAATTTTGCTGTGCATGGATGTACACTGACAGCACGAATACTACTGTGTAGTAAAAGTATTTCCATCATGACACAAGTAGCTTAAAAAAGGAATGCATGCAGATATGCAGATTGCCTAAAAGATGAGCCCAGACAGATTAAATATATCCATGCCACAATTTTTTTTTTGATTCCTACATGATAGAGTGCAGATCAAGTCATTTCATACAGTATGTCATACGATATTACACAACACACAAGACATAACAGTTCAAGCCAGTTTCATACGGGGAAATATCAGAAAACAACCACTGAACGAGGCTATCTTCCCCTCAACAGAGAAGCCATAAATTTAGAGATTACTAGGTTAGAGAGTACAGGAACGCCTTGTTTTGTCTCCATGACAGAGCACATACACTCGCCTTTTCTTTTTCTCTCTATTCTCTCTACCTTACAGACAGAGATTCAACAACTCCAAATAGATTAAAGACAATTTATACATACTTTGAAGAAAGAGTGCTTGGACAAACCTCAGCTCTATACTTGCCAGTGTACATGAGACTATCACACTTGATTAAAAGTTTTGACTGCAATATGAAACATTTCTCAAATTACAATTTCAAATTTTCAGCATTTATAATATGGGGGCAAGCACACTGATTTTCAGGAGGAGTTTGGAAATAACTGCAATTCTTGGTAGACATAATTCTTCTGCATAATGGCAGAGTTGGACAGCTTGTCTACCTATAGACTTTCAAGGTTAATTTGAATTCATTAATGGTGTGAATTAAAAATAATCACTTCAGCCATGTTGTAGATTCTGTCACTGAAAACTAACACAGAGTTATTTCATATTTAGGTTGATTCATTTCCAAAGCAAACTAGGCCAGACTGCAGTAAATTGAGAAAAACACAGGTATTTGAAAAGATTAATTAAAGCACTCTAAAATCTATTTGGGTTATTTACCCTTGAGGCAGAAGCTTTGGTCAAACAAAAATGGTATGCTTAAAAAACAAAAGCTCTTCTCTCTTGTGAACACTGGTCCAAAACATATGTAAAGATAAAATCCTATGATTAAGATCATGTAATTGTCCTCTCTTCAAAACAAAATTGGATGGTTTTTATATGACTTGTTCCAAACAAACATGAGGTAGCTAGGAAACTGGCTAATCTGGAGGGAAAAAAAAAAGATTTATTTTATAAGATACCAGACAAAATGGGGCAAGAGTCAAACTAGATACAAGATTGTATTTTGCATTATTATGTTAATAAACTGCTTGTGCTACATTTTGATCCAAAATTGATGGTACAATAACTACAAATTATGAAGTATTAGTTAGAAATGGCATATTGTGCTTAATGTACTAGCAAATACAACCCACCAGCAAACACATAATCAGTTGCTATAGTAATTCTAATCTCCACCTATGCCTCAAGAATTGTTAAGGGATGTGATGAATTCTGTCCTTTACAAAATGTGTACTTTCCTATAATCGTGTTTAGTGGATTTTCTGCACAATCCCCATGTGCATACTGCACAGATCACACAGTGCCTTATCAGATCCAAATATCTGATTTGAATTTTTATTGAACACTGACCTTTCCAATATACATTTAATTTGTGTTTAATATATATATATTGTGATCTCAAATATTCCACTCTGCTTGTTTTTAAACTGAAGGCAACATGAAAGCAGTTTACTAGGAAAATGGAATCAGATCAAAAAGAATGAAAGGAAAGTACAATAGTTAATTATTTCAAGCCTAAAAACTGGAAGCAATTCTCCCTTGTGTATAAGGGCCAGTACAGGTCCTGTACATCAATTAGGCCCACTTAAAGCACATTTTAAAAGCTTAGAGAGGATTTATATGGTGCATAAGCCTGGGGCTGTCTGCATGTGAATTTCAGCCCCTATGAATGTACCTGTCAAGATAGCTGAAATCTGAACATTAAGGAGGTTGTTAGCAAATCAAAATCTAAATTTGCAGACATTGTCACCTCAATTGTATTTGTCTCTTCCCTTTCTCACAGCAAAACAAAGTGGTTACAAGCATAAAGGAAGTGCAAGAAACAGTGGCCAAAGTACTAAATTTTCTCATTTAAGCTGCCCTTAAGAGGAAGATGGATGGTACTCTCTTTAAGGAAAAGATTGTTTCTCTGTCTAGCTCTTTTAAAGGAAGAGCTTTTAGCTGTACTCCATAGAATGAATTTCTGTGTCAGGAAATGCAGGGAACAACATACAGCACTAAGCTCACAAGATCCACAAGCCTTTGATTACTTGTTCACGTAAATATAAGACTTAAGATGCATGATTAAATTGCATTCTATGTGGACTTGGAATTTAATCCCTGATAAGCAATTATTCAGGATTCATGGATTCTTAGTAATGACACGTTTCTCCATTCCTTTACATTTCTGCATTAGTCATCATTTCTAAGTAAGGTGGAATCCTGAAATCTGGAACCTTTACTTACCTCCAGAATTTTAGTATTTTTTATTTGAGACATGAAACATTTTGACAAGTAATCAACTACTTGGATCCATGCTAAATTATGAAATAGAGGAAAAACTCCTGGAATAGTTGTGTTCATAATTCCTGGAGAAAAGTCAGATACTTCATGTGTGACATTTGCTCCGAAAGCATCCAGGATTCAGGCTTTGCATTCTGTTGGAATTTCTCCTATAAGATCCTATCTGATCTATCAATGATACCAGATTTGAGAAAACTTTTTATTTTCTCCAATTTAATTTCTGGGCATTTTTCTCTGTATCTCCTGATTTTTCACTTCATGCCAAATTGCCAAAATATCACCAATGCTTCATTTAAAACTCTCTTGAGAAACAACATAGTCCGCAGTGCCTGAAGAAAGCAGAATCTGTACCTTTTCCCACCCTTTAATCATGTGTCCAAATCCTTTCCAGAGCTTCTTGCAGTTTGTTCTAAGGAGTTAACGGATAATCAGATCAATAACTATACTTGAACATGACTTCAAAAACTCTTACACGACAGCAAGTGTAGGATTTATCTCAACAGTGTATTCATGCTCACAGCTCACAGGCATCTAACTTTAGATTCCAGGATGGGAAGCGTAATCTTCCCAGTTTCCCAGTACAGGCAGTGCACAGTCAAGGACTCTTTGAGAAGGAAATTCAGAATATCCAACTCCCTCTGCTGAATATTCCTCAGCATTAATAATTCAGGATCACCTTATGAGCTAAGTTTTCTGTCATGTTGGCTCAGACTCCTAACTGTGGAATAAATTGTGCCACACTTTGATTCTTCAAATTGAAATGAGGATACAGAATGATTGATTTTGCTTGTCATTTACTAATCTTTGATAAATATGGAAAACTTCAGTACAGTGCATTTCTACAGGAGCAACACACTTCCAAAGAGAAAAGCCACCTACACTATAAACCTCCTCATATAAGTACGCTGGATGAGCAAACTTCATCAATGATCACATTTACAAAATGCTGTATCAGTAAATGTCTAGAGACTAAAAGCACAATTCTCAAAGGGCCAGTTTCTAATGTCTTTGGAAAACAAACACAGTCTACCACGAAAAATTTAATGGTACTTTAATTATCAGTCAGTTGAATACCATGAGATATGCTTGCCTTCATTTTTTAATACTTTCTGCCATTTCCAGAAAACTGTGGAAAGAAATAATGGATGCCTTGAGTATTCTTCCTGTGTATTTCTACCAAAGTGAAAAAAAATAGAAAAAAACCTCAAAATGAAGATTCAAATTCTTTTGGATCAGTCATAATCCAGGAGGAACACTAGCAATAATGAATATGGATATGCAAACGCAGCTGCAGCATTCACATCAATAGCAAAGTAATGCAAAAATTTGCCCCTTTGATCCAGTTCTGCTACATTAAACTGCTAAAAAGCTCTTGGCTGTCTGACTCAAGGTTGCATCTTTGTTTTATAAGGTCAGAGCTCTAGCATTTGAAAAATATTTTGTATTTTGCAATATTTACCTCATTTCCTTCTACAGAGATGTTGTAATCATTCAGGAATAGCAAAGCATATTGCACATATAAGAGAAACCCTTATGAATTAAAAACATTTCAGCATTTTGAAGAATTTCATTAAATGGGTATATAGCTAATGAAAATATTAAGCTGGGTACAGCGCTGTCTAGGCTGGGTTTTATACCATACCCCACATACATACAGTGGCATCTGAACAGCAGAAAAATTGACATTATATTGGCAAAGTCTCTGTAACTCTTAAATCTTCTCATAACTGAAAACTAACTTACATTAAAAAAGAGTTTCCATTTAGAGTTATGGGGAAGTGGGCAAACCAGTACGTCTTGGTTTGGGTCTCAGTGGCTTCTGTTCATGTTGACCTCCAGCACAGGAGAGCTCCCTAAGTATCAATGTATGGCTGAATTATTTAACTGACTATATACTGTTATATTTAATACATAGCACCGAGGAATTAGCAAGAACAGGAAGTGTGCAATAGGGAGAAATTGTTTTGTCTACCCATGCTCCTAGAAAGAGGATGGAAGGAAAATGTATGTGCAAAGCTCTGTGCTCCTTACCATGATAACTCGTTTGATGACAGGACACATGCATTAATTACAAATGAACATTACAAATGTAAATATACCTCTGTGAATGAGGAAATTTTATCTTTAGTAAATGGGCATCAGGCATAGCAATGTGGACATTATTATTATTATTATTATTATTATTATTATTATTATGCTTTCTATTTTCAAAGGATGAATTCAATAGTGATATAAATGATTGGAAGAATCAGTGCTACTCAGTGTGATAAATCCTTACTGCTGCTTTGCTGGAAAGGTACATCTCACAGTAAAAGGTTTGCCCTCTAAAGATACAGTACTATCAAAACTGAAATATCAAAATGCTCTCACTTGTTGTCACATCAGAAATTAATATTATACTGAAAGTCTAAATGAAGCAGAACCAGGTATTTTCATTAGCAAATTTCAGAGGAAAGATCTTGAAATTTTTTCTCCATATTTTTATTCTATATTATACTATGCAGCGTTTTAAACATCCTGTTTTGATGAAGAGCAGCATGAAAACCAGGAAAATAGCACATGCTAACTATGGATAAAGCGTCTATTAAAATAGAGTTATCCAAATTGATAATGCGTAGATAAGGAATATTCACTGGAGATGAGTAATTTTGAGTGACATCTTGCATATATGACATCTTGCATATATACGTTTAAAGCCCTCTAGTTCCTCTTGCAAATATTATCATGATGAAAGAGTACAAAATAAAAGAAATCTGCTATAATATCTTTTTTTTTTCCTAAGAAGTGTAAAATGTAAGCTTTTTAATATCAGAATAATATTTTTTAAAATAAGCACCTGGAATGCCTTGATATTTCAGTGGCATTTTAAAATCTGACTAGAGGTTACAGGGAGGTTAATATTAGTCATCGCTTTCTTACTGTTGTGCTCCTTTATTCCCACAGGTTTTCCATGAACAGCATGAATTTGCATAGGCAATACAGCATTGAAGGAAGAGATTAGAGCATGGATAGCTGAAAAACTGTTACATGAAAAGTCAGAAACATTAGCTGGTGTTTCTTAGAACATGAGTGTTTCTTAGAGGATTTGCATTGGAAAATAATATTCTTCTGGAGCACTTGCTCTATTTCCACTCTCCAGGATGACTAATCACAAAAGCTCTGGTATTAAACCAGTTAGCAGAGCTGAAACCAGCAATATGTGTCAAAAGTAGATGAATTTAACCTTGCAGTATTCAAGGAATGGAAACTATACCCTGAGGCGCATTAGAGAAATACATGGATAGTAATTATCTAAAAGGAGATAACCAATGTGGATTTAGAAAGGCAAGAGCCTCCCTAACTAATCTACTTGACCTTTATCATGAGGCTAAAGACAAGGCTGATAATAGGCTCTGCAAATAAAAGAGTGTGTTTGTATTTTCAGGAGGTCACGTGCGCATCCACAACAAATAGATGAAAGGGGTGAAAAGAAAATAGCTCTATAAAAAACCTCTGAAAACTCGTAAGAAAGCACGTACTGCAGGGGAACGTGTTTAACCCTCCATCGACCACACAACTGCAGCAACTCAGCAGCAGCACTGGGGGAGCATTTTGCACCATCCACATGGCGAGTTTGCCCAGTAATGTAAATGGTAACCAGAGAGTGTAGTTCCATGAGAGCTGCTGGTCCTTTTAAATACAGGTAAAAGGGAAAGTTATATAGAACCCACAGGAATCTTCGTATAGGTAAAAAATTGACTTGACAGACTAAGTAGCTATAGTATGTTAATCCCTTTCTACGCTTTTATTTTTTAATTGTTTGTTTGGTTTTTTTTGGTTTTTTTTTTCTTTTTTTCAAGACAGCAGATAAACCTAGGGAAGGTACTGCTGTGATGGGTAACAAAGGTAAAACTACTCTCAAAAAAAATGGTCTTTCTTGAAACAGCTCTTCTTATTCATGAATGCCTGCAGACACTTTGCGTAGAGAATGCTGGTGCCACAGTGAAAGCCTACCTTCTGACAACCGCTTTCAAACTCCATAGAAATTAATGACATTTGGAGAATGCCCTTGCAGTTTTATTTCCCTCTAACCAGGTGCCAAGGTGCTCATCTGTCCATTTGGAATAGAGCGGCCAAACTCTAGTGAGCTTTTTATTTTTCTCTTTCCTGCACTGCCTGAGCACGGGACATAGTTCCCCTCTACATGCTTGGAAGATGAAAAAGATTGTCTTGACACCTTGGTTGGAGGAATGACAGTTTATGGAAGGAGGACTTTGTGTGACAGGTGCAACCTTTTCATTGGACAAAGGAAAAGTTAAGTTCTAGGGTCTTCATCCTTTTCCCACAGGAGCTACTGGAAAGAGGACTGGCATCGGTGATGTCACACACCTGTACTCTGAAGTTGCGCAGGAAATGAGGGATAAAGGAGAAGAAATTACAGAAATACACCTCCCATGCACCCACCCACACACCCCTTAACTCATTCTTCACCAAAGAACAGAGAGAGGAGTGAAAGAAATGAAGATAAATAGTTTGGAGTCAAAGAAGTAGTAAAGAGTATAAAAAGGGTTTGGGAGAGAAAACAACATGATCCAAAATGCGTCTGTGTATCTCAGTTAGGTACCAAGACAAAGAGAAAAAGAAGAACCCGAACTGAGGGATTCTAGAAGACCCATACTGCCTCTAAAACCAAACATTCACAGATCTTTAAACCCCAGGATAAAAATGCAACATGGTCTTTCCCGGAACATTTTCTATGTCCCCCTGCCTTTTTTACTGAGCAGACAGTGGCCATTGTCAGCTCTCCTCGACAGGGTCATGAATTCATTTGTACAGGTCCACTTCCCTCTTCTTGGGCAGACAGGCTAAGAAAATACACCTGAATCAGTGATCTTGCATGGCAGTGTGTGCAGCCACTGAATCAACTTTCTCATCTCTAATACCAGATTTTTCACACTCCACAGATCTCACCCAGAAGTTAGGTAAGAGATTTTGAACATCTGGATTGCTACTTTAATCTCTGTCGCTGGTGGTACCACTGCATCCAGCACAAACACACTGCATTACACTTCCCCTTTCTTTTCTCTGTTTCAGAATGAATGGCTTAGATGGAGTATTTTGGGTACTGCTGGGAAGTCAGGAACCACTCCGAAAGTGTGAAGTAACAGGGCTGGGAACACAGAAGAGAGGTAAATTAGATCTGTAAACTAGACCATACAGCAAGTTAGACCATATGGTTAAAAAAAATATACATATAGAAAAAAAGAACCCTTTGCAAATATTTTAAAGCATTTGACCCTATAAACAGCATCTGGAAATGTATATGTTGCTTTTTTTTTCCTCCTCACTTCAGAAGACTGCTAGAAGCAGCACAAAATATCCTGTACTTTGCAATGAAGTGGAACATACTTGTCTGCATTTTAACTGAATTTATCAGGTCCTTGATTTTGTTTCACAGTCAATGACAACTTGAATTCTACTATAATAAATATTCATAGCATGCATATTCCAGTCATATGTGTGAATTAGTAAAGTTAAAGCTTGGTTCTCATAATTAAAGCTATTAGTAAGGATTCCGAGATGACTTTGCGCTTGTGCAGAAACTTGCAAAAGAATTATCTCCATTTTTTAACACCAGCATTTGGCTGGAAGTGTCTCAGCGCTCAGCTAGTATGGTAGCAAGCATTTTTACCTGAGGGATAAAAACTGAGCTTTGACTTTTAAAGGTTCACAATACAGTCACATAGTAAAATATTCTAAAATATTCTAAAATACACTCATTTAAAGAACTCCACTAAAAATAAATCTGAAAAAGCTGCACATATGCTTATGGCTGTTCTGAAGGCAAAGGAGGAAGTAATTTTGGAAAATAAATTTGTTGTTATTCATTCCTTTCTCAGCTCTGTTAATAATTTGCTCTATTCAGGCCTAGTTTTAATAACACTGATGGAGGCCAGTGACCTCTGGCTGAGTTGAATCATGTGGTGTGGAAGAGGCACATTCAGCTCCTGAAAAATCATTACTAGAAACTACAAAATGCAAGATGGTGGTTTATCCTAACGTAGCAATTCCCAGGATATGGTCTCTTGAGGACTGCTTTGGGTTATGCAAGGATCTCCCCTTGATTTAAATATCTCAATTTTAAATGTTGGGAAAGCATCCAAAGGTGAGTATTATCTAGAGCAGGACACAATCTGGGTAGTGGAAGTGGTGATAGTATCTGTGGGCAAACACAGGCAGGCAGGAAAACCCTGTGCTGCTGCTTGTGATTTGTAGCTTGTCTTCTGAGAGAAAAAGGATGGCATTGGGAAAAGAAAATACATGCCTATAGCTGGGAAGGTGTCCTGAGATGGGTAGGAATGTGGGGAAATAGGAAGATAGTATTTGGTGTTAGGTGAGATAGGGTAATGTGAGTTCAGTGCCACACGGGAAAGAGAGTAACTCACAGAGATTTGGCAGGTGCCAAAACTGCCTTTGCCAAAAGAAGTTGATGCTCCACTGTAGTCATTAGACTGATTAGCTAAAGCTACCTAATCAATGCTAGGGTACCTAACAAACTGAGATGTTCAGTTGTCATTGCTCAGCCACACTAACAGGGAAAACCTTCCACCAATTTCAAACTTTCAGTTTTTCCCTGCTGCAGCTCAACCTGCCCTTCATATCTGGAAGAAGCTTCCTATATGCATTCATAAAACTACTTTGTTAGATTTCAACAAATTCCTCATTAAAACTCCTCCTTGTCACAGTTCCTGGATAATGCCTAGATCATGTAGGAATTGGTGACCTGTCACCCATGCACACCGGCAGTCAGACTCAGACTGTCTAACGCTGGAAAGAACTGATGTTCTGGTCACACTCTGTCTTACTGTTAGCCTGTCCTTCCCCGACCTGCTGGCTTTATCTTCTGTTATCTTGGTGATTTGGATTATCAGAACATCTTTGAGATTTCTACTTCAGTGCCATATTTAACTAAAATTGACCAATGGATTCAGAAATTAGTAGAGAAGAACAGGCAGACAGATGATGGCCCCATAGATCTTTTTATCAGGCAAAAAAAGGGATTTTTTTCCTTAGCGCTGTCACAAAAGATAAAGATACCAGTAGTATGTTCCCCAAGGTAAAGGACACAGTGTGAGCTTTGCTCTGAGACAGATATGATGGAATGCATGCAGGAGAAATGTTATAATTCCCCCCTCCTGGGAAACTCTGGTTTCTGCACTATAAAATCCATTATGCCCATCTAAAATTCTAGAGAATTCCAGTGAATTCTGTGACAGGCACTGCATGAACACTGCAGTATAGCTATCATTCAGTGAACCAGCATAAAAAGTCAGTCAACCAGAGGCAAAAATCTAATGGAAAAATAGCTCCCTTAGCTCTGGAGGCTAGTGAACAACTCAGATATTGACCACTGGCATGGTGGTATTTTTTCCTTTAGAGCTAACATGCCTGGAGCTTTTTACAGCCAGAGTTACCCCGGTGTTGATCACAGTTATCACGGAGTACCTGTGCATTAACAAGCAGTGAAAGGCTACAAGGAGCACACTGAGTTGGTCTCTGAAATCCTGTAATTTGAGGAGTCCGCAAAATGCAAATTTCCAATATGCTCATTGCACATGTCTGCAGCCAACTTTTCCGTATGCTCGTAGATTTAGGGATAGCACTTCAGGAGAATCTGTGGCTTACAAAAGGCAAACATTTAAATGTAAAGAACAAAAACAGATCTCCTGAGTGACTGTTGTTAGCAAGCTGTCTTCAGGAGGAGAATAAACCAGACAACATTCTTTAAAGTATGTCTATGTAATTTTTTTTTTTCTGAAATAATGTAGTATTATTAGACACAGAAGGCTGGATGGATCTTACACAAGTATCACTTGGCTCTGGTCTAGTGTGATTTGTATCAGCAGAAACTTGAAGGTCAGTGATAGCTTGGACAAAGGGCACGCAGAGACTGGCATTAGGGATGAAACAGGGCAACATGCAGTGACACAAGGCAGACAGTGTACAAAACTGGAGATACTGTCACACTAGAGAAAGAACAATGGTGGCAGCTATTTAAAACAAAGCAGCACATAAATCAGGGCTTGCTTCTTCAGACTGTGATGAGCCATCCCCAACACTTCCACAAACAACGTATTACCAGCACATCAGTCAGAGGCTGAATTCATTCTCACTAAGAACACACTGGCTTTATTTTTCTACTACTCCAAGTTAAATAATATCATTATCTCTGGTCCCTCTGATCCACCGACCTCTCTTTGTCTGCTTTAAAAAATATTTCGAAATAAAGTCACTGTACTGAAGCCACTGAAACCCAAAAGCTGTGAAAGAGTAAAGAAGGAGTTGGCAGCCATGCAAGTATCAATCTTCACAACAATGGATACACAATCTTAGGATGCTTCTGGCCCAATATAATTCCTATGTAAAAAAAGTTTCTGAGAAATGTCAAGTACACAAATACCGGCTTATTAAGGACTGTCATAGTTTGTGACAAACTCTTACACTGCACAGAGTGCTTTTCAAATGGAAAGCATTGTAGTTGGACAGCTTCAAAATTTTTAATTGTAAATTCACTTTTTGTTTCCATGAACTCATTCAGTATTTTTTGTAACTGATGTTAAGTTACAGGTTCATAACTAAAAAAAAAGCTTGATAATGGTGGGTTCTTTTTTCATCATCCAAAATCCTTTTGCTTAGCATAAGAAGGTGCATTACACAATGAAGAGTGTTTTAATGATGGCTCACAAAATCTTCTCAGCTTTCTAAATAACTGCTTTTCTGGGTTACATGATAAAATAATTTGTAATCTCCATCAGGCTGTGAAAAGCAGGTACCTTCAACTATTGAGAATAGAGTAAAATTGCAAAACACGGCAATGCTAAAATTAAAGAGCAGATTCATTGAACTCAGGGAGAAATAGAAACATCTGTCAACATATTGCAACAAAAACTCCTGCAGTGATCAAAAGTTGTAAGTGTAGCTCACTTGCAGAGAAGTTAGCTAATTTAAAAATTATGTATGTGAAAGGAGTCAGGTCTTGAATTTATGAAAGTGCACTTTCCCATAAAGGTCTGAGGAAGAGTAACACACTGCAGGAACCACACACATGAGATTCATGCATTGGATGACAAGTGCATGAGTGTCTGACTGACTGCACTTCCAGGCACACAAGAGAGGAGGACCTGTTGCAGCATTGCTCATGGATAACCAATTGCCTAGAGATAAATTACTCCAGCTAACTTTTCCCTGGGATCCTTTTTGTCAGATGTGACAGATACAGAGACAACAAGCAACAGCCACTCTAGCAGGGGTGGGGAATACGAAGGAGAGGCCAGAAGACCAAGTTTCCTACCCGGCATGTGAGACATGACAGCTCTGAAAATACGGAGGCCACTTCCGTATGACTCATCCAAAAGCCGTCTATAGCTGACTGATCTAGAACCAGCACAAGAAATGAAACTCAAGCCTTCAAGAGACCTTTGCCAATAACTACAACAGTGCCAAGTATTCCACCTGATGGCTTTGAACTTTTCCCAAAAACATCAGCCAAGGACTGTGTTGACTTTGATATATGAAAGAATGCAGACTCAACAAAACCTCTCAACCTCGTCCAGGCAGTGTACTAAGAACTGCTGTGTATGCAATGACTTTTTCTTCCCCATAATGGAAGAACTGCTGTGTATGCAATGGCTTTTTCTTCCACATGATCTTCAAGTAACACTGAAACAGCAGATACAATTTAAGATTTTCCTTTTTTTAAAAATTTTTAGCCATTTTTACCATGGTATTTTTTTTTCTCCATACATTAAAAATAAAACAAAAATAATTAAAACATACCAAATCCACAATTCCATAGCACAAAAAGCAGGTAGGAAAGCAAATGTTTTCACTGATACTGTGTAAATACTGTTAATCTAAAGCATTCATTGAGATACAATATCACGGAGCACTATGTGTGTTAAATGCAGATGTTGAGCTCTGATGACATCATTTCTGAGAGAAAATATGGGCCTCAGAATAAAGAAATATATTGGCTGCTATTTATGGCTTTTCCATATCCTTTGTATCTTCTCCCTTTCCTCAGTAAGGGTGACAGGGGTTTAGCTTCTGCCTATAGCTGTGCCACTGAGGTGAGCAGCAGAATAACAGCTTTCAACTAACTGTAGGAGCACCTAAATTTACCAAACTCCTTGTGACTTATGGTTGTTTTATACTAAGATAGGTGTGGAGCTTTTTCCCCTCTACCAGGACATTAAAAACTGCTTTTTGCATGTGGATATTTTGGTGTCTACTAATACATTCAAACACGAGCTTAAACAACTTCTCTCTTTATAGGCACTCTATATGTGACCTCTTATTTTCTACTGACTTGTAGGAACCTCATACGCTTGACATCTCTGTCTTTATGCAAGTTGCTAGGTAGCACTAACAAGCAAAGGTACAAACACAATCACAGAAGCCTCACTGACACTGAAATGTCTTTAATTTCTAAGTGATTGCTGAAAGACCGAGCTCTTACTGGGACAATGTACAGCAATCTGTCTTTTACGGCATGTCCCTGAACCTTGCTGTTCTGCTCCCCAGTGCTCTGGGTAGAAAGAATATGCATGACAAACTATTGCTGTGGGAACAACTGAGGGTTTGGGGCTGTGGTTTTTTTTGTGCAGCTATACACATTTTGCCATATTTTGCATAGTCAAGATTCCCTTAGGTTTGAAGAGGTATGACATTTATTGAGTCTTTCAAAATCACGCTAAGGATGTGTCTTACCAACACCACATGCAAAATAGCTTAATGGAATATTATATACTGTACCCTGAAAACATATAAAATGTAGTTTTAAAGTTAACTGAAGACTGCAGCACACACAATTCACAAGAGTAGAATTATATTTCCAGAGACACATTTTTAATATTATTTCTTACTGTGTTCACCTCAGGCAAGTTTCTTGCACTCAGCTGAAACAAGATCTGTGGTACAGGTAGAGAGTTCTGCACTACATAGAAGACAAGACGGCAGAAATCCACATACTCTTTTTGATTTTGGGAGACGCATTGATATGCTTGCTTTCAAAAAATGAAAAAACCCCAGTCTTCTGAAAATCTAGCCTTTCTTTTGATTGACTTATTAAACTGATTTAGTTCAGTATAAAACAATAGGATAAATGTCAATGTAGGCTATCTGAAAATTCCATGCCAAGGTTCAACTTAGTCCAAATTCTGAAACAGAAAAATTAAATTGTCACTGCCACAACGGCATACAACCCAATATCCCTAAAGTAGCTTTGCACAAATGTAAGAGTCATCCAGATCTTGATGTAGGATTTATTATTTCTTCAGGTTAGCAAGTGGCAGAGACCAGAAAGTCACCTTTAAGGATGCAAATGAAATGTCTTCCTTACATACATGCCCATAGTGGAACTCAACTTGCAAGCATAACCATTGTCTGCAGTGTTTTACAGTGTGCTTCAACAGATCTGTAGGATGCTTAACATTTAATTTAAAAATGTTACAGATTTGTATGTAATTTCTATACAACCCTGCCTCATTTTTATAGATGCTATTGATTTGTACTAGAATTTTAAGACATGTCTGCTATGGACTTAATTTTCCACTTAACTGTAATGAGACTCCAGCATCGTATTCTTTATGTTGTTGTAGAATCCTTAATCTTTTTATTTCAGTTCCTTAGGATATATCCTCAATGATACGGTAATTTTTACCCATCTCATTATTTTAGGAGAGAAGCACACCTTCTAAACAGAAGTCTCTTCCTGATGAGTTTCTGTGCACTTATTAATGTTGGGTTCCCCACATGTAGCTACCAGCACCGTACTGAAAACTCAAGCACATGTGGCCTGTGTTTATTTGGGTTAAAACAAGTAAGCATCAAGCAAATCTGATAGAAGCTGCACACTTTCACAAATCAATCTGTTTTACAGGTTCCATCTGCTCTTAAGTGCTTCCCAGAGAACAAACACTGTGTCACTATACCACATATTTCCATTGCACTATCCCAAACACACTTAAGCTGCTGACAGATTAATGCTTAGTTCACTTGTGGCATACATTCTTGGGTTCTTACACATGTTCTTATAAGGAAATGGAACTCACTAAGCACTTAATCACAAGTTGGGGTAGTGTTATGGCCTTGAATACAACACACTAACTCTGTTTCAGGAACAGGCTAAGGTATCTCTATATAAGCCATCGCTGTCACTAGCACTGCCAAAGACCCTGGAAATCAAATTACCTTTGTCAACCTCACTTAAACAAAAGTAAGCAGAAATTTGCCAAGGGGTAGCCCTGAGGGCCAGGGATGAGCCACCTGAGGAGTGTGCAGAAGGGGCCAAAGGAGTGTGCTGTTTACTGGAATGCAGCTCGGACGGCTTAAGCATGCATATATATGCTTGAATCCATCACAGAGAAATCTTGGTAAAATGACTGCAACGACAGGAACTTAATAGATAAAAAACAGTATTAACTGAAAAACTGAAGTAAAATACAACACGGCTTTCTAAAGATATCAGCAACCCAATTTATTGTGAATTTACCTGGTTAGGAAGCAGTGACAGCAAGAGGAACTCATATGAGTACATGCGAACGTGAACATACACTATGAATATCTGCATTTGTGCTTGGGAGAGAGGTAAAGTTTCACGGAAAATCCTTTGCATCCTTACTTGATGTAAATCAAGTTCTACTAGTTCAGAGAAGTCAAGAACTTTATCTTGTTCAATGATTAAATACAGGACACAAAAAGGAAAGGATAGCTTTTTGGGGTGAATAGCAGGAAAATTTTAAGTAAGTTTTTTTCTGCATTCAACCTGGTAAATACTTATCCAGTTCTGACCTTTGAAATAGATTTTGTAGAAGAAAACTTAGTAATTCACTCCCTAGGCAGACTGATCCCCCATTACATACACCACACCATTATCACCAACAGTGACGCTTAGAATCATGGAAATTGGAAAAGACCTCTAAGATCATTGAGTCCCACTGTTAACCCAGCACTACAGTGTTCACCAATAAACCATACCCGAAAATGCCACATCCATATACCTTTTGAATACTCCCAGGGATGGTGATTCCACTACTTACCTGGGCAGCCTTTGAATCAAGACATTTTCCCCAATATCCAATCTAAACCTCCCCTGGTTCACCTTGTGGCTGGTTCCTCTCATCCTGCCACTTGTTACCTGGGAGAAGAGACGGACCCCCAGTGAAGGGCTTTTGCCACTGAATTGTATGTTGCTGAGTGCCGCGGTGAAATTGGGATCCACAAGCCACCCCTGATTTCCATGGAGATGTGTCCTTTTAACTTATGAGAAACTGTTGTCACTCTTCTCATGTTTAGCTTAGCAGGGTCTCCGTGCAACTCGCTGTGGGTTTTTTTAGTGTCACTGGATGCAGTCAATGCTCTACCCTGGTGTTTTTCAAATGCAAAGATCAAGAGCAGTGACAGCCTTCACCACTGCAAACAAGATGGGAAAAGTCCTGTCCCCCTGCGATATCTGAAGTTGGTTGTTCTTTGATGGACAAAGTTTAACACATCATAGGTTAACCACTGTACTTTCTTGTCCTCCTCAAGGTATCAGAAATCAGGAGTACTTCTCTGGGACAGTGCTGCTCTCAGAGCAAGGCAGGAGGTTGAAAGCATGGGGTACTTAATAAAATTAACAATTTTAGTTTAAGTCAATATACTTTTGTGTCACAGATTAATGTTGATGCTCTCTCACATGGAAAAGACCTTGCCATCCACACTTCCCACCCCCTCCACCTCTGTTTTTTTCTCTATTGGCACAAGCAACCTAGATTTGATAGCATCTCTTGACAACATTCAGCATTGGTAGAGCTCACCTGAACTGCAAACTTGCCAGCAAGACAATACACAGATGAACTGAATCCAGACAGGTAGCAACAGATAAAACTTGAGTATGCACTCAGGATGTTATCTTACTGTAAGCATGTAAACCTGTTTTTCATCTCAAAATTCTGAGATGTTGAATTGGTAGAAGTAATATTACCCAACTTGGTTAGGCATTTTGAAATCACTTGAAAAACAAAAGACCTTATGCTGGTGCAGTACTGAGACAAATATCTAAGATAACTTATCTTTAGCTATTGTCATGAGAGCAAGCAACTAATTAGTAGGGCATTCCCCTGGTCATAAGTTACTCTGTGGCTTTTTGGTAAGATTTGAGAATTTGTGCTGTGTTTCATAGGATATGGTGTCTGTGTTTCAGAACGTCTCAAACTACAACATGCAGCAATTTCCCATTCTTCTTAAGTAAGGTCTCCAGTCGTATTTACATAAACATTTTTACAACATTTAACTTGTGCCATTGTCTAAAGTGAAGTACTTCACAAAATGCTTTTGTAAATCTTGCAAATTCCCCCTATGGTGAGAAAATTAATCTCCTAAATATTTTTCCTTTTTATGACTGTATAAACTGAGACTTTTGTTTTGCAGCAATGTAGGACCTAATTCCATTTTTCAAAGTCTGCCAAGCACATTATCGCATGAAAATATTTTCCTTTTCCTTTCTCTTTTCTATTTCACCAGCAGTGATTCAATGAGAAAGACCTGGTTCAGGATGCTTCTACTTGCTGGCTGTCACTTTTGCCAGTTTTCGGAAGGCTTCTGAAAGGCTGGCCAGCCTTAAAAGTACAATAAATCCTTGGTGTGCATCATTCAACATACCTGAATTAATATGGAAATGAATTCATGATGTGGCTATAATGAAAACACTTCGATTCCAGAACTTTATCTTCACTTCTGGCAGCCCATCAACCGTATCCTCCAACAGCACACCGCATGGCTAGAGAAAGATGATTTTCCTCCTAGGAAAGTGTTTGCAACTGTGGCAGTATCCGTTTTCTTTGCCCTCTCACTTTTTTATCTTTTGTGATGATGGGGAGGAGTTAAAAGGACGGTCTTTTCATCCTAATTTTGATATTTCTAGGCTTCTTGTCATCATTCTTTGGTTCCCTATATCATATACCCGTAATCTCCCTTTACTGGTCATGTGTGCATCGCGTTCCTCAAAGATGACTTTATTTTGTTTGTAAAATACATATTTTTTATTACTAATCAGTGGACTTGCACTATTTTCTGAGGGTGATTTTTCCCTCTTTGATATACTTACCTTGCTCTCACTTTCATCAGTTTTCATGGCCCTTTGGGCAGCCTCTTTGTTTCTCTGAACCTTTTTCCTTAGCAGCGCTGTAGCCTGCCTTTCGTTAGCCTTCCAGCATTTGTAATCAGTTACCATCTTTATTCTGCTCTCTACCCACAATCATTTGCTTTTTGTTTCTTCCTTCCTACTTTCATCTTCAAAGTCACGTAACTAAAGCTGATTCAGGCTTCTGCGTCTTGCTTGATGATACAATGACAAACTGAACCTGAGAAAAGAGGTTCCAGTATACTCAGGGGAACAGAAGAAGAAGAGAGGAGAAGCACTAAAACACCTTCTTAACCATGCAACTGGTTTATCTGAAGGCTGAAAAAAACCTCAGGGTTAGATACTAGCAGACAGTGGCTAGGATTCTGGCCTAAGGCAGATAGAATTTCTAATAGAAAACCAGAGTGGAAAGGAGAGAAGCAGCACCTTTCGTGGCATCCAAGGGAATATATGCAGAAGGGTTTTACAGCTGACCAGAAGGCCAAGACAACATCAACTCTTTCACTTGAAATTGCATAATCCAGTATTAGATGTTGTCCAGATAAGTAAGAAAAAGATTAAGCATTGACTAAATTTCTGAAGGCCAGAAACTGTTGTATTTATGAGGTAGCACAACTAGTGTTCGTGTAGCAGTCAGTATTCTCAGCATTTCCCTGTGGCACAATTCTACTGTGAATTATATCAAGCACAGTGCTATCCTAATGTGGCTGTGTTGTTTCTCATACCAGGATTAGGTAACTTAGAATTAGTCTTGGTACCTCCAATGTTCCTTGTATAGAAGGACTGGATTTTCTGGTTTTACAGAATTAAGAAAAACTGATTAACAGACCTTGACCAGGTCAAGTGAAACATCGCTCATAGAGATTTGATATGGTGGACAGGACTATGCATGAACCTGTTAATCAAGGTAAGGTTATGCACAAGCTTAGTAACACAGCACCCGAAAATAAGGATATTTCTGGTTTTCAGGTATATCCAAGTAAAGCATTCCTAATTACACCTTCCACTACATTTTAGCCCTTTCACTCAATAACTGGCAAATTCAAGCGCCAGTGAGCATGTAGTCTTACCATCACATCAGTAACTGTGTGGTCTCTAGGATTTGCTCACTGCAGTAACTTACATTTTCCTCTCATCTTCATGCTCTTCTTTTTCTCTTCCTTTTCCTGTCAATATCAGCCTGTGAAATTTCAGCTTTACTCAGCATCACCTATTTTACTACAGAACCTCTGTGATCTTCATTCTTTGGATTCCGTGCTGGATGGATCATCTCACTAGGAACTTAGTAATTCATTGGCACGGTTCTTGTTTGACAATACCTCCTTCGATCTTCAGGCTCTGCACATCCCTCTTCAAAGCACCATCTTTCCATCACTCACTCTCTCTGGCCATTCGCATTGATTCACCCTTTAAACAAACTACATTCTGAAATTTCTTTGCTTCCCTTATCCACTGCTCCTTTCCTCTTCTCTTCCTCATGACTGTGGTTTTCCTTTCCAGCAACTTTTCTGATTTTTCAATAGAAAAAAATACTGCCTTTTCATCTTTTTCAGCCTTTATCTCTAACATCTCTTAGACTGTTTTCTTGCTTAAATACCACAATTTTACTTTTTCACCACTGTTCACATCTCCACCATGAGAAAATCTTAATTGATTTCCTCCTTGGAAGTACTACCAAGTCTGCTCTCTCTGCTTCCTCAAGTCAAATTGATAATTTATTCAAACAAAGAAATAGGTATTTACTGACTAAAATCAGACTCTTCCCAATTCTCCCCTCAGAGAATGCACTGTTCCTTACAGCTTCTCTGCTCCTATTTCCTTCATGCCCTCTCTTTTTTCTCTTTCATCAGAGATAGAATTGTAATTTATCTGTCTTTTTAAATGATTCTCCTCCCCTTTTTCTCCCTTTCACCATGATTTCGGCCTCTAAAATAGCTTTTGCAAAGCAATGTTCAGTTGCTGTCAAAGGAATCCAAAACTCCATAGATGTTTCATATGTCTCTATTTTTTAACTGTTATTAACTCACTTGAAATCACTTCCCAGCCTTAAGTTTAGGTTCTAACCAAACCATCAAGTCCACCCTTTTCTTCTCAGCAAAATTCATACAGACACTGAATTCCCCAAAACTGTTCTCAAAATCGTTCCAACTGAATAACTATGTTGCATTTTTTTCACAGAACACACGTCTTTGTAATGTCTGCTTGTGCATATACTCGATTCTATTTTTTCATATGTGTCCTTTAATTAGTGTGTAATAGCAAGCAGACTAATGAAAAGAGCTCAGGTAAGGGCTGCATAAGTCCTTACTTTGTAAATTGCAAGCATGCACATACAAAAAAAGAAGAAAGGATTCCCTGATTACAAGACAAGAATACCAACTATTACTTAAGTAAAAAAGAAAAACAAACAAACCGAGAACACCAGAGCCAAAATGAGTCTTTTGGTTCTGGTAGGCAGATGACTAGGACTGAAATCCTTAATCGAGACAAAGCATGAACCCCTGAATGGTCTAACATCTTAATCCAAAAGAGATCCCACACTGAAAAAAAAAAAAAGAAATCTCTGCAGATGAAGTTATCATTGCAAAGAACACAGATCTTTCAAGAATCATCTAAAACCACCTGGAAATGCTATGTGAGAGATGGAGAAATCAACACTTGTAGTTGTGTCAGAGAAAAATGCAGCTCTGGGAAATTTAGTGATTCAGTTCACTAACATCACGAGAAGATCACTATCTGTAAAATTCAAATTCAAATAGCTCTTGGCATAAGTGTAAGGTGAAACTAGAAGCTAAACCTGAAACTAGAAGCTCAAACTGAAGATAGTAAGCACCAGTATACAAATATAGAGCTCCTGTACATACACTGACCAAAAAATCTTGCAGCAACAAAGATATTTAAGGAAATTTAGCCTATCTAAGAAATGTGGTATACACTGAATGAGGTACTGCAAATTAACACTGCTGTTACTGAACTTCTACTCATGTGTGATAGAGTATATTGGACAAGCCAGTGACATCAAAATTATACCCAAAAAACAGCTGGCATGACTGGAAAGAATAGTAAGAATTTCTACCCATACACACAATACATGAAAATGAAGAAAGTTAGAAGGCGGAGAACTTATGGGAGTGTGAGTTTATGGAAGTCATTGAGGATTACACAGGTCAGTATCACTCTGGAGGACAACACATGGATGTGATGGAAAGATACAACAAAAACAACTAGGAAAGAACCAAAGAATTGAAGGTGATGGTGCTATGCAGACATATGCAGCAAGCAACCAGCAAAACAGAAAATCCATTTCCTACATGGGAAAGGGATCGATCAGGTCGTAGATAACTTAGGCACCAGACTTCAGATGTAAAACCTTTCTTTTTCATTTTTTTGGAAAAGGCTGTTGAGATTGGAGGGGAGGAAGTAGGGAGGAATGGAAGACAGAAGTGGGCTGCTGAAGTGTTTTAACGGATTCCTAAACATATCAGCCCAGTGACAAGCATTCTCTCTGTGCATTGACAAAATAGGTACACTGAAGCCAAAAATGGTGCAAATATTGCTACAAACACCTGTCTTTTGGAAGAACTACCTATAATTAACCAGAGACAATACACTCTCCTATTTATACTGGGTTTTCCTCTTCTTTTGACACATTTTGCTCTGAACATTAAATGCCATGGGCATTTTCTAAAACTCCAGCAAAGTGAATAAGGAAGATTTAATTCTTTCTGTTCTTTGTTTCATTCTTTCTTTAAATTGCTTTCTCCACCTTGACATTTTTCTCTCACTCTTGAGTGATCCCAGAGGTAAGATTTATGTTTACAACTGATGGTTTATGATTAAGACATTGAACTTTGGTCACTGAATTAGTACTGTCTGTAGGTTCAGAAATCTGCCAGCCACGCACGAATCCCCAGGGGACCTCCCATAACCAGGGTGCCGACTGGCGACGAATTGAGGCTGTAACCCTTAAGCAGTAGCATCCCCCAGTGGCCCTAGTTATCACTGCAGTGCACTTTTGGGGATATTTTTAGGCTCTAACTTTCAATGTAAACGTAAATTCAATTCAAGTGCGTCAGAATTAGCCAGTACTCAGAAGTCTGTTGAGCTCAGTAAAGAACCATATATATTTGATGAAACAATTTATTTCCAGTCATCGCATATATCACGTGTATTGCAAAACACATAGTTGTAAAAGCAGGATTCTTTTTTTTAACACATTCAAAAAGGGGGAAAAATCAGACCAAAAGAAAGTCAAACTCTTTACTGGAAAGTCTTCTCGAAGAAGAGAAAATCAATTCAGAGCTTGTTCCAAGAATATTATGTTCTACAGCTATTTTTGGCTTTTTTACAGGATCATGACTCAAGAAAAGGATACTATAGCAACCATCAATTTTTAATCTGCCTTTTGATTGAAGTTCACATACTTAGAAAATACAGACCATCATATATATTGAATTAGAATTCTAAATCAAAAATTCCTGGCTGGTATTTCATTAACCCAATGAAAATTCAACTATGTTCTCAGAAAAAAACCAAGAACATACCAGCCACTGTTCTTAAACCCAGCCCTTTGCAAAACAATCCAAAATTTTGCTCACTGGGACTGCTTTCCCGGTTTCCTAAATGAAACTCAGTCACTGGCAAAAGGTGAAGTAATGGGGTACTGCAAAACATCACTGGAAGGTATAGAGAATAGGAGGAGGTAGAAGGGCAGACAGATGATGCAGAGATAACACAAATAGGGGGGTGCTTGCACCTATGCAGCTCCCTCCCACTCGAGAAGCACAGCAGTTACATTGCACCAGCCCTGTATTTGTGCTGACTCAGTGGAGAAGGGATGGAGGGGGAAGGATGTGCAAGGCTGCCGGATGAAGAGCCAGAGCAGCACTTCTGCACAACATTTCTGTATGGGATGAAAAGAAGGAATGTTCTCTCGTTAATACTGGAGCCCTCCAGTTACTTCTAATGCTCCAGCACTGGAAATGAAGGGTTGTTAATTAAAACAACCCATCTGAAAATCAGTGGGATTTCTACATTAGCTTGAAATTCAGCAGGGGATTATGAGCAGTGCAGAGCAGAAATCAATGAACGTTTTTTTCATCTCTGTATCAGAATCTCACCAGACCTGATGTCACATGACCCCAAAGAGGGGACATGGTGTTATCCAGCAGGTAAGCCTAGCGGGCCTGTGGTGTCACATAGTTACTTCTTTTCCTACTCTTACCCTTGTCACAATAGCTAAGGACATCTAGCAGAGTTTTATAACAGATGCATCCTTCCACTTTCTGGCAGCAGTGTAAAGCACTGAATACTTGGGACAAGGGGAAAAAATACCCCAAACCTAATCCCCAGAACATATGTGCCTTGTCAGTAATTTAAGGACTAAGTGCTGGGTCCTTCCTCTGAGGTAACCTAAGGGAAATCTGTCTTTCTCAGTATCTCTGAATCTGATCCTTCACGAGCAGCAGTCAGCCCAGAGTGTGAATGTGCTGAGACATGACAAACCCATGTAACACCTCTTGCTGATATTCTGTTATTCTGTGGTTAAGGCTCATGAGGATTTTTGAAAGGAAGTTTATTTTTGCAAGCTGCTGAGTGCTGACTATGACGTGGGGCAGCTTTCACTTAGGCAAATGTCTTAACTTTCGTTAAGGCTCTTGGACAGACAGGCTATTAGTGTGGCATTTACAAGCAAAGCCGTGTAGATATACTTGGCTTAGGCTATTCAGTGAAAGTACATGTCGAAGGTTTTAACAAAAAATGGATGGCTATGGTTCGGCACAAAAGGAGAAGGCAGCTTTTTGTCTTGGCGGACACTATCTCTCCCTTTCTTTTTGCTAAAACCATTTCAGAGGTCCTGAACAATGCTCCTTATAGGTTATTATTGCTACCTAAAACACAGGGGCTGGTATTCAGCACGACAAATCGGTTCTATGCAGTTCAGACATTTATCTCTGCCGGTTACTTGAAGTGGATGATTCTGAAAAAGACAGCAATCATCATAATGAAAACATACATTATGATACGTGTCACACAGCACTGAAAATTAATCCTGCTGCTAAAGAAATGGAAAATGCACAATAAACACATTACCTGAAATTAAAACTGGTTTTGGCCAAATCTCCAGAGCCTTTAAAGTTGTAACAATGATTTCCTATTTATATGGACTGCGCGAATTCTCAGGTGATTCCCTGTGGAGATCTGTATGAATACTTTTTCCAGAGCTGAGGAAAGGAAAATAGGTAGCTATAATGGAACTGCAGGAGCAGCCAAGCAGTAGATTGATTCAACAGGAGAAATTCAATGTATCCCAAAGGATTTCCTAGGATTTGCTCTCCTGCTGCTTAGGGCACAATTTGTTGTAATGAGAAACTGAGGATTTTGTTTCAGGTGTGTCAAAGCTTGTAGTGATGACTTGAAGGTATAAAGAAAAAGAAACAACTGAAAATCTTCCTTAAATAATGTTTTTGGGTGAGGAGAGAATAAGGACAAGCTCTCCAAGGTACAAAAAAGGTCAAATATCTCATGTAAATAATTATTATCTTAAGAGATACTAATTGGATGCACAGGCGAATCCTTTCCTTCATCTCCAAACTGCTGCAACAGTTGAAAATTATGGTACACTTCAGCAAGCAAAACAGAGAAAGTTTTATTAAATTATCCGGTAAAATTGCACGTGGTCTCACTGTAATCTCTGCTCTCAGAAATGTCTGCAGAAAAAAATACTCAGTTTTCAGTTGTGAAGAACTGAGTTAAAAAGTTATAAAAAACCCAACCCAACCCAAAACAAGTGAGGTTTGGGGTTTTTATTTAATAAGGGAACATTTAAACAGGCAGACTACTCTGTTCATCTCAAGCGTGCCACAAGGTAGAACACTGGCAGGAAGCATGTACTGCTGCAGTACTACATAAGGCCTGTTTAAAAGGTTAAGTGGGACATACACAACATGAATTTCACCCTGAAGAAATGTGAAAATTTGTAAGTACTCATGTCCTCCTCTATGAAAAGGAATAGTCATTATGAACACAGAGCTACTCCACAGCTGTGATGTACCACAGCCTATGCAGGTTTTATCAACAACCATTTTTTAGTGAAAGCTCTGAAACACTACGTTGTTCCCCAAGTGAAGCCCCGAGTTTTATTCAGAAACAGGCTGCCACGTGGAATTTCCTCAGGCAAAATGCTGAATGCTGATGGCATCTCCATTTGATTAGGGAAAATACGTAACATCTGAAATGTTCATATTCACAGCAGAGCATATTGTTCAGCTCTAGCACACCCCTCACACTTCTCAACATCACACCTTGTACTGTAACATCACGTGGTGCACCGACAGAGAAGAAATGGACGCTCTAAGAAATACCTTACCGAGAATAAATATTCATGTGTGAATTTTATCTGGACATTATATCTGGACACTCAGCACAGGCTTACACTTAGTTACAAACAATGCAATTATTTAGAACCCAAAGATGTGAGTCTTAAAGCTTTCAGAACACAGACCAAAGCAGAAGCACCTGCCCTTTCTCTACTAGATGACCAAACTTGCATTACAGCTTCAGGTTCCAATCAATTTCAAGCCTTACCACATGATGTATGATCTCCTGGACTATCCTTCCACATCAACAAATGACCATTAGACTCAGAAACTCTCCCAGCAAATAGGACAGGAACAAGTACTGACCACGAGAGAAGAAAAGCAAGTACTTCACCACCCTGACCTCTTCCTAAAATAAGGACCAGAAGGTTTTTAATTTCCAGTTGAAATTCCATTTTGCAAGATTTTTTCATTCTTTCAGTAAATTCTATGTATAGAGTATACGGAGAATATACATTATTTCAACCAGCTACCTGTCCCTCACTTTCACCCTATCTCAGCATAAAACACTGATACCCTCATGTCAGTGGAGCCTGAAAGTCGGTTTCTGATCAGGGATGTGGCAGGATCTGAACATGTGAAAAAGCAAGGAGATAATAACCAGTTTTTATTATTATAGCTCCTGTTACCCTTTTATTTGCTTTCAGCCTGACTGTGAAAGCAGAATGAGAGTTCTGCCTCATTCATTAACCTAGAAAGCAATGCAAGATATACATAAGAAAAGAAAACAGTAAGAAGCATCAAGATGAAGCGCAGTCTTCGCTTTTAATGAGACAGCCAGCTCTCCCTCACCTTTGGAAGCAGCTGAACCAATTACACCCCTTACCTGTATGGTTCCAGAGTCCTGCTGCCATAACACAATGCTTCCTCCCAGGATTCAAGGTTAATACAGGCATCCATGGCACAGTCAAGCATTTTCAGCTGATAGATATTGGTATCTGGTAGATGACCCTTGTTGCTGCCCAAGAGACTCTGGCATCTTGCCAGAACATGCTTCCACTCTGTTATTGGCCTTAGTTAAGAAATATATTTAATCAAACAAAAATACAACTTCTAAATGCTGTTTAGCAAGGAGTAAGAGCTACAAAGCATTAAAATAGAAAAGTTGCCATCATTCCAGACTCTGCTACAGTTCTTGAAAACACACTTAAACGCAGAAGCGGTAGCTTAGGTAACTGTGCTTCGTTTATATGTAGCAAAACAATTTCTAAAGAAGGCAGTATTTTAGCAATAAATGGTAAAAGAAAGATGATAAATTGCAAGGATATTTTAATACATAACAGAAATTCATATAAATTTTATTTAGGTACTGAAACATTATTTATTTAAGATACTACAGTTCTTAAAGCCAAGGGCAAGAGTCCACGGAAATGTGTCTTTAAAAAAGTCCCAGCAGCTAAAAAAAGATTTTATATTTATTTATATATATATAATCACTCATTCTTTTAAGCTGCCCAAAATTTTGTTTAGAATTCTCATGAAATAAGAACCTTTTTTTAAAATTAATTCATTTTTGTTCTCCTTGAAACAGCCATAAAGAGCGCTGTGATTTTTTTCATGTACAGCTGCATGTTTCATGCATGAGAAAGAAGAGCATCACAGTTTTGATGTCTGACTGTAATTCAGGACTAATGATCTTGACAGTAAAGGAGATTTTCACCTCCAATGCTACGAGAAGATTTTTTGTGAGTTTGGAATGGAGGAAAGATAACCTTGCATCCACTTTATTTGGATATCACCTAGCACAAATCACTTTTCTCTTTACATTCTGCACTGATTTGACTTCTCTGTGGATCAGATTCTTCTCTCTCTGACCACACCTAATCTGAACCCCAATATTTGCAGTTTTCAAATGAGTATTACCACCTGTGATTGTACCCATGGGAGTCTCAGAACGCAAGCAGTCTAAACACCAAAAAGATACCACTCACATAAGTAAGAAGAAACGAAATAAAGAAAAAATTAGACTTATAGTAAGAGAAGTAAAAACACTGATTGTATTATAGCCCTTTCCACACAATCAGCTCAAGGAAGTCCAGCAGTTATCTTCACTAATTACTCCAAGTACTATTCACACTAATCCAGCAATGAATTTAAAGTGTACAATGACAAACCTGTGATGAAGTAATTAGTCCATCTTGAACATGGGAATATTTACATACTTAAATTTAAGAATGTGACCACTATGGGCCAGGATTTATAGCATGGCTGTCACAAGGCTAAACTAATTATTTGTGAATTGCTCTCATGCCCTTGGATTGAAAGGGCCATATAAGGGAAGGCATGTGTTATTACAAAATTGCACCTTAACCTTTATATCTTTGGCAAACATCCATGTATTCTTTACAACTGATTAAGGACAGAAAAACAGGAGAATGAGGGATGCTATTTCCACTTGATACAATTTTTGTGGAAAGTACAAACCACTGACATTCTTGAAAGATTACCATTTTAGCTGATGCACAGTATGTCTGCTTTTACTTCTCATTATTCTGCTTTGTTCACTCACTATCATCTAAGAGCAGACGTGCTATAAAACAAAACCTGTTGGGACCAAATTTGCAGGTATGTAAAACTGCAAACTAGAAAACCTGCCATCAGCTGCAAAAGTACTGAAGAGCTGCCTGTCCTGCATCTGCCCAGGAGTAGAGGAGGAGTGCCTCAAGCAGATGTAACTGTGGATTTAGCATTACAACACTGCATCAGTTACAACCAGTAGGTCAGATTGTAGGAGTCACCGGCTTTCTCTACTGTACGAACTGTTGGTTTAATTTCTAAAAAAAATTATATTTGCAGGAACTAATAACTATGTGCCTCAGTCTGCCAGGAAGGTTTTCTGCTCATTATTGGCAAATGGAAAAAAGTCAAGTTCCCTCTTTGAGTACTGCACTCACCACCACATGTCAGTTAGCACTGGTATTGTGGTGCAGTGGAAGGAAAGATTACACATTTCAAATAGCCCATGACTGAGAACAGAAGCTGAACAGACAACAAGAATAGATTTTTCCAGCCAGTCCTGGTATACTTTATTACCATGCATTTGATTAATTTTTAAGTATCAGTTAAATCAGTAATCTTAATTAAAGACACTTGGAAAACACATTAATGCAATTTCTCCTGCAATTAAATACAGGAACATTAAACAAGACCAGTATTCCGACTGCATAGTTTCAGTATAAGAACTATGGCAACTTCAGGTTGCCTATCTGTAATTTAACATGCAGGTTGAATCATGGACCCTGAAGATCTATTTCAGTGCTGTCTGTTTCAATCCAGTGACTACAGAGGAACTTAAAACATACTAGAAACTATTTGAAATTAAAGCAAAGTGAGATGAGTGTTTCCCCTTTGCTAAAAAATTAATCTCTCTGGATTAGAAAGAAAGAAACTCAGTGTAATGGGTTGGGTTTTTTGTTACTGTGTAAATTGTGATCACTTGTTTCCAGCCTGGAATATCATTACGCAAACTTGTTTTTCATGCTGCTGAAAAGGAGTACTGCAAGATTAAATTCTTTCTAGCTTGAGAGAAAGCCCATGTTTCTGAAAATGGTAAGGCATCTTGCCACAATAGGCCAAATTCCCAGTCAGGGACATTCCACCGAATAGACCAAGATAAGAAAGAGATCAATAAACCCATAGAATTCTAGTAAAAATCTTCATCTCTCTTCTGCTCATCTTTTCTTGGTTGCTGCTGTTCACTAATTTCTTTAATTGGACTGAATATCTACATGACAGCCATTAGACTCCAGTTCTGTTTATTAGTGCAAGATCATTTCATTCAATTTGCTTAATTACCAATTATTATTATATATTATTATATCTTATTATAATGATGCTATAATGTCTGCCGTGAACCTGACTGTGATTATTTCCTTGTTATTCTCATTGCTGTGCAAAGAATGAGAACCTGTAAATGTTCACACTGAGAGTAACAGAACAAAGGATTTAACAGCATTCCAGATTAAGTTTTCTTTCATTTAGAAGTGGATTTATATGAAAAGGTGGGCTGTGATAGCAGAAATCTAAATCAGAGCCAAAATATCCCTTAACATGCTTGGTAGTTACTATCCCTGCCATGAAGCAGTTCCATTCCAAGTAATCAGAGACTCTATTATTAATACAATTAAGAATATTACACATTTTAAACACTGAATGAATTAAAAAAGTTACAATAAAAAGAATGTAAATGTAAGGAAATTAATCTCAAGAGATGAACTGCATACTAAGGGGCTCTTTTCCCAACTGAATGATGGACTGTAGCCTGTCACTGAAAGGATACCTTCTTTTGATTTTGGATATCTCACTTCATTTACAGCATCTTTGACTTCTTTCCAGGCATGGTCTTCACCGGCCAATTTCTCAGCATCCTGGTTAATGGAAACAAATTCATTTAATGAGAAAAACAGCAAAATCAGAATTTGCAGTAATGATGAAAAACACGGTGAAAGGATTTCACTGTTAAAACTGACTTGTAGAGACTGTATTGCTATTTTTTGTAAACACAAAAAAAATCCCATTTCACCTGAAATTCATGCTCACTCTGTCTTTGTAAGTAAATGAGATGATATAATGAAAAAGGAATGCAAACTTGGAAACATTAAACACTCAAATTAGATACTAAGTTTGCAACAAGAACTGTGATCAACCAGAAAAAACCAAATTACAGCATGTGATTTTTACTATCAAAATGCATTGAGGAGATCAAATTCTTTCAAAGACCTGCTACCTAAGACTGCCCTTAAGCACACTGTAGAAAGGATTTAGCAAATAATTTTGATTAACCGCATGGTGATTACAGAGACAAACAGTGGGAGTCTACATTCATCCATTACAGTTATAAACATGAGGTTACAGGAGAAGTCTACAACTCAGAAAAAAGCTGGACTTTCATTTTATAACTCATTACTATTTCTTCCCTTCCATTCTACAAACAGCTACATTTTCCCATTGCTTTGTCATAAAGAAAGCAAAAATGATTAATGGCTACAGCAGTACAGAAAAAGTTTCCCATTTCAACTCTCTAGCAGTGACTAACTGAATCTTAGGCAAACCACTTGGAACAAATTTATTAAAGCATCTACAGATGCAGTTAAGCATCTTGAGGGATTTCCAAAAGCATCTAATTCTTCAATTTCCATTGCTACAGCACTTAAATACCTTTAAAAATCTGGCCTGTAATACACTGCAGTTCATTACCTCTCTCTCCTTACTAAAGGCCCTACTACTCTGCAGAAGAGGTTTCTGAAGCGCAAAGTCTTTCAGGAATATTTTAAACACAGTTCTAAAAAGATCAGCCTTCAGCAGGGGTTGAGGTCTGCAGAGGAGCAGAGAAAGTGTGTTAAAATCTAACCAAGCATTTTGTAACCAACAGGAATCACAGAAGTACCTCCACTGACAAGCCCATAATCTGGAAATGCCTAGAATTGCACCATTTTCTTATTCCACTGCTCCACATTTGCCATAAATTCAGTTCTTATTCCACTGCTCCACATTTGCCATAAATTCAGAAATATTTACAGTAAGAATCGGCACTCGGTTTCACATTTAATTCGCAGTTTTGTCTTTCCATCTGCTTCATGAAACAGCAGACCTCTTCAGATTCCTGGGATGATTAAACCAAGATTAAATCAAGGTTGTTCTCAGCTGTCCTACCCCTCTGTAGGGCCTTACAAGGAGGGCGGCCTGACCCCACTGCATTTTGAACATGAACTTCCCTGACAATCAGTTCTCTGATCAAAATGATCACCTGGAAATAATTCTGTGCAGAGCTGAATTTGCCACCAGAAGGCATTAGGTGAATGTTAGGACAAACTAGTTCATACCACAGAAATTTTATCAGCACAGTGAACCTGCCCAGCCCTCTTCCAGCTTTGCAGTAGACACACACTGAATGTCTTAGTGCCAATGCAACCTCTACTGATTTTTATGGGACTACATCTACTTCTGAACACAGCCGGTTAACCTGTAACAATCTCTCTAAAATGCCTTTGTGGACCAAGTGCTGCTCATTGACTGATCCAAAAAATAAATCCAGCCTATAAGATACTAATAATAATATGAAATTTTCCATTTAAGGAGCTACCAAACCAGAAAAATTGTTTTAAGTTATCTTTTCTCACTGGCCCAAGTATCATTCAGAGTGTTTCTCTAACATGCTGTAAGCCTAGCAACCAAAACCTCAGAAACATGGGAATTGAGAGGGATTTATAAGTGAAAGAAGGAAAACAACTATGCAGCAAGGCCAAAGACTGATGCATCATTAGGGCTCAATTTGCACATAGCAAGACTGATGGATGAATGACTAAAGTGTTCACTCAGATGGGATTAATCTTTCTCTGTCTAGTGCAGCTTTTTGAGTTGCTTACTGTTGTCTTCTAGCATTTCATTAACAACACCAAGCAGGGCAAGGTTGGGGTTTCCAACCTTCACACTAGTGAGTAGGGTTAAGTCAACACTGGCTTCATATCCAGGTAGAGAATGGAGAGTGTCTGTTGGACCAATAATCTCCCAGCCCTCTCTGGATTCATGGTCTTTATCCCTTTTGTATGAGAGTTTAGGATGGAGGGAGCTGGGCAGGATGCCCAGCTCTGGGATGGATTTAAGTCACAGGTTTCAATGAGATGTTTTCTGTGTTCCCAAGATGAGGCATTTTAGGGACTGGCTGATGCAAGAACAAGCTAAGACATGGCTAGCTTGGCGTTTTACACTTCTACTGTTCTTCATCAGATTTCCATACACGAAGTAAGTCCTGTCCTTTCATAAATGCTCGAGTTCAAGGCATGGAAGCTGCTTTCAAATAGGCAGCCAAGCAGGGGCTGCAAAATAATCAGGAGAGGTTGTCACTGGGAACACTGCCTTCCAGCCTAATAAGTTTTTTCCAAGTAAGTTGTTTCTCTCCCTTGGAAAACACCTTGAAAGTCATGGCCATGTGATATGATTAAGCCATCTAAAAATACAAAACTGCCTTGGAGTTGGAATTATGAAAATAATTGACGTGATTAAAAGTTATACTGAACGGTTTAATTCAATCTGAGCATGGCAGCAATCTAACAGCTATGGGAGATACAGCTTTCCATGGAGTAACACCCTTTCAAAGCATCTCTTTTCAGAACATGTTCCCAGTCAAACCTCCAGGTGTGCAGAGCTGCCAGCAATAAACACAGGCTTTTTTCATTTACAGAAAAGAACATCAGCTGAAGAAAAAGAAGAGGCTTTGAAAAAAAAGGAAGAGCTAGCAACTTCTGCCTAATTATTTTCCTTCTTTCTAACATGGACACTAAACACAAGAGTTTGCTTCTCAGAACAACAAAATATTTTTGTCTCGGTCCAAAAAATAATTGGACCGGATAAACTAGTCACAAAAATGCTTGACAACTTTATGATGGCTGAAACTGGCATGCTTTATAATTCAGCTTTTGCACATAGAGGTGTGCTGCAGAAAACAGAGTAGAAGTGTTGAAGGCTCTTGGGGAAAGCAGAAAAGACAGAAAAAACACCTGCATCACACACTTTTCTATGGCAAGAACACAACTTTGCAATACTCTTAAGACGGGTACAAGCCATTGGAGGCAGAAGTGTCACTAGATGTGCTGGCTGAACCCACAATCTAGGGCACAAGGAAAGACAAAATTGATCTCCTGACTTATTTTGAGCAATTATTCCACATGGAAGAGGGTTCTAGTACCTGCTTTCTCCTTATTTCAAGCATGTGCAGGGAAAAATTGTTCCTTAAAAGATGAGTTGAGATGCAACAACATTTCAATTCCAATTCTCTTTTCTTCCAATTCTATGGCAGGTGCTGCTATAACATTCTTGACAAAACACACCTGGGGATTCATCATTTTTACACTGGAGCTTTTTGAAAATCTCTGTGGACTACCTATCCCTTGGACTACCTATCCCTGACTGATTAGATCTGTGCTTCTAATCCTCTAGATGAAAATTTCCAGTTACATTCAGCTCCTCTTCTAAAACAAGCTTTAAGCTAAACTCATCACACCTGAAACCTCTCAGCTTCACATCTTCTTGAATCTGGTTAGAGCACATAACCAAGCATGAAGGCCCACCTAAGCAATTTAGACAAAATTCTACCCTTGAAATCTATTTGCCTCTTCAAAGTGGGCAAATGCAAAATATTCTGTAAAGCAAAATTTTCCTGCCATAAAGAATCGTCTTTCTTTCCCTAAATTTCACTATTTTGAAATTCTGCTCTATAAAGGATTCAATAACAAGATTAATTTTTAAAAATACTTTCTTGAACATCATAATTTCTATAGCATGTAGATCAGAACACTCGGGTTTTTTTTGTTCTTTCATAATACTGGCTTTTAATAATATTTTCATAATATTTTCATAATATAACTTTCATAATATTGGCTTTTATGTCTAATGATTCTTCAGATTTTTAAATTTGTAGATACTCATTGCAACCTATGTTTCAGGAGAAACACGGAGTACCAGCATGATCAGCTCTGCCCAGTACATCCCGTAAATGCTCATAAAAATAATTTGTCAAACACAATATAGCACTACATGTCAATATTTGCTTTAAATATTTCATTTTTCACAGTTTCGGTTCCATTTCGGTGACACTTGTAAAAATGAAGTTATAACCACTTGTAATAAAGCATTAACAAAAGAGAGAGAGAGATAAGAAAACTGGAGGGTATCCGATGAGGATTGTAATCTGTTTGAAGATCGGTCAAATATAAAATGATCTGCAGTTCTGGCTTTAAGTGATAGGAAGTTTTATTGTAAAAGCATAATCTCCCAAAAAAATACAGACATCAGACACCACAGAAATAAGAAATTGAAAATAATCACCTGTTCCATTCTCTAGTATTTCCTTCTAAGAATTAGTTCTCTCCCTATCTCTTCTGCTATTTGAGTGTCCTGAACACATTCCATCCTTAATGGAACTCTCCTTAGAAAGGAGTGTAATCTTCAAAGTACAGATAAATGCTTCTCTTTCCTTCCTGTTCCTTCACACCACACCTCTTCCCCAGGTTACTCTTCTCTTTCTTATACTTCCTAAAAGTGCTCCTTGCCTATTAATTTCAGGCACCACTGCTTTTACAGACAGTTTTAGCAATCACT
Organism: Rhagologus leucostigma; assembly: GCA_013397725.1. Classification (NCBI taxonomy): domain Eukaryota; kingdom Metazoa; phylum Chordata; class Aves; order Passeriformes; genus Rhagologus; species Rhagologus leucostigma. The sequence goes on from VZTD01000534.1 coordinate 1,135,036, forward strand.
GTTCTTTGTGATCCCAGCCTTTAAAATCCTGACTGCTAAAAGATTCCCACATGGACAGTATGTCCTCTGAGAGAAGATATTTAGCTTACCAAAACAAGCACATACTAACCAGTAAGCACCATTGCCCTCTCTCCCCAAAAGCGCTCCCACAGCCCCAGCACTGCTCATCTGTTATGCACTGCACCTCCAAAACTCTCCTGAACATTGGAAAGATTGATTAAGGACTAGTTCTCCTTTCACGTTTAGGTTACAGTATAGAAATAAGACATGGATTTTCTGTCTTCTCTACAAAATTCATCTTTCTCCTTCTCACAGATGGAGGTAGAGAAACAAGCCCAACACTGCCCACAGAGAGGAAACCATGAAGTCCTCCTCACCTCCATTCAGAGAAGGGAGAAGTGGGGACTGGAAACTCCAAATGGTGAGTAACTCCTATAGCTCTTTTTCTACTTCCCAGCATTCTTCCTATTCGAAAAATGTCCAAGGGCATCTTCATTATATGCCTATTTTTAGTATTCAGGTATCCAGTCCCCCACAGGCAGAAATAAGCAAAGCTTTGCAGGAGGTATTGGACTTCCAGGCTGCCCCGAGACAAGTGAAAAATAAGGACTAAAGTTTTTCCTGACCAGTATCTTCTCTTCTAAATACACAAATGGATTAAAAGACTGCAATGTAACCACCAGCAAATGTCAGTTTTACAAAGGGTAAAAACCTATAAAACACAATTCAAACAGAAATTAGAGGTCTAACAAGAAATATTATTTGGTATGATATTTTTGCAAGACTGAAAAATCACATTAAATAATAATAGTTTTTTCTGAACACAAAATCTATAATAATAATAATAATAATAACAATAGTAGTAATAATAATAATCCTGGGTGACAGCAACAGATAACCCCATTCTCCCTTTTGGGGAAGCTTTAAATTTCAAGTTTTCTGAACTGTAATACTTTAACTCTTTAAAAGCTGTGCATACCTCAAACACCTAAACATTTCATAGAAATTGTTGTCCACTGCTTATGATTTGCTTAATTTTTAAAAATTTCTAAAAATTTAAGGAACTACAGATGTGCATCTGAACAGAACAGAGGAGCTCAGACATTTAAATTACATTTAATTTAATTGTGCTCTGAAAGTATAAATAATGATTTTCTATTTCTGATTCTATTTAAAAGTGAAGGAGCTACTGAATGTATGTTTCCAGTAAATTCAGTAATTCACTGGTTTATATTAGACAGCAAAGAAAAGCATTAAATGAGTAAAGATACTGCAGATCTTCTGGAGTTTCCCTTTCAAAAAGACGAAGAAAAGTGTCAGTGAGAAAATGTGATATGCAAGCTGTGATATTGCAGCCATGCTAAATTTCTGACATAAGTTCTTCAGAGCAAAGAGGGCACGAGGGCCTGCCAGGCAATCACAAATCACAGGTGCAGGCAGCTACAGACACAGCAAAAGAAAGCTCACTTGAGTGGTTTCCCAAAATATCTGAGGTCATCTCCTACGAAACATTTTCTGGATAAACTCAGAATCAAAGACTTCTCATCTCTTATTCTGAGGGCTGTGGCCTACAGCTTCAGCTGAGGATTCACTCACCTTCTTGTGAATGTACTTCATTAAGAACTACAAGTATGTTAAATTATCAGTGCACGCAGCCCTGTCATGGTTCAAGATTTACATTTGATTTCTGAAGTTCTAAAAGCTCCCTTGCCCTGCTCCATGAAAAATAATGCCAGGTCCACAAATGCCAGTTTATCTATCCTTTGCAACCCATGTAAGGTTGTCCTCACCATAAGCTGAGACCTTGTGTTTTCTGTCACATGGCTCTGAAGAGAGTGGGTGGGACACATGGCAATTCCAAAGGTACTCTATTTGCAGACAAAAACAAGGCTGTGTTCTCTGTAAGGCTATTGGGAGGGGGTGAACTTCAACTTCTGAACAAATTGAATTTGTACTTTTTATTTTTGAATTCTCAAAGTAAAACAAGGCACACTGGAGCTGGATGCCATATTGAATCTGTGCAGTACATTGCTCAGTATTAGGCAGGCTGCATTCCCTCACACAATCGATAGCAGCTCTTCATGGATTACTGACTCTGGTGTCTGGAAGTGCATAAGAACTGCACAGGCTAGTAACACTCTAAATCGTATAGATATTGGAAAATTTAGCAGTTCTTCACACCATTCATGTTTAAGTGCTCTACTTAGGCATTGAAATCAAGATGAAGGTTTCCCCAGATCCTGCATACAAGTAGTGCAAAAAGACAAGCACTTTCACAGGGCAGTATGAATAAACTTCCCTTAACATTATCCAACTTAGTTGCAACATTACTATATTTACTCAGAAATTTAAAAGTGACATCAAAAACAGCTGTGAGAAATTTATTAAAATGAGATGCTTTCAATAAAGAGAAAATTAAGATCAGCAAGTCTATTTTAAGAAGTCTATTCTAAGAAGTCAGTTTAATTTAATAACATTACATGGGACCAGGGTAAGTCCACCTAAGATTTAATTAAGACAAACTATAAAGTAAGAGGAGCAAACAGACAAACAATTCTTAACCTCTAAAGCTGCAAGTCCGATATCTGTCAGGTTCACAATTCTGCACAGCAGAAAATAGTAATTGCATTTCTGTCAGTCATACTCCATTCTTCTTCACTGCAATCCCATTTCAGCTATTAATTTCTGTGATTTTTTTAGACACACATATTTTTAAACAGCCTTTTCAAAGATCACTGCATCTGTATTTTGTATGATACACAGGCAACCTCATAAATATTTTATAGTGAAGAAAATTGACATCATTCTTCCTACTGACTTCCCTGTTATATAGATTCAAGGGTCACATTAGCCTTCTTTGCCAGAGGAGAACACAATGTTTTCCATTTCTGTTCAGACACCCACGCTGAGATTCATTTGATCAAATGTAGATATTTGAGCCACCCTTCTATACGACAAAGAAACACTCTCAGGGTGCAATTTGTATTACCCTAAAGCAGGCTTCTAAAACATGTCAGATGAATAACTGTCAAAGTGTGTTCATTCTTCTCCATTTTATCCATAAAGAAAGTCTAGAGCAACTAGCTCAAATGACGACATTTATCCTGTAGCTGTCTGAGATTTGGTGAAATAAATCATAGCTGTAGATCGCCCTTTCAGATGTAGAACATGTGCTCCATCTTTGCAGTGGTGGTACATTATATTTCAATAGGTCTAATGTACCAGCAATTCCAGTTACTCTGTATTATTTACCTGTTCTCATAAATGTTTGTTATTCTCTCAGTCTTCGTCATCCATTAATTTTACTGGCAATGATTTTGCAATTACTTCCACTTCATTCATGAAAATGCTGTGTACTGTAGAAACAGGGTTATTATGGATACATTTTGGAATTATTTGGTAAGCATTATATATAAGTGATTATTATGGTGATTTAATATTTAAGTGCGTTGTCAGAACAATCTTTAGAGTGTATATATATTTAGAGTGTGTATATATATAAATTCCTGTAGTAAGAGAAAATACACCAAAAAAAGCTCAAAATTTTCATTAGTCTCGAACATCAGAGCTCAACAGAACTTCTTTAAGACCAATAATGCTCACAGATCAAGTGTTGTTATTAGAGCTTTTCTGTTTTACATCCACTTTTTGTGATAAAAGTCTGAATAAACAATATTATAGACAGTATTTTCTCTATCAAAAAGCAGTACAAAAGGATCCTAGGCTACTTAGCAAGAAAGCAAGATAGTATCTAAAGACAGATCTGTCAAAATATAATCAATACACACTGCTAAACAGCTAAACTACATCACAGCATCTTGCTACCTGGAGACTCCTCCAATGAAATGCATTCTGAAGTCATTTCAGTTAAGTGTTGGTCATTCTGGCTGCTGACAAAAACATTTCCCATATTTATTTTTTTAGGTCCCTAACATACTACTACTCTTTTTGGAGTCATAATTGCAGGGGGCTATCCTTGTGTCACACACAGCTCATGACTGACACTTTGCAGGCCCAAGACCTCAATGCCTACTCCCAGTTAGGATGATGGGAGTTGTATGAGCAACGGGATCGAGCTTTGTATCTGTAACAGCACTTCCCCCATAAATCTCCCTGTGTCAGGAGCTTAGGGCTGACTGCACAATTCCCATCCAAGCTGCATAGGTTACAGGTGGAAAGAAAAATTGATTGGACAGTGGTAAGAGCAATAAATAAAAGTTCACTATTTATCAAGTCATAAAAGCCAGAAGTGAGGAAAAGCAATGGAAATTACTTACAGCTTAGCATGAATGAAATAGAGCCTTAGACCAGATCACCCAAAAATTCCTGTCACGTTTGTAATTCCAGTGTAATTTCCATCATCAGTGCAAAAATAAACCCTGTGTGTAGTTCATTTACCTGAGCAAGGATACTGTTCAGCCTAATCCCTAGCAACAGTGAGACTGGTATTTCACAGACTGTCTTAGACATTACACAGTCGTTACAGCAATCTCTAGGTCTCACCACACAAACTGACAGCTGTAAGGCAAATCTTCTTTATTCCTTAATTCTGCAACCCGTGGAGATATAGAGTACCACTGAGTGCATTTAGTGGCTCAGAAGAGATCTGTAGGTCCAAAATCCTCAGAATTGTCAGTTATTCACAATGTATAATCCAATCCACATTCATCAGTTCATTGAAATATGCACTTAAGTTTAAAAGCATATATAAATCCCATTAAAGTTAATATCTATGCAAATGACTAAATACTTCACTAAGTGTAGTTACTTGTGTATCAAAGTTCAATTTATGCTTCAGGGATCTGAAGAATTTGTGCCCATTGAATTATTGGTTCTCACTGAAGACATACTGACATTAGCTTAGATATTATTTTTGAACACTAATATCAAAACAATTTAATATCTTAATGCATGATATACCACATGATAAAATTGTAGCTACAGTAATTCTGTTTTTTTAATGTGTACTGCAATGTGAAAAATAGTATTTACTTCAGCATATGCTTTCTGAATGAATGGGTGTGAAATACAGGAAGTTGATTGTTTAGAAAAGAACATGCAACGTGATTAAGACCATACACAGTTGATCAATCTACTCTACACCTTAAAATATTTCAAAATACAGTGGATCTCAAAAGTGAAAGAGGCAATTCCTAGAGCACTGATAAAAATTGGTTGCCTAACTCACTAATGTTTCTTGAATATTTAGCATCAATACTCAAATCCACACTCTTCAGTCTCCAAGTTTTTTAAAGTCATGAATAAAAGAGGTTGAGTTCATGTTTTTACAACTGCAGCTCCTTAAGAGAGTACAATACCTGGAGTTTCCTCCTTTAGAATTTTGCCAACATATTTGACTGCCAACTAGATGAATATTAGTTTAATATAATCAAAGAAGAGGTTTGCAAATACTTTAAAAAGGTGCTGTACAGCATTTTAGTAATTTCAAGAACTTCTTCTTTGGAGAATTACTATTGACTATCCCCTAACTAACACCAATTTAAACCAGTAAAGGTTCTTCCAGGGTTTAAGAGAAGCAGCTAGAAACACTCCATAAGGCAAATGAGTGCTTGAAACAGTCTCCAATACCTTTCTAGTACTCTGTTGTTCTGATTCAATAATACAAACATTTTAGTAATTTTCACAAAAAATAGCAAAGAGAGTGAAAAGGACATTCTCCAAAATGTCATAATGTCATGGAAACTATTATAAAACCCTTTAATATTTCTCAGGGCCTTTACTAACTGTTTGGACAGCTACCATGCACCTGGTTCCTGTTGACTGCCAGTGCTAGAAGTACTTACATGCCTCAGCACTCAATGGTGATGGGCCAAGGTGACTCAAAGCAAGGAGAGGTAGCCTACATCACAAAATGTGTCCTGAAAATTAGACATCTTGACTTACCTCAAAGCAACTGTTTATGGGACCTGATGCAACAACATAATATGGTGATACATAATCTACACTGGATTTCCAATTTTCCAAACCAGTTCACAGTACCAGCAAACTATTTGTCTATGTCCTGATAAGTACTCTCCTCTAAGTACTTCATCATTGCTTGAAAACAGACAAACTGTTCTAAAATATTTTTCCCAGTGAGACGGATGAGTGTTGCTCTTCCAGAAAGCTACCTCAACCCTTTCTTTTTAACATTTCTTTTGCAGGTCAGAGTGTGGGGCAAGGGAGAAGCAGCTCACTTCATATGGACCCCCACCTTCATTAACCAAATACAGTGTAGTAGCAACAGAACTTCACAGTATCTTTCTCCACTATACAAAATATCTATAGATTCAAAGTACTCTATATTACACAGTAGCTGGAATTACATCTAAAGCTCTCCAAGCTCAGAAGGATTTATTTTGTGCATGGGAATGATGCAAGCTTAACATAAAGTTACACACTAGAAATACTTTGAGAGTAAAAATTTAGTTGTCTAGATATTGTCAAAAGAAGTGCAGGAGCTTTGTTTTATATCCAACACTAAGACAAAGATTCATACCATAATCAATAAGATGCAGCAACATATTTTTCTTTATGATGGTGTTCAGATAAATCTTGGGCAGAATTGTGATACACTGTTTTACTGCAGTCCCAAATTCAAATCACTGCTTATGGTATAACCAACGGCTGTCTTGCAATTCACCGAGAAATCCCATGCAAAACAGCAGGACATCCTGCAGTGGGTCAAAAAAATTATATAATCCTCTGCTGTAACTCTTGTGGCTGGAGTACGTACAGCCTTTTAAAGACTGCTGTCTTTTACACATAAAAAAGTTTCTCTCCATGTCTTAGAATAGAGCTCACAAAAACAAAATTTAGAACTACAGCTTTACTTATTGCATTGTTGTGAGATTAATTAAATTAATGGCAAGAAGCTGATATGGCACATTGCTTATCATAGCAATTTTTCAAGCCAAAGCATTTAGTCTGCAGTTTTACAGTCTCAGAAGTTATAGGCTTCCTTGTTATTCAAATGAACTCATTCTTGCTTTAATACACCTCAGAGGATATTAGTTAAGGACTGGAACTGATTTAGGCACTGAAGAGCGTGATTCTGTCTTTCTCAGCCTACGGTGCTTCCTACAAATTCAGCCAGAACCTCAAACTTTGAATTATTACACTGTCAAAAAGCAATTAGAATGAAGTTATGATACCTGATGACCTTGCCACAGGGTCCTAAATCAGTCAATCAATCTTTGAAAGATAAAATTTGGCTTGCAAAGAGTGTCTAAAAGTTTAGAGGCAGCTAGCAGGAAAGCCATGTCTCTTAATTTAAATAAGCCTAGAGTGAAAGATGCACTTCCACAATATGGTATGAGAAACAGCAGTGTGAGTCTTTCTAGTAAGTTTCCTACAGAGATATAATAAAGAATAACTCATCTTTTAAATGTTATTTATATAATGGCTTTTCAGTACCTAGTTTATGGAAGGAGATATGAAATAGGGCTTCACATTACTTAACAAAGGTCACAAAACAAATCGCAGCAAAAGAAAACAACCCCCACAATGTACTGCATGTGGAACATATTGTTCATGAAACAGGAAAATCTTTAAATTTGTCCTTGCATGTTCCATGCGTGTACCTACGCACGTACATATGCATACAATATTGTTTTTCCCATTCAGACCTGTGTTTGTCCAGTGTAGGGACATGTTCACTTCATCACAAAAAGCAATCACAGTGAAATGGTTCACAGAATACTCTGTTCTTCTGACAGAGGCTAAGGGAATGGTTTAGTTCATAGATTTGATGATGGGCAGATTACCAGATTAAAATCAGGACTACTAGATTAAACTTCACCCAGACTTTTAAAACCCATTATTGACCCATATAAGGTAAAATCATGATCATATTTACGGGCTCAATGTGCACAAACCTGCTTAACACAACTAGTCATTATTCCTCTCCTCTGATTGGAATTTTCAGAAAACTAGGACAACAGGCACTGCAATGAAGCTAATCTTTACCAAGCATTTGCAGTATTTAATTCTAGTGATTTCTGGGCATTGTATGGACAGTAAGTGATCTCACAAAAAACTATACTGTAAGAAAGGTAAGATTTATTAGGACAAATATTTTTGGCTAAGAAAAATAAAATAAAAAGACAAATTGCCCAGCATCATAAAGTATATAATATACAATCAGGATGGCATTAAGAACCAGAAATTTGGAGTATGCAGAAAGCATATTCAGAATCTGAAGAGAAAGATAGAGAATGCACTGATATGGAGAATCAGAAGAACCACAGTTGAAAGCATTTATTCAGAATGAAGAAGGTTCCTCTGGACTAATTTTGGGTGATGTCTTCAAGGCAATGTCTTCAAGAAGGAATGAGTTTAAAGATGACAAAAACTTTAGCAGAAATTACTTGAAGATGGCATATTGCAAAAAATTTCAGTGAGCTAATAAAATTGTGTCCTATTTCAAGTAACTCACAAATTTGCTGATAAACAGTAGAGTACTTTTCCATCTTCTTTTCTTCCTTCATGTTGGTGTGATTCAGATTGTTTGTTGACTTTACTGTTGCTATTATAAATAAACCTGGCAGTACCAAAATCACAGCTACAGTGTTTTGCAGGTTTTTAGACTGTAGAGAGTAAAAAGAGTATTTATCCCAAAAGCTGAGAGTCTAAGAGCAGACAAAATAATAAAATGGAGGGATCAAAATATACAGCACGCCCGCAAAGGCTGACGTTATGGTCAGATCGTATAATGTTGCTGTCCTGGTTTGAGTCTTTAAAGGTAAATGATAAAATTCTTTACTGTCAGGAAGAGATTTAGCCTACATCCAGAGAACCAATGAGAAAAAGGTATTTCCACTCACTTTCTTCTACTTTTTCTTTAAAATTCATAGGCCATTAAAATACACACTTGGAAAGAAAAAGATCCAAGCTCCTATTTCTACTTGATTTGGAACAGGAATCTAGAAGAAAGATACAGCGCACATCCTGGACTCACCTGAGCCTCACCCATTGCCTGAAGCACCACTGAGAATTGTGGGGTCCCCTCACCCCATAGGGTCTGCTCTAACACCTAGGAAAAAATGTCATTCTGGCTCTGATGCAGATATTATTTTGTCCATAGTGGACGACCTTCAACCAGAGAGATTTTTGTATCCATAAAATTGAAACCCAGTCAGTCAGGCAAAGTGCAGTTTAAAGTTGCAACATCCTTTTTTTTTTTAATTACTTATGGGATCTGAATGGAAACCTATCATATTTCAATCAAATTACCTAATTAATGAGATTTTAAAAGATTGAACAGGCTGCAAAATAGAAAAAAGTGACTGATAAACAGATCAAGAACAGACATCCAAAATCAAGATTGTTCCCTAAGGTATTACTGTTATTAGAAACCACCCTGACAGGCTGAAACATACAAAACCTTACAGGAACCTCAGTGAAAGAGAATTCAGAAATTCAAGCTCAGATAACGCAGTGACTAGGTTCTATACATATCTAGGAAAAAATGCGTCTACAAAATCACTGCAGCAAAAGGTGTTTGGAAAGTGATTTTTCTGATCTAGCCTTATATTTAAATTACTGCTGTTTCTCTCTGAATATCCTATCTTCTATTTTTATCTTAGATTGCTAATCCAGAGTGAGACTTTTCTTATTTCTGCTTGTCATTCAGCAGAGACCAAATAGTGACTGCTACAGGAATAACAACATCTGAAAAAAGAAATCATAACAGTAATAGCTAGTTCTAACATTCCCAAGGAATCTGGACATCCAGAATGAATGGATCCAGAAGGATCCAGGCACTTAAATGTAGCTGCTACAGCCTAAAAAAGTGATGAGAATGGCCTGTCCTTGCTTGGCAAAAAAGTGTTTCTGCTTAAAACATCTGCCAGAAGATTTATGTTTCCTCTTAGATGGCTGGGTCTAAAATGAATGAGATTCTGCTCCCCTCAGATGAGCAGAAAGCCAGACTCCCCAGAGGGTGCCACACTCCCAACTTCTATGTTTGCTTTAAATATGAACTTGATGGACCAAACTGATACGGGTTGCCCTATTAAGGATCTCCTGAAAAGGCAAAGAGTTTACATGTATCTTTCAACTCATGCCTATTTATAAGAACAGCCAGATCTTTTCCATGACCTTGACAACCCAAGTGAGCTCCAGCTGGATGCTGCCAAGTGGTGACCAGAGCACACTGAGGCAGTCCCAAAGCAACTGGGATAGGCAAGTTGTCACGGAAAAATTATCACAGTGCATTTGTCACTGTCTTTGGAACTGCGCTTTAGTGGAAAAAAATTACAATGTTGAAAGATGGAAGGAGCCTCAGAAGTCACGTAAGAAATGCTAAGAAGCTGAAGAGATGATGCCTTTGTTAATGAACAAGAGATCCCAGAAATTAGAAGCGGCTGCCTTGTTTTTTACCATCATTTTTGGCACTAGAAAAATAAAAGCCCTCTGTCCTTGGCTGTTTGGAAATCTATCCCAAGAGGGTAAGATCCTCTGAAAGAAACAGAAGAGTATTAGTATGACTGCTGGATTTCAGGAATGAATCCAGTGTTTATGTCACTACCAAATGTCTTGCCAGAGGGAAGAAACAGCCAGCCACCTATGGAAAAAAACAGCTTTGTGTCCCAGCGGGCTCTGATTACTGCCACTGACTTTTGTAGGCAGTGGTTGTACTGATGTTGGACTGAAAGAGTAGGTGGGTGAACTATGACTGATCTCTGGCTTGATGTCATTCTGTAGTTTGCTCCAAAGGAAATTCTAGTGGAAAAACAGTAAAAAAGATGAGGAATGAACAATTTCTACAATTAACTATTGCTAACTCTGTATTTTGATAGGAAATGAATGAAACCAGGATTCTGTTGGAACACAGTCCTGATAATTTTTTTTTAACACACCGTTTGGTACGTTGATACTTAGCAAGTTTCTTAGAATCATGACTAGAGAAACAGCTGCTCCTAGTTTTTTATTTGCTTTGATCAAAGGGTTTTATGTTCAGTTAGCTGCATAAAGGGACTTGTTTTCAACAATCCTATTTAATCCTTGCTTCCCAGGCTTCATCTTTTGAATTAATTTGGAGGTCTCATCTTTCATATTGTACTTAGGAAACTTAGTGAGAATGTAAATGTCTAAAAATAAATAAATAAATATTAGGAAAACTGGGACACAAACTTATGGAACCTGACAATTCAGCAATTTAAAAAGGCACTTCTTGACATATAATTTGTGTTTCTTGTGTCCTAAATATATGATCCCTGAGGGAGGGGTGACATTTTTGTACTAACACCAGTACAGTGATCTTGCATGAAGCCTTTACATGCTAATTAAAAACAACAGTCAGTAATAATACTCTTCATGTAACAATGCCTCTGTAATTTAAGCACATACTCTTCAAAGGTACTGCTGAGAGGAAACATGAAGATCAAAGGTGAAAGTGTTGTATAGTCTATCTTTTGCCATATTCAAGTTTCTTTCAGGAAACCTGGTGAGGCAAATCAACCACAGACATATGCTGTAGCAACTAATTTGATCAACTTACTTACATTTGATGAAGTCCTAAACTACAGTTGTGTTGTTTTCTCAGCTAGAAAAATAATGTCAAAACTTCAGGTTCAGGAACTTATTCGGTGGAGGGTTTCTTATAACAGAGCCGGTGGATGTATGCAATAACAGGTAAAGAATTGCAGGTGATATTTTTATGTAGAGGTTGATGGCTTGGCTGCTGTTCAGGCGACCTGATTTTGAAAGTCCTTGAGTTGGAAACTGGACTTGTGATGTTCTCTACCAAAATTCTGGCTGCAATATAAGTAAGTACTAAGCAAAGCAATAAACTGATTAAAGGAAAACGTGCTTACTGGAATTATGTTGTTATTAACTTTGGCAACTCTCAAACACTGGACAAATATAAAAATGATTCAGAGTCAAGCCCAGTGCTTTTGACCTTGTAATAAATAAAAGCTTTCCAAAAACCAAGCTAGACTAAAATATTAAATCCAGGCTCCGAAAGAGAAAGACGACTCATTACAAAGTGATTCTATAAGCACAAATGTCCCTGAAATCCTTGGCTGAAGATGTACAACATGAACAATACTCTGGCTCATGACTGTGGAAAAAACTGTTCTTCATTTAAAATGTTTGTCATCAGTGTAATTCCATCTTTAATTATAATTAATGTAAGGGGCTTTTATGTGCTGGAATAGTAATATGTTGCCAAGAGTTCAGCTTGGCACACATTCCTGAATTACAGTGGAGATTGATCTTAAAATGGAGCAAAGAATAATGTATAAAGCTGTCAGAGATACAATGAACTGAAGACAATACAGTAGCTGCAACTTAAAGTATTGACAGGAAGTATTCTATGAGTGACTTTTAGGAAAACATGTTTTCTCACCCTCTTTTAGTTCCTGATTTTTTTTCTATCTTTGGACAAAAGTCTTGTTTAGATTTGTAGTTAGTGCCATTTAATTTGTCAGGAACTGAACCATCAAAAGGTTCACCTCAATCTTATCAGTTCACCTCAATCCTTCACCTCAATCAACCAGTTTACAATGTACTTGCCAGGCTGCTTGACCAGCTGCTAAAAGACACTGGCCAGCATTATAGTACATCTTTAAAATTAAAATGCAGCTCACATTGAGGCTCAGGCACCAAGAATTATTTAAGATCCCCAGTCCAGCTATTGCCACTGTTTGCTTCTGTGTTTTCTTATCCTTGATAACAGCTATGCACCTACATTATTCCTTGGTTGTGCTCACAGTTGGAGGGGAAGATAAAGAACTACTACTGTACAGCAAACAAAGATTCACTTTGAAGTCCTTTCACCAGCAGAGACCAGTGAGGAACATTTCCTCTCATTTCGCATGCAGTGCAATTGTGATTGCTCAGCCATGGAACTCTCTACTTGGTCTGGGGCTGTGTCTGCTCACACTGAGTGCCAGTGCGTATCAGTTGAAGTTGATGCTAAACTTCAGTAACTTTGGCTTTGGCAAGGGTCCCTGTGATTGGGCTGGAGCCTGTTTCATGATACTTGGAAATGTAGCCTTTGCCATATTAGAGTCTCAGATCCTGACAACTGTGCAAGGGAACTGTGTATATTCGGGCAGTGCTGCAACTGCACTCTGGTTATCCATGTCAGCTAGCACAGAAATGTAATCATGTCAGTCTTGATTTTGTGTTTATATATACTTCATGGAGCAGCATAATTTATCTCACCAAACTTTATCTGTCTAAAGAGTGGGCATTTACTTGAAGGCATTCCTTTAACCTCTTTTATCCCTTCCAGTTTTCACGGATTTCTACTGAAGACAGCATGAATGAGCTGCTTGTCTTTTCTCTCTGTACGAGGAAGGCACAAAGCACACAAATAAACCTCAAACCATTCTGCTTCAAGGAATTATTCTCATTTAAACAAATTCATCACATAAAGCTAAAAGACCCTAGAAAATACAGCATCTTTCTTTATTATCCTTTGGGCATCAGAATACTCAGCAGAAGTATAAATTACCTATAAATTATCTTCTCACTGCATTTGTAGAAACTGAACAAACCAGAGCTTCACAGAACATTCACAAAACTGGTCCCCAATACAGACAGACTGATCTGTTTTCTAGTCAAAAACCTGTTCATCTCCAATTGAAATGATAGCTTCCCACCAATTATGAAAAATAAGGGTCGGATCTTAGGAAAAACAGAGGTTGCTCCTGAATAACATGAATTATCCAAGATCACTTGCGGTCAGTAACTGACTTGAGAACAGAAACTTGATACCATCGTCCTTTTTCACTCAGGCATATAACGAAATGAACAAGCCTTTAAAAAATACAGCAGGACACATAAATTTCATTGATAATTATCTTGCCAAGTATTTTTATAAATAGGAATAAATAACGATGCATGTAACTAAGTACAAGTAAACATAAGGTTTATGTGCTCTTCATAAAAACTGTAACGTATATTTCCCACAGGATTTGCAGGATCACTTTTAAAACATTACAAAAGGTGTAGAATAAAAGCTGCAGTGGAAATCACTTCACTTAAAACTTTACTGTAAGTTGATGTGTGCATCTTGAGAGCTTTCACTGGTCCCTAGTATATGTTCAGCAGCTCAGAAGCACACTCAGCAAGACTGGAGTAACAGGAACTCTGTAAGTGTTTGTGTAAGCATTTATAAATGTGATTTCAAAAAGGATTCTAGCTTTTTTGATGAGATGACTGCAACTGAAAAAAATCCCCAACACACAAGAACTTGAATGTATAAAGCACTTCTGGAATTTGCATTTTTACTATAAGAAAGATACACAAGATGAATTGCTGTTGACTAAACCATCTTTTTTTGCAAAGCAATATTGTAATATGGGAATTTACTATTAGCTGACTATATTTATTGATTCACAATATTGACTCTGCCACTCTTGATGACCCAAAGTTACAGCTGTTGCCTGTAATCTATTGACAAAGATTTTGCTGTTTAAAAATTTTCTAAGATGACTTGGAAATCTGTCTCAGTATCAGGGGTATTTCAGGAGGGATGTTATTGAATAATTTTATCAACTCATGATTTTTAAGCATCTAGACATTCTGTAGTTTAAAACCCCAGAATTTCCAAAAATATTATCTGCTGCTGTACCTGTTACATGACTCTCAGCTTACTAACAGTTACTGAGACATGGATAAAAAAAGTAAAATCCAAGTTTCCAAGTTATTCATGGAGAGATTTTACAGTTCAGTTGTCACAGAGAAATGAAACACAATACTATGAGGACTACTGCAGATAATATTAAATCACCCTAAACTGAAGCTGAGGATAAAGATGTCTTCTTCATAGACATCAACAGAGAAAGTTGCCATGAGGCTTCTAGACCTTCACAGACCTCTCTACATGGTAACAATCAGGCCATCACAGAACTTCAGAATGCGGTCACAAAGAGCTTTCCAAACATTTCACAATATCTTTCCTGGGGAAATTTTGTGAAAGGGCAAAGAAAGATCAATAGAATATGAACACAAAGGACAATTATAGTTTCAAAAGGAAAAAACCTATGAATTAATTTTAACCTATGTATGAGAGTATTGCTTTCATTAATATATGCACATATAATTTCATTACAGTATTTTTTGATGTTACATGTTGATTCTTACAATGACATATACACCAGCCTGGGCATTATTTCTTAAAACATTCCACATGCTGAATGGTCTTTACACCACTTGTCTACCCTTTCACAAACTGTTAAGTGATCCTTGAAGACTCTTCAGCCTGCTTATTTTTCTTAATCATCATTGCATCTGTGAGGATGCCATGATGCCCAAAACTAATCCAAGATTTCACGGCACTTGAGTGACCATCTTTAAAAGAAAGACAAAAAGAGGTCTTCACTTCACTGCCTCTGAGTAGAATTGCAGAAGCCTTTATCAGGCACCGAATGCCAACACAGACAGGAAGTAATTCAGCATTATGTCATAAGCCTGAAATTTTCTGTGTTCTCTTTTTTGAACTGCCTACTGATGAATCAAAGCATATGTTACAGTTTAAAATTTTGGAGTTTCTTTTTCTTTTTCTGTGCAGCAATTATTTCATGAATCATATTATGCTCCTTGGAATTACATTTTCATCAATACCTTTCTTACTATTTGTAATCTTGCAGGAACACATTTAGCTGTGGCAGGTGACTCACTCCAAGCAGGCAGTTGTTAAAATAAGAACTGTACATATGACAAAAGAGACTAGGTGCATAAACTGCTATGAAGCCAGCCTCATTTTGCCTATTCCATTTGATCTCTCATCAGGCTCTGAGACAAATTTATTGTGCCAAGGTTGTATAAATATGAAGCAAGCCAGAATATAATCAAATCAGGCTAGGCTGAATGCTAGTAAGAGATCACACTGAACAAAAGTTTGTCTAGTACAACTACTGACCTGCTACTCCAAGAACTTGTCACGTAAGTGAGCATAAAGACTACAAAGTCATCCAAGGAGGTTCACCATTCTCTCTAACAACTGCTGAACAAGCCTGGTAGTTCTTGAAAATCATGGATGCAGGTATTTGGCAGAATTAATTCAACATTATTTTGAGGATAAGCACAACCTTCCTGTAGTATCACACCACTGGCTTTAGTTGAAGTTCCAAGATTATTCTTTGGAATAGAAAAATGCCAACATTTCCCACTTTTCTTTCCTTCAGAGTTGTCTTTCACAGCAATAAAAAACCACAATAAGGGCAGAGATAATTTTCTCCCCTATTTTGGCCATTCAACCAGTAGCAAAAGAGAAGTATTACGTTAAGGAAGGGAAGCTGCTGACAGGCCTTGGAAAATTCTTTTTCACTGGCAAGGAATTTCTTCTCTCAACCTACCTTCTCTTGATTCTGGCAGAGAAGACAATCACATTCAAAGCAGTACTGGCGCACCAGTTGCTTTTGGCGTTCCCTGGTAGGCATCAGTGATTCAACGTAGCTGATGGTGAGCTGTATGCAATACATAAAAAAAGAGTTGGTATATTTTATAAAAAATTCATATTCAGTATATATAAAAAAGAGCAACATTTTTTAGATTCAACATTTCTCCCAGCATAAAATAAAATGTTAACAGATTATTTTCTAGAAGAAATTAACTACCTCTATAAAAGGTCAAAAAAAGGGAAAAATAATTTCCATGGAAGAATACTTTTCCACATTTCAAGATCAATATTGTATGAAATCATTAATGTTCCCCAAAATCATCACTATTTCAACTTTTAATCGTAATTTGGAAGAAAAATTAAAAAGAAAGGAGAGTAAGAAAAGAGAGCAAAGAAAATCAGTATCTGAATTCCTTGTGCATGAAATCTCACACGTAAGCTCTGTGTAGCTCCACAGCTTAAGTGTGTATTTACCACTGCTGTTATACAGTATCCAACTATCTCCAAAAATTTTTTCTCAGAGAAGCCCCTATTTTGTTGCAAATATATGTTTGAGTCTGAGGATCATTTCTCTTATGCCATACGCATTTTCAGTATGTCTGTGATGTTTCCCTTGTGACCAAGGAAGCACAAAAACATTGCAGTCTAAGTTGTTGGAACTATTGACAAGAAGATTTACTAAAATGGTAAAAGAAAATTTGTGCCTACATTTGTGCCATTTTCAACTTCTTACGCTGCACAGAGTGAATTCCAATGAACTACAGAGAAGTCTGTAGTTTGTTCACTCTGACGCCTGCCAGAAAGAATTTTACAGGACTAACCGTTTGTAGAGTTCTTGAAATATTTAAAGGGCTGCACAGGCACAAACTAATGATAAGGAAAAGAATATAACAAAAAAGCAGCTCAGTTCAGACCAGCATACAGTCACACATGCTATTGAGTGATTACACTATACACTCAACACACTTTGAAACACTCCAAAGAGGTCAGAGCTGAAAAAAATCAGGTCACATTATTTCATCCTGAGCCTAGACACTTCAACTAATTGGGAGAATTTTCACATGGTTTTCAGTTAAATCATGAGAGTCCATTCAAAGAAATTACAGGAAAACCTGACCAATTTTAGTAATGACCATGAAATCCACTGTCAGAATCTGCATTTTGCAAATTAGGGAGCATTCTAATTGAATGAGCAATTAACAAGCAACTAAAACAATGCTTGCATTTTTTTCATTTATTATTACAGCGTAATTTGATTACATAGTGAAGGAGGACCGCGTTAAAAGAAGTCTACTGAGATGGTAAAGTCAAGCATTTAAAATAAACATGGCCTCAACTGAAGATTAATAGTATATAAAATGAAAGAGACAAATTAAAATTCCACAGTTAGAATTTCAAAAGTTAGAAAGTGTGAGAACTTTGTTAGGTTTAGCATTCTATATAATGTTGTTCTGTCCCAGCTTATGCATGTCTGAGCCAAGAGAGGATTAGTTTCACCACTGCTGGCTTACAGCAGAACAGTTTGTACTAATATTTTACACAGGAGCCATAGGCTTCCCTCTAATCTTTCTGCAGTGAATGGATGGAAATCGTGCTGCTTATTTATTTTCCATCCTTTTCTCCCAAGCTCTGTCTCTTCTGTTCCATTACCTCCAGTGTTACTCTTATTCTTTATCTTCTCTACCCTTCAACGTGAGTATAATTTTCCTGTCTTATTCTCAACACCATCAATTCTAGCTCCTTACATAAGCTACGTTTTGTACAATGGGGCAATTTCATCCTTGTGCCAGTCTCAGATCTGTCCTTCAGCCTTATCTTACACCTCTTCCCTGCTGTGTTCTCTTACTTCCTCAAGTAAACAGTCCTTGCTGCCCTGCTCTGATTTCTCAAACATCTTCAGTGACCCCAATGACTTTGTCCTCGCTTCTTTCCACAGCTGGTCCTAATCTGCATCCTCCTTGGTGTGGTAAGAAAGATCTGTCTCCCTTCCTTCCCACAAAGCATTTTCCAGCCAAGCTGCAGTTCTAACCTCATCCTTCAGACATTCCAAACCCAATTTCCCTCTCCCATCCCAAGCCTCCTGATCTTCATGTCTCCTTGTAACTCACAAGTGTTTTCTTTCAAAATCATTCCACACACTGGCTGTTCCCCGTCTCTTGTCCTCTGCAAAAACATCTCTGGTTTTGACTCATTTCCTACTGGGCTTTAGGTTCAGGTGGCATCCAGCAGTAAAAGGGATTTAGTCAAGTTCAGGCACAGTGCAAGACAATGGGAATCTTCTGGGGAAAATAATTAATATGATTTTAGTCTATTCTTTGCCAAAATATTTAAGACAATGGTTTAAACCCTGTCATTACTGTTGAAACCATCATTAGGCAGGGTTCAGTTATAATACCGTGAAACAAACACAGAGCCAACATCAAATATCCCTTACCTATCAAGCCTACAGGCTTCATCCCTTTCTCTCTTTATATTTTTGGCTTTTTCCGCCCCTTTTTTCATTTATGTTGCAGAAACCTTGGGAGTAGGAAGAAGTTTCAAAAAAGAAATTTCTTTTTCAGAGGTTACCAAACAGTTGTGGATATGAACAGTCACATAACAACCTGCTCTGGATTAAAGCATATGAAAGAGAAGAGGCTTCATCACAGTGATATCTCCTCTTAGCATTTTAACAGTTTAGTTTCTCCTGTTGTCAGAGGCCCAAGTTCAAATTCCCAGCCCTGCCAGCAGAAATCCATAAGTGAAAAAAAGTTTGTAGTTGGCAGAATGAGTGGTAAAAAATAATGAGAATATTTAGAAACATGACCAACCTAACAGTGACTGAACCTATACTAATCATTTAATTGTTTAAACACAAAATTTCTGTATTCAAGTCTCTCTCCTCCACTTGCTTTAATTTTGGATCACTTCATTAGATGCAAGGCTCATTTAACTTGTACATATTTAGGAAATAATGCCCATTTATCAAAGGTTGTCTTAATGGTATTTGCATGTGGGATGTATGCTACTAATTAAAACATTATTTCAACTGACCAAAGCTTGCCTCTTTATTGCATCGTTTATAAAGAATGCAGTAAATCTTTTCCCCCCCTAACTGGGGAATATATATTAAAAAACATTTATGAAGGCAAGGAATTATTTACCAGCCATGAGACTTACTGACTCTTAAGACTTCCTCCTTAGAAATACAGCACTGTCTGAGCCCTGCTTCTTGCTCTGAGACGGAAATTCTTTAATCATAGATATGGTAGTTAGTTTCTCATGTTCCTCATCTACCAAATGAAGTTGACACAATTTTCCAGTACTGCCATGATGTAGTGGACTTAATTTATGGGGATTTTTTTTGTAACAGAATAGAACTCAAAATTTCGAGATAGAAAATTCTGTAAAAATTTAAAATAAAGTATTTTAATGCAAATGACAGGGAGAAAAAAGGGAATCTTCTTGGTTTTGCAATCATGGTCTCAGAGTCTTAGGGAGGGTTGTGTACAGAAGTCTGTTCCTGAGACAGTGGTTAACAGTCTGTATTCTCTGTTTTGGCATATAAGATCAAAATGCCTTCTAACTCAAGGAAAAATTTGGTTTTAAAAACTGTAATGGGACAAAATGTAATGTGTCATGCATACACATATATACAGCTTCTCATAGAATTACAGTAAAGAAACATTATATAACCTGGTTGAAATCTATAATGAAAATAAATTTATTTGCCCATCATCTGAAATTATTATTTGTTTTCAGTATTAATTTTTAAAAATTGTTGCTCTGTAAGGGAACGGTCAGTTATGCAATATTCTGAAGAAAGATACAAATTTGTTCTAACTGAACTCTGAAGCTGGTGAGAAGCAAAGGATCCATTTTGGAGCAGAACTGCACCTCAGCTAATCCATTCTATCTCCCAGCAAGACTAATTGATTTGAAGCCATATAACTTCTGATTGGAGAAGAGGCAAAATCATCTCGTGTCTGCCTGCAAAACACCAGGTAGACTCAGCAACTAACAAAAAGTCAATTGAAATTGTAGCACACATCTTGATGCTGTTTGAAGTGGTTACTTAAGGGTAGGAAAATGATGAAGACCTCTTCAGAGTAGGCTGCTTGTCTTTTTGACAAAACTAGCTGATAGGCTACCTTATCACTAAAGGAGCCCTTGTGATCTCTAGATGAATAATTTTTGCTCTTTTATAATCCTTCCCCACATCCCACCTTTCTTTGCAACACTTAAATTTCATTTTTGCAAAGAAGTGCAAGTAAAGGAAATCTTTGTGTGCTGTGAAATTAACATCACCTAAAGTTACAAAAACTGTGATAGCACTACAGAGAAGTTGTGCAGCCTCCATCCCTAGAACAGTTCAAGGCTGGGTTGGATGGAGCTCTGAGCAACCTGGTCTAGTGAGAGGTGTCCTTGCCCACAGCAGGGGGGCTGGAACGAGGTGATCTCTGAGGTCCCTTCCAACTCTAAATATTCCGTGATTCTATAATTATCTTGAAGAACAAAAAGTTGTTATAATTAGTTCTGAGCTGCTGGAAGCAAGGTTCAGAATGCTGACATGACCACAATGGCCAGTCTTCTCAGCTCCCCATGTCTCTGTTTTCCCTGAAATTATAGGTGGTCAACAACTCCTTAGCATGAATAAACTGCTGTAGTGTGCTCCGACAGAAAGCACTACAAACGTGCAAAAATATGTTCCTGAACGGAACATATGGAAAAGCCACAGTCTTCTTCTACTAATCTGAGCTTGACTTGCTACTTCGCTTCTTATTTCTAATAAATCTTAGTGCTTATTCTCTATTAATTATTTTACAAGGGATCTCATTCTGAATCTAGCGTAAGTTTGAACTGGATAAAAGAAATTTTCTAGTGATTATAATTAAGTTTTCTTGTTGCCTCGTGACTTGAAATAATGTTCATCTTACCATCTCAGAGCACCCAGTTTATTCAGAAAACCCAGTCAGTTTCCTCCCTAACATGTATCTTCTCTCCCATTAGCTCAGATCATGACATCAGTAGCATAAGTTAAAACTCAGCTCACAACAGGTAATGTGGTTTCACGTACATAAGTTTGTAAATTCAGTACATGGCTATTACTAAAACTGAGCTCACCCTGCTGCAGGCAAGCAGTAAGGCAGTGTGGAAAGTTGCACCAAAGTCATCATGCAGAACACAAAATGAAAAGCAGTAGAGCTTTGAAAATTAAAATTAAATAGGTGTAGAAAATAATATTGAACTGCTGACTTGTACATATCCTCATAAAAATTTTATTTTCCTTCCTCTTCCCATAACAGATCTAAACTAATACAGACTTTGTAGCTTTATTTTGTCTTTTAAGCCTTAAGCCCATTTTCTTCCTGGTAAGACATTAAAATCTACTGTATTTTTAAATAAGCATCCCATCTCAGTGAACTGGGAAGCCAAGAGGAAAGTAATGGTTTACGGATAAAATAGAAAGAAGGTGTCTATAATTACACTTAAACAAGAATGCTGGACTGAAAGATGTCTACAGTTAATAGCTCCACAAACATATATTGCATCCTGAAAGATTTCTCTTGGCAAAAAGGTAAGTATGCAAAAACATTTCTGTTGGTTCTTAGCAATGTTTTGCTGAAAAAAATATTCTACCATTTACTTTGATAGTCTACTATCTTTGAGAAAGGATACATTAAAAAAGAAGAAACTTCATAGGGAGGAAAACAGATATTATGTCTAAATTAAAAGATGTATGGTCTTCGTATTCCCAGAGTTTTAAGAACAGGCATGTACCATATTTACATTAGATTATGATTTTGAAATGACCAACAGCTAGGACTGTGTAGATCATTGGTGTATCTAAAGTTACATACATGAACACATCTCTTTTCAGGTCTTATTAAGCAAATTCAGTACTGCATTGCTGCAAAACACATTTACTTTGCTTTCTAGCCACAAATGCTTATTTTCAAATTAATACAAGTGCTGTTATAAAAATAAAGCAGAGGATACCTTAGATCAAATCAGAAATCTCTTGAAAAGGATATTTTGAAGTCTTTCCTAGTGAAACAGACACGAAAACAAACCTTGTTTTGCTGCTTTCACTGTCAGTGAAAGGTTGACTACAACTGCATGGTTGCAGCCTGACAAATGCTTATTGTTGCAATGACTTAGCGAACACTGCATTCCACTCAGAAATATTGTAAGTGTTCCCGTCAGGGTAAAGACACTCAAATACAAACAAAATGAAGTGCCTAGAGGAGGAAAGGAGGAACAGGAATTTATCAAGACTGCTAGTGATTTATGAGAAGTAATGATTATAGGGCCCAGGCAGTGTGAAGAGATGATTCTATTTATCATTTTCGCCCTGATAGCTATGTGCTAGAAAGTGGCATCAATATATCATCAAAATATTAAGCTGGTGGCCCAGCAGTCTGGAATTTATTTAGGGAGATGTCATTGTTGCAGGTGTTTGTGATGGAAGGGAGGACAAGTTAATTACCTCTTCACCAATCTGGATCTCTCGGACAGAGTGAAGTAAAAGCTGGTATCCTTCAAAAACGATCACGCAGTTTGGGTCACAGCTGTGGTTCAGTAAAGACATGCTGTGAGGGGTGGTAGAGGGGGAAAGAAAGAAAAAAAAACTTAGGAGTCTCCACTGCCATTTCCCTTTAATCATTTGAAAGTAGCTAACTGATTACATCTAAAGTATCAAGCAATTAAGTCACGATACAAATAAATTCCGTTAAATCAGCTGCTCTTGGTTAGGGGAGGAAAATTAATGCTTAGGAGATTTATATTCATTGGTAATAGGAGCCATGCCGGGATCTCTTCATGTGTTTCTGCCTTTTGTGTATTCAGGGCAGGAGGAAGACAATGGCCTCCCCAGTGACTCTCCGAGAGCCCTGATTCAGGGGACAGGGCAAGCGGGGAACAAGGTAACCAGGACAGTTCAGAGCAGGAGGGACTGAGTTATATTTCTGCTGCTTCTGCTCAGTTTCAGGGCACTAACCTTATCGATTACCTGACTGCCATTGCAAGCACAGCTCAAAGAGGCCAACAATCAACCTGTCTTTCATATCAGGAGAAAATGGAGTATACTATGTCCCAAAGCCAAAGGACTCGGTGTACAGAGCTGAAAGAAGAAACATGGCCATTGCCTCTGTTTTACACATATTTTGGCCCAGCCTCTGTTCTTGCGGCATGTGACAGCTGGGGCAGCACAGCTCATTAGGGAGCTGCTGGCACCCCCAAGAAACACATACACTGCACAAATACACCCTCCCTCTCTCTGAAGGAGGCTGTTAACAACATCTGTTATATACTTTTGAGTCATGTGTTTCCTTAGCTGAGAAACAACTGACTTTGCCAGGCAAAGACTTCTGCCATAGCAGAAATGGGGTTCATGGTTCTTTCCTTATGGGAATGACCCACTGAAAGAATAATTCTGGTATTATCAGCCTGGAAGAAGAATTCTTGGCTTATTCAGCTCCTGGCTGCATTTATATTCTTTCCTTGTCTCCCTTATTCAGCAACTCAAAATCCCAAATGTTGTTGGCAAAATAGAGGATGTTGCTGAGGTTCAGAGCCCTGCACCAAACCATGTTTATTTAGTTTTGTGACTCTTAGAGGAGGTATCAACAGGGGCCTGACTCTTTTGATATCCCTTTTGGCCTAAAAAAATATCTGTGGTTAATCTCCTCAAGAACCCACTAGGCAAGTATCCATTACGCTTATTGTGAGAACACTGGGCACACTCCCAAAGCTGCTGGAAAGGTGATGCAGAGCAGGACTGTAGCACTTTACTTATTTTAAAATATATTGTGATGCTGAAGCTATCAAGCCATACAACAATATACAACCTCTTAATAAGACTAAATAAAGAAGTTTTAATTAAATTTTATCTCATGGAGACACTAGTGGTTCTGATGACAATTTCGTCTGGAAGCATACGAATTCATCTGGAAAGACATTTGCCCAGGACTTGTAAACCACAGACTTAAGTTCACAATTTTCCCAGCTTTTTTGCTATAGCAAAAGTCAAACTGCTCTGAAGTGACTTGGGAAAGAGTCTCTTGCATCCCTTGGCGGTGCATTATCACTGAACATAGACAGACATTTTCTTCACAGTTAAGGGCTTTGTTTCAACCAAAACCAAACATTTCCCTAATAACAACGCTTCAAAATAATATTTCATTTTTCTCAAGTATTGTTTTCATTCCATTATGAGATCAAATGACTGTTTTGCACTTTCCATGATACTAATTCTCACATCCTCCTAACCACCTTTTCCTCATCTTTACTACAAGGCAGGTCTCAAGATATTGAGTGTCCTTAGCCATATCTTACATATGACATTAGTAGGAAAAGAAACAACAGTGACAGGCCCACTGAGGTATTGACAAACATAATTCAACCATGCATTAACAAAAAATTAGATGGTAAAATGTAATTTTAAACTATACATACTAATTTTCCATGTAATGATTACAGGTTACTAATTCTATGATGATAAAACCTTCATTGGTACATACTTCTTACCTAATACAAATAAGAAACAATAATAAGAAATTCAAATATTAACATCTATCTCTTAAGGGACTTACTTTTTCACCTTACTGGTTTCTTTGTTATGCTAATTACTGTATAAATATATCAATCTTTTCCTCTTAATTACTAATTCTGAAGGCTCTCAGCTGCAAAACACCTGTATTCTAAAGCATCGCTGAACAGGTTTCCCTTAACTAGTCCCAGTCGCACATTCTTGATGTCAGCATTTATTCTTACTTAGAAAAGACAACCACCTCCATAAAAATTAAATATAAAGATATATACTATTTAAACTGTTGTAATGCTGTAATCAGGACTATTAAGAATGTTTTTAACTAGATCACATTTTTTTACTCTCCTTTAATTTATTTCCATTTCCCAGTTTCTCATTTAGACATGTTACCTGCTGCTTTGATGGCCCTTACAGCTACCTTGGAAAAAAGGAGAAAAAACTGACATATATTTTGCCCGTGAATGAAACAGTGTTCACAGTACCTGGGATACAGGCCAACACCAACATCCTGCATCTCGCCATTACTGATGGTGAAACAGTTACAGGTCACCTGTAAAAACAAGGGAAAAAATCCAGGATTAC
Source organism: Rhagologus leucostigma (assembly GCA_013397725.1). Classification (NCBI taxonomy): domain Eukaryota; kingdom Metazoa; phylum Chordata; class Aves; order Passeriformes; genus Rhagologus; species Rhagologus leucostigma. The sequence goes on from VZTD01000534.1 coordinate 1,160,508, forward strand.
CAGAATCATTTGGAAACCCCATACTCAAGTGAAAAAAACTTCCAAAATAAAATGAAGGGGCAAATGGTAATTGGATGGGAAACATTCAAGCCCAACATTGGTTCTCTTTCATTTTAGAGCAATCACATCTGTATCACCTGTAAAACTGCTGTCAATTAAAAGCAGAAATATTAGTATCCTGCAAAAATGTGAGGTTAAACACATGCAGGGGCCCTACTTTCCTGTCCAGAGAGAAAAAAAAAGCCACCCTACACAGAGCCTGAGAAGCTCAGCCCAGAAACAACCTAAGAGATGATAGTGACTACTAATGAAGAGTGGCTGTTTCTATGAGGGGACTCTGCTGATGCCAGGCTGTCACAGCACCTTTTAATGACTAGCAGTGGAACCCAAAGAATATATATGGGACAGTTTCAAAGCAAATAGCAGCCTCAGTTGCGGCAACTTGATATGGGCACAAATAAATGCAAAGACTGTGCGATAACGTGTCTTTCACGTTATGGGTATTTTGGTTTGCATGTAGAAGATCTGATAACAAAGCACATTCAAATTGCCATTCAAGAGAAATACAACATTTTCTTTAGTTTCAAATATTCAGATTGTAAGTATATTGTTCCTTCATACAATCACGCACAATTAAAGTGGATTTAGAAAAGAATGGGGAAGAACAGAAGATTCCTGTAAGCAGATATCATCCTACCCCAAACTGTGAGACTGAGCTTCTTTGGTGTTCAAGATATATCAATACCTAGTGAATGATTAACAAGTATAACTTTCATGTGCTTAAACAAAAACAACAGAACTCAATTGTGAATGTATTTTTTAAATATTTGATTTTTGGGGAAGAGCTGGTTTGGAGGATTTTTGAATTTATTTTTTAGATAGGTTGGTCAGTTGTCAGTGACATACCAATATCTTATTTAGAAAAATACTACATGATACTGCATATACAAGAAAAGTCCCAGGTCTCTTCTGCATAGCACTGGATTATTAATATCATTAATTCTCATTAGAATAGAAAATGAGTAAGAGTAGGCTTTGGCAGACATGGAAATGAGATTTGAAAGTTGCGGTTTTATCCACAGAGTAGTTGTCCAGAACAGTAAATGCACACCTATGTTTTAAAGAGGTATACTGAACAATTTAATAGTACAACATATCCTATAAATTGACAAATTATTATTTATGAGAGCATTAACCATAAGGTGAAAATGAAATCCTCTTTCAAAATTTCTCATAAATTCTGACAGCAACATTAATTTAAATAAATGTACATGCAGTAGGGCATGTGTCTTTTGTAAACCGTTAAACAATACTTTGATTAGTCTATTATTTATGTAACCCATTCAAATGTTCCCTATCAATTACCAAAATCATACATCTTAATTATTTCTTTCCTGCTGACATTGGATATAAAGTGTCAGACAACTTCTGAGCAAAGATTAGTCCATTTCAAGTGGCAATTATCCTGGTTCTAAAAATATTGACTTGATTTTGGTATTTATTGAAAAAATAATGCCTTCCAGGTAAAACAGAAAGAAAGCCAGCTTTTGTGAGCCTTAGCTCTCTCTAACAGATCATAAAGTAGCAGAGGTCAAACATTTCTTAGAAACAAATTAACTCCTCTTTCTTGCAAATCTCTTATTATTACCATAACATATTTATATTAATACAATGAATTTTGATCACAGTAGAGTTATTGAGACTGTTTCATCATTTTCTATTAAAGTTATGTATTAGATTACACGAAAATTTTTACACACAGAAGTCACAGTAGTTATACTTCTTTCTTTTTGAAACATGCTTTAGTTTTTTATACCAGGATAGATGCAAAGAAAAATTTGAGATGAATGAATATGTTGAGATTTAGACATGAAGAGGTACTTTTGGTAATAGTTCACTGTAAGGCACTTTTAAACCTCTCTTAGATATTTTCATGGTATGCAGGTGCACCTCAATATCCCAGTGAGGTAGTGAAATGCCATGTTGTTTCTAATTATTTGCAGTTTCAAACACAATACTGGGAATCTGAAGTATACAGGGCCAGATCTAAAAAAGTATTTAATAAACACAGGCAGAAGCCTAACTGGTCCCATGAATTCTGAGCTATATGATTCAGTGCACAATCCTACCAGAGGCATAAGAAGTGTCAGGTGCTCTGGGGTTTGTTTAACCTCCTAGGAGACAATCTTTCCCCCCTTTTAAACTCAGGAATGGAAACACCCAACAGCGATACACATGTGTACTACAAATAGTAACCTTAGCAATGGCTGCGCTCTGTGCTCAGCAAGTGGAGAGAGAGGAACTGAGATTAGGGCGGTGAGAGGAGGAAGATCTCACCATTTACAGTGTGAGAAATTCTGATATAATGACAATCCTTCACAGACAGTTAGCAGCGGGTATAAAACAGGTATAAACTATGAAATATTCATACTCTGTCACTATATGGTTGGTTTTTTGTTCTATTTTAGATTTGTTACAAAGTTTCTAAAAATCTACCAAATCACCTCTACATTTCTATCTACATAAACTTTTAGTATGTTTTAAATCTGAGTTAAATATCTGTTCTATCACGGGGAGTTATGAGATTTCAAAACAAGAGTTGATGTTGTAGACCACAACTCCCAAGGAACAAAAGGAAGACGGCATTTTTTCAGAGAACACCCAAAGAAAAATCAGTTTTCTTAGCTTCCCAAAATTCACAGATGTAGCTCAAATAACAGCCAAATCTGGAGTATCCAACACTGCTGCAGGAGAGCATGGGTATGCTGCTTGTTCCTGAGGCAATTGTTTACAGATCAAAGCCTACTGGAACTGGAAGTCAACTAACTCTGTTTCTAGGGGAAAGAAAACCCAAACACATAAAACCAAGGCAAAACAAATGTTTTTCTCATGCATCACAGTATTTCTTTCAAGTTTCACGGTTACCTTGTGCTATCTTTTTTTCTGCCTTAACTGATCCACATTATTCCTCATCCTACAAGCAGGTTCTGATTCTATGTGATTGCAGATTTTAAAATAAGAAAAATAAACAATTATTGGCAATTGAGTGCTTCAGTAACTGTGTTCTTCCATACAAAGGCATGTCCCTTGTCATCTTAACTCCTGCAGAATCATTTATCTCAGTAATTTAATTTGTGCTTGACCCTTCTGATTCCTCTAAAAATTCCTTTCTATCCAGCTACAAAGCACTAAGACAGCATATCCACATATAGAAACAGAACTGAGTACTTGTGTTATACCCACAAATAAAGAAAATTGCCACATATTTCAGAACTTCAAAGTGCAAAGACAAATTCCTTGCTATTTCTAAAATTTCTGAAAAAACACATCTCCCAGCATGAGAACCAAGGGAAAATTCTCAGGGGGGAGTCACAAACTTTTCAAACCTCCAAAATGCAAAACTTTAAAATATTCTAGAGCTCTCAAGGTTTATCATCATAACCTGATTGGCCGCAGAGCTCTAGTCTATAAACTAACAGTTTAGAGAATCACTTCATAGTGTTTGAGTTGGCTCCATGGCAATAAATCCTGCAAGTTTATTTAAAAAGAGCTGCTATTTGAAACAACCAACAATATTATATAAACTGACTGAATTAAATAAAAAGATTCAATCTTTTGAGGATGCACATATTTTAGAAAAGTACCCTGTACTCAGAAAGGTAACACAAGTAGAAGACAATCTCTTCTAGACTGGTAAACACACACACAATAAGTAAACCAGCTTTTCTGACTGGCTAATACTCTCAGGCATACCTTATCACTGAACAAAAATTATTGCAACCTGTTAAATTTGATTTCCTCTCTGAGTGACTAAGGAAAACTCTGTAAATTTACCCTGTAAAGAGATCACTGTTCTCAAGACGTCTAAAGCTACTGTCTGAGCAATCTCTGTCAGACTTGCAGTCTAGTGACAGCCATGATTTATTTTGGTGTTTGCATTTGACAGAGTACAGAGGCTTCCATTTCGTAATGTAAGAAGTTGAATTAGCTTTTCGTTCAGACCTCATTCATATAGCTTTATACTGAGGATTTGCCTTTGGGTTAAATAAAGCAGAGTTAGACTTGATGGCAGGACATTCCAGATTTGGAATTTCAGACACTCAGACAATGAACACGTCAATAAGGAAGTAAGGGAAAGAAAACAAATCATTATTGGCTAACACTTGCTGCACTGATCAAATTACAAACAACAGGGCTAATAATCAATCATTTTGTCTCCACATGTTCCTGTTACTGCAACGTAGTGAGGCAGCTCTCATAACACATGTAAGAAACCCTCCCAAGGACTTCCAAAGGGTATATTGCACTGATACGGTCAATATAATTTTCAGCTCTGATATACAGTGACTCCAGCCATCTCTGTAAATGGTGTGTTACAGCTGGTGTATTCTCATCCACCAGCAGGAAGAAAGCCATAACGAACCCTTTTTTTCTCTAATTTATTAACCCAATGTAATGTAAATTAAAAATATATATTAAAAAAGCCTTTTCACAGATTATTAAGTTTCTCACTCACACCAAAGCTGCCTGGGTATCGCTGGTCATGGCCAAATATTTAACAAAAGATACCACAATGAGTTCTCATGTTAATAGGCTTCTCAAGAGACTCAAACATTTTTCCAGGAGGAAGGGGTGAGCAGTAAATGCTATGAGGGGGACACATTACCTCAAATGACCAGTGCATACCCTAGAGACCTAGAACCACCACATCCCACTACAGCTCTGCACTGATAGCTCTTTCCCACTTGAGGATGAACAGATAACAGGCACAGATGGTTGATAGATCTCAAATCCGCTAATGACTTCACTGGCACACAGAGCACTAGAGCAACAGTGCTAAACTGTAATGCACAGTATGCCACAGCAGTGACAGACCTGTCAAGGCCCTGTTTTGAGTGTACTTCACTCAACTGCTTGTGCAAACAGCCCAGGCCATCCAGGCTTTCCATTCAAACAAGCTTCTCACTCTGAAATCTCAGCTGTGTCCACAGTGGGAAGGCATCTGCTACCTGAACACTGCACTGAAAGGAGCCCTGTAACAAGGCACATTTGAAAATTAGACCTTTGTGCCTTACATATACATGTTTGCATGTTTTCACTATTTCAGGAATTTAGAATCCAATTCTATATTGCATTCAACTCAGGACTTACTTACTGGCTTCCATGGGAGCCACAGAAACAAAATGAGTTGAAAGAAATATCAGAAAGAAGAAAATTGCTGAAGGGGGGAAAAAAGAAGATTCTTCAGTGTTTGGACAGAATCACAGAATATGCTGAGCTGGAAGCTACCCACAAGGATCACTGAGTCCAGCTCCTGGCCCTGCACAGGACCACCCCCAGGAGTCACACCATGGACCCAAGAGTATTGTCCAAATGCTTCCAGACAGAAATCAAAACATGTTAGAAGAACTTTGGGAAAGTTTTCTTATTTAGATTTTCAGACTAAGTAGAGGCACAAAGTAGTTAACTGTTTATGATATTTGGTCAGAAGAGAAAACATGCTGCAAAACCATGAAAATTGAAGAATTTGTTTCACACCTTGCCTGAATTCACAAGTATTTAATTTTACTTCAAAGACTTACTATTAATCTCTTGTGCCAAAGCATCAACATTTTGGCTGAATTAAAGACTACCATTACTACAGAGCTAGTTATAACAAAGATATGCATTTCCAACTGCTTTCTTAGTTCTTCATCTTAAGCCTTTGGACATCTTTCTTCACATCAACTAACAATATTTCAGGCCTTTTTTGCTATCCTAGCACATGAAGTTTTCTGATGAGTGTGCAGAACACAGGTATCCCTTGCAGATAGCCTGTCACCACCTGCAAGACAGGAGACCAGAAATTTGGCCTGACATTAACAGGTAATTTAGTGGAAGTGTGCTTCAGGCATCCCTTTATAGTACTCAGCTAAGTGGTGCAATTTTGATTGAAATGAAATGAAAATAGGTCATGGCAAATTACCTCCTCTCTCCTTAATCCCATACATACTTCTCCAATCTTTCAAATAAAAATATTTATCTTTGCAGCTAAATATATTTGATTACTAAGAATTTCAAAGCCATCATTACTAGGACAAACCTTATGTCTGCTACGGGCACCTTTTTTTTTAATGCATGTGCAACATGTAACTACGAACCTGGACTTGAAAAGGTAAAGCTTGAAACAAGCAAAATTATTGCACTCTTAGCATAAAACAAAATATCTTGAAGTTTTGTAGGACTCCCATTAAAAGTTTTGTGCAACCTACCTGAACCTTTTCACAAGTTTTCCTCTGACAACAGTCAGCAAGTCTCATGTTCCCCTCAGTGAAATTCTAGCTTTTACCCAGCTCCGTAAATGTTATTATTATTCCTGCTTTTTGGAACAGAACTGAAATGCATCTATTTCTGGAGCAGAACTGGAGAGTGGGAGCTGCAAAGTCACTAATGGATCATATTACAGTATGCTGGCAGCATTTGGCATTATTCACTGGAGTGGAGTAGGAGCATGACATCCTTCTCTTCATCTTCATTTTCCTACTGGTAACTCCACTCCTGTGAAATGGGGCAGAGTTATTAACTTGATTTCAACAGCCACTGCATGCCCACTTACTGAAAACACACTGCTTGTTTATGAATGGGATCGAACTTCATGGGCATCCAGGACTCATTAACTGACTTTGTGTTTGTCTTCCCTATTTTGTTACAGATAGATGTTTATATGCTTTGTAATTCTATATTAAAAAAAAAAGTTGGACTTAATATGAATAATTAGGGTGAGATTCAGCTATTGATGCTTGTATGAAAATTGCATAGGCAAAAGCAAAACATTAATGAATTATTCTTACATAACTTCAGCTAGTAACACAGATGGAATAAAGCACTATATACCACCTCTTTCCATTACCCAAATCATTTCCTCCTACCAAAGGAGGAAACTGCTAAGCAGTTCAAGATAGGTGAGTGGAATTCTAACTGAAATATTTCACTGTTTGATGACTTTATTATCATAGAGGCAATATACTTGTTACTCTTTTTGGAGGTGCTTGCTGAGCTAGACCTTCAAGTATATTTACCTCTTGAAGTTCATCAACCATAAGTCTTTGGATTTGATCTGTTTGGCTTAGTGGAATTTTTGCCTCTTATCTCTTCTCTTCCTCATTCTTTAACTATTGCACAGCAATATCTTTTCTACTGGGGGGAGTGGATAGGGATGAAGGGCAATATAAAAATCTGGGGAAAACTTTTTCACACCATCGCTTTAAAATTGTTTCCACCAGGAAATTTCTAAAAGTACAAAAACTGAGAATGTTTGAAGAGAAGAAAATTTCAAAAAGGGTAGAAAAAAAAGGAAACATGTCTTCCAAAATGTACTGGCATGAAATGAGTACTTTTAAATCTTAAAAAACTTAAACAAGTGTAAATAAATGGCTTGATTTTGAAACTTCTTCTGAAACAGGCAACAAAAAACATTAAACTTGATTAATTTAGAAACATGGAAACCATTTTGTTAGGAAAAAAAATCCACTTTTTTTCAATTTCTTTCTTACATGCAGCATGTGGTTTTTGAACCAGCACTAATCTCACTTTGCTACTTGACTTACAACCTAAAACAGAGATGACTGAGGAGTTTTAGAACTGAACCTAAGACATTTTTTTTTCCCTTAGCATGGTGAAAAGAAATACACGGAAACCCCCCACATGGAAGCAGACGACACCGACAACCTGCCTGTGTCCATGATCACTGACAAGCAAGGCTAATCAAAACCTACTTTGTTTTGTATTAACCCAACAAAATTTCAGGCTTTTGTAACGTTTGCGCATTAAGGCCCAAAAGAACACTGATACTGCTGCCAGTTCCTTCCATTTTTCTTATGCCTTTTCTCTGTAGATAAACTACTATTGCTTTTCTTTTGACATACAGTTGTACCAAAAGGAATAAGCATTGTTCTTTTCATCATATCAATAAAGCAAAAAAAAAAAAAGGTTTTAAGTTACTTAGCTATTGTTTATTTTCCAATGTATTCCTGGGTGACATTACTACTTCTAAAATCAGGACGTCAGACATATCCTTTTGTAAATGTATCACCTTTTGTGATATAAACCCCTCTCTATTCATTAAAGGTATTTGGAAATCAGTCAGACAATACGAATCATGCACTATGTTCTTCCAGATAGTTGACAGTCAAACATCTTCTGAGAGCAGGTAATTTAAATTATGTGTAAAAGTATAATTTGCCAATTATATGAGCTGTTTGAAAAATGCCAATATTTAGAATATCTTAAATGAAATACTCTCCTTTTAAAGTTTTTAAACACTTGGTTAGCATATGCCTGCAGAATGTTTTTTGCTCACTCTTAGATCTTCCTTCCACAGGCAGTGTATGAACAGTGCTGTCAGATACAATGACTGATGCTACTTTGCCACAGCAGGTGATGTGTCTGAGGCAGGCTAGACCTGCCCGGGGACGGCAAAAAGGAGTGGAGTACCACCTGGTATTAATCAAATATATCAAGTCCAGGCGGCAATTAGAAGTTTAACAGGACAAAATAACCCTGTGAAACAAAAAGCTCACTCTGTATTCAGTTCTGAAACACTGAAATACCCAGCTGATTGCCTTAATGAGAGGTCTTTTGGGGAAAAAGGGTAGCGGCCTATTGAAGGCACTGAAGAGATTGTTAAATCCAGAGCACTGTTGTAGACCTCTTCCTGACAGAAAGGGAAAACTGTGCTCCAAGCATGTGCACTGGCACAAAAGGGTGAATACACTCGTATCAGAAAATAGCAGTGTATGATAAGACAGAATATATAACTCAAACTCGATATAAGTACAAAATAGAACAGTATTTAACTTAAAGATGTGATGTGATGTGCAGAACAAATTAAAGCTAAAGCAGTAAATTTAAGGCCTGTGTAACTCAAGCACTCAGTATTCAGTGAGTTCTTGGATTTCTACAGGATGTGTGCATTCTTAATATCTCTGAACAATCAACTCCCCAAGGGTTTCCATCCAGCATTTCTTTTGTAACTCTCTATTTTGGGGGTATTTTTTTCGAACAATGCTATGATTAGGAAAGAGTTGAACTAATTAAGTTTTTGGAATTTCATAACACTGGACACGTCTCAACACAGTTCATACATGTCCAGTTACAGTGAGATACACCTTTTGTGCTGATGCTGCTCATTTTCTCATTCCCCCAGTGCTAGCCCAGCATTCTTGGATGATCCTATTTGATGACAAACCACAGTCAGTCAATGCTGTCTTAACTATACCAAAGATAATTTGCAAGAATTCTATGCTATATTTGACAGGAGTTAAATCAAAAAAACCCCAATCCTACTCTGTGGTCCTGGCCTCCTTTGGACCACAGCGTGCATGTGGCACCCAGGACCTAAATCAGAACATTGCAGAGCTGCATTTCTCAGGCCAGGAAGGGGGATTTTGCTTGAAAGGCTCTGGATGTTACAACCTGTTCCAATCAGAAATGACTGAATAGTTGGTACTAAGCTACAGGAAACCCCTTTCACAATTTGCTTGGATTCCTTTGTGACTATTGAAAGTATCAGTAGAAAATAATGCTTTTTATGCCAAGAGAAGGGACCATGTACATATATGGGGTGGTTACACGGGAACAAGGCTTTCAGAACCCACAATGCCTGTACTCCATAAACTAGTATCCAGAAACACCATCTCATCCATCAGAATTCCTTAGCAGAAGGCCATTATTTCAACAAAACAGAAAATTCACAGCATATTGTTCTACCTACAACTAACTAGAATACATTTTCCTTTGAAATAGTGTTTTTCTTTATTGTACCAGATTAGACATAGGCATTATACAGATTTTCCTTATTGTTACTATACACTATTACTATTTAGGAATTAAACACGCAATACTTCGAGGCAGCATTAAACAACACCTCCATTTGAGTAAGAGCCACAGAGAAAAGAAAATGTAACAATTTACTCCACATTATGCTCAAACAGAACTCCGAGTCAAGGAACATCTAGCAATGAGTTGACAAAAGCACTGTAAAATAGCTAGATAGAGAGTTGCACAGCTAGAATCATAGCTTGCAGAAAAAGTCAGGAAAAATCTGAACTTCTATGTATGCTTCCTACTTAATGAACTCTCTTAGGGTACACAGACTGTAAATTGGTGAGAAAATGGTCAAATAATTGCATTATTTGATCTTTCACTTGTAACGGGAGAAAAAAAAAGTATTTAATTTTTAAAAAGTCTCTACCAGATATCTTGGAAATAAAGGAAGGTTATAAAAACACTACATTGAGCTCACAGTTCAAATGCTTGTGGGTAGCTAACTAAAGTTCACAGACCTGTATGTAATTGCTGTCTACAGGAAATACTTGTATTAGCAAAAGAATTTTCTCCCTGCTCCTTCACCTTTGCCCTTCCACAAACTCAGCAGCAAAGAAACCTCATAAGAGCATTTCTGTGATGAACAGGGCTTTCCCAGCCTCTACAAGATGAACTAAATCTAACAGCCAGAAACAGAATCTGTCAACTTCTCAGAAACATGCTTTTAGCAACTACTAATTGATAAAGGATATACCTTTATACAAATAAGCTTGAAACAAAATAATCCACTCCCTGTTCATTTATCTTTGTCTAAACTCCACGTGGCTTTTTTGAAGCTTGAAACACAAGTAAGAGTACAAAATTTGCACTTATTTTAATGTAAATTGGCAGTGACTTCAGCGGCACCAGATGAGTTACACAAACCAACAATCAAGTAGGAAGAAAGTTCATAAGTTGAACTTGAAATAAAATTTCTCTGAGCACTGAAACTGGGTGATCTAATTCCATGTGGTTAAAATTGTGTACATTTCAGAAAAAACCAAATCCTTGACATTAAAAGTCTGCAAACTTTGATTTGCTTAATTCCTAACACAACATGTCCCATGTTAACATTAAATAATAAAATAAAAATCCAAATTTTTTTTTAAAAACCAAGACAGTAGATATGATATCATTAGATAGTCTGAATAGTGAAACTTGGAAGTTGAGCAAACATTTTAAAAAATAACATGCTATTTTTTTTTAATTTTTTTCCCCTAGCTTGAGATACCTTGAAAGGCACTGAAACTTTGCATTTATCAAAAACATTTGTGTTTTCCCAGCAGCCAAATGATATACTGCCATTTACAAAGTGCCATTTACTGCCATAACAATACATTATTTCATGGGAAAGGGACACTTTTGCCTATGAACAAGTAGCAAAGTTTCTTTACAGGAAAAGTTGTATAATCTCCCTTATATATGCAAGACCAGGAAACTAATTACCAGTGTGTACCCTGGAAAGCTGATGCTTTCATTCCCTTTTCTTTATGTTACAATTTTTAAGCTAAGTCAATAGCTTTCATGACCTAGATTCATGATAGCAGAAACTTTAAGAACGTGACCTCTATATTTCAAAGTCCCAACATACACTCCATTCACTGAGAAAATAACAATGTTCTTATGTTATACATTCCAAGGGAGGAAGGTGGCTGAGAGAGCTGTGATGGATTTACAAAACTAACAAAATATTTACAAAATACCCTTTTGAATCACAACACTCTCCTAGTGTTTTACTACATTTTTTTTCTGATATGGAGATTCACTCTCAGCAAATCCTTATCTACAGTTTTCATACTCCCTACTTTGAGCTTTTTTCTCCATTTTGTATAAACTTGATCTTTACATGTAACCAAGACAAGAAAACAGTGATTTCAGCAAGCAATGAGGAGCAGCTGGCATTTCTATTACACCTGACAAAATGCAGGGTGACAGCAAAGAACTTAATCATTTTTGGTCAAAACAACACTAGTGGATCCTAGCAAATTCCTCACCCCACCTCCAAATGAAAACTCCAAATTTACACCACAAAGCTCTCTTGGTAATCATCACAGAACTAAAGAAAGTGCAAAATTGGATCAGAAATATGAACCACAAGGCACAAGGTTATCCAAATCTACTGTTGCATTTCTCATATAGTTTATGATACTGACTCCCCTCCTTATGTTCACACTGTTTTTTACACAAATATCATGCCAAAAACCTACATGCCAAAACACATTCTTCTGTGATGAATTAAGATCCTTAAAATTGAGTATTTGGCTATGACTATTTAAGAATATATTTTCCTTTCATTTATGACTTGTCTCTCATATGATTTGGCTGCATATGAAAATTTTACCTTTAAATTGTTATACTTTCATGAATAGAATGAGTTAAAACTGAAGAGTAATTCCAAAACCCAAGACATTTCACCCTAAAGAATCTTTCATGATACAATAAGAATTTAAAACAAAAAATTACAAAACCACACTAGGTAAGTTTTCATTGTTAGTTTTTGTTATGAGACCCATATGAGAACAAAGTACATTCATTCCTTTTTCCACCAATGTGGAAATAATTCTTTTGTTTACATGTTACGACAGAAAAGAGTAATTAGTTCCATCAATTCCTGTTTAAGTTACAGTTAAAATGTATTTTTAAAGTATTTTACATGCTTTGCTACTTTTGGACAGTTATCTAAAATATAAATCAGCTGTGTGAAGAGAGGAAACTGTAACCTTTGGGTCTTTTAACAAGACTCTATAATATCAAGCTTTCAAATACCAAACACTTCCCTGGTTTTGGCTTAGTTTTGGTTTTTGCGGGTTTTTTTTAATTTTTAATCCTACCAAAAATGCAAAACATTTTGAAAGTTTGAATCATGATCTAGCCTTTATAGCCAGTCTTTCCACACTGAGTCCAACTGTTTTTCGATGGACAGTCAGTAACATCACCTCCTTGGTGAAGCTGAAACAGGTGCCCCTTTTCATTGGCAAAGCTCTTACTAGACACGAACAAAGTACTTATCTTAAGCTTCACTGTTATTACTTTTTTGACATTTAATGCTCACTGTGATAGTACCACATCAAAGAACCTATTGAGCTATTACTACTTGATGGGTCATCTAAATCTGTCATTCAGATTGTGTAAGACATTGAAACCAAATATGTGAAAATTATCCCTTAGGATGAAATTTAGACTTCCACATCTATTTCTCCAAACTACATCTCCAAACCTTGAGTTATATGTTCACGATTTTTAACAAAGAGGATAAGAAGAAGGAGAAGTAAAAGTAACAAACACTACAAAATGACTGAATTAATAAAGAGAAACATATATAAAATAGAGCTACATGAGGTGATGTATTCAAAACCAAGATCAAGCAGGTAACTCGCTTCTTAATTGGCACTTATTAACAGTTTGTGGATAGAGTGTGAAGGAGAGAATCTGGCAAAATACCAGTCAAGGCTAATAGTGCTCAATTTTCTCCAGCAGCAGATCAAATGTGTTACGATACACAGACTGCAACAGAAGAGAGGTAGAGTTTTGTTTTTAAAATTTTTGCACAACTTAATTCACTTAACTAGTTCTAAGCGGCAATCCAGCTCAGACACAGTACTTATCTGTAAGTACCTGCTGGTGTGATCTCAAAGGTGTCAGCGTGGCAATCAATGGCCAGCAGTAGTTTTTGCCTCTACACATAAATGCAGGGCTGAATTCAACTCTCTGAAGCTGAAGCTTCACCTGCCCGTGGTTCTCAAGGTCTCTGGCCCCAAGGCACACTCACCAGTTCACAAAATCTGTCTCTTATTAACTAAAGAGTTAATGTTAGTGGGGCAACTGGGGCTACATAAATCATATGCCTTGCCTTAGAAAGGGGGTTGCAGAAATACTGGAGTTCATTGACTGATACCTTTGTACCTGATCAGCATCTATCACTTGGATATTGCACTGTCAATTGTCTAACCATAGGAATGACTGAACAAATGAGTACCGACACCTTGACCACATAATTATTCTCTTCTGCTGCTTTACAAGTAAAAAGGTTCAGATTGTCACCTAACTTTGTACAAACTACTCAGTCATTTGATGATGGAGAAATAAATCACCATGCTTCGCTCTTGTTTTAGAAAGAGGCCATGCTCATGCAAGCACTTACAGAGAAGTTTTGTTTTCAGCTGAGCTTTATCAATAACCTCAAAAGGGTGGCTCACAGGTTACTGCTGCCATTTCTTACCCACCTCAGTAAGTCACCCTGCAACCCAAGCCCCATGAAAGGCTCATCCATTCACTTAAATATTGCTATTCCAGTTATAACTAGTTGTGTTACATGGCTTACTGTGTCTTAAGTCCCTTCAGTGGGACTACCGTAAGAAAGGAAATGTTAACCTTAAATTTATTTTCTATTGAATACACATATGATTTTCATGCAGAATCCGGCCATTGGGAGGATTCCCATGGCAGAAGAGCCGGCACCAATCCCAGGATCTGCACATGAGATGGGAAGAAGACAATTATATCTGTGCTGGGTGACTTTTTTACATGCTGCTTACTAATAAATATGTCACTGAGTAGTACTTGACAATACTTAATGAAATTCAGGCAGAAGTCTTTTACCAGTGGAAATATGTTAAAGTGAGATATCAAATGAAGAACACTTGGTCTTGGTAACTAAAAGATGATCTGTTCCACAATACTTCCCTAAGACTGGATAACAACAGCCAAGGTCAGGAAAGCTGATCAGGCTTTAAGAGAGCTGCATCACTACCAGTAATGTGGGAGGATAGAAGCAGGGATGTTCTGATGTTAGGATGTCTGACTAAATAATGACTGAACTTCTACATAAAAGCCATTATTTAAAAAGCTTTATTTATACAAATCTGACACATCTATTCCAAGACATATAAAATGACAATTGCAAAATAAAGCTCACTGATATCTACTTATTCAGACTTCTCTCTGGAGACCTGTGTGCATGACTATGAACATACTCTCACGCCACTTCATGTGTTTGTCTAAAAAAAAGATTTTATTTAACAATATGGTCTTTGGCAGAAATTAGCCATAAAGCCACACATTTTGCAAACCAAGTAACCATGGTAACTAACTGCACAATAACTGAGCTTAGATATTACCAATTTCAAAATCATTCACAAATAAAAATGCTACATATTTAAATCAATAAACATCTGAGCCTGTTCATTCCTTCCATTTCAACAAGCAAATAATTTTCAAGAAATAATTTACCCTCCAAAAGCAGCTTTTGTCTTTACTTTTGGAATCCCTGATAGCAGATTATAAATCTGTCAAAATTCATTTAAAATCAGCTCAAGCCTTTCATTCTTGTTGTCGCTATTTTTGAACTTCATGAGCCAACCATGAACTAGGTAGTAAAAATTCACACTCGAATACTAAAATTGTGACAGTTGCTGAGTCTGCAGACATGTATGATGACTTAAAAATTAATGTTTTTAGCTTATTGTAGTTTATTACATTACATTGTAACATAGATGCTAAATGTAAATCACAATCCCAAAGACAAGATAGAAGAAGTCCTGCCCTAATACAGTAGCGATTAATGGAACAACGAACCTCAGAAAATATTGATTCTTTATTTTTTACCCCACACAGAAATTGTCACCTAGACAATGATGAGAATTATTATTTTGGGAATAAAATTTTCTTTTCTTCTCCTGGTATCATCTCGTTGTTGGAATAACTATTTTTGTTATTTTTCTTGCCTCAAATTTGGGAAGTAAAATAATTCGGGAGCAGTTAATCGGTAGGGAGAAAAGAAAAAAGTAATACTTTTGGATATCATTTCTTCACTGCAGTTTCTCATAAAGCTTCTTTTCTGCTTCTCACTTTGGCAATTCAGTTTTGTGAATACAGGTTGAAACCAGAGTTCAGAAGGCCTGAAATACTATTTTTTTTCTATATATGAGTAGCTTTATATTTCTATTTGCTCAAGGACATTAAACAATATGTGGACATTAATTATTATTTAAGCGTTACAAAAGCCCTGTGAAGAATGGAAATGCAGAACTGAATCACAAAGACGTTGAATGTAACACCAAGGACACAAAGCACCTCAGCAGCAGTTTGGCATACAAAGGAATTTTGTTTAAGTCTTTGACTGTATCCAAAAGGTTTACAGTTAGAAAGAAAAACCCCCTTAATGTTATTTGGAAAATAACAGAAGCATAAAATTCACAACTGAAATAGGATTCCTGGCTCTATACTTCCCTGTGGCACATGTTGATGGTGCAGCGCTGTAGTACAGCTGCAGGCACAGTGTTGTTCATGTTATGCCAGTTAAGGGGCCATGTATTATTTCATGTCTTCTGTCTTGGCTGCATGATGCTGTGAAATCAGGCAGTAGCTCCAAAGCACTTCTCTGGTACATTTTCAGCCTGCATTTGCCTTTCTCCACTTACGCACATTACTGCATGACCATTACCTGCCATTACATGGCAAACTCATCCAACAGAAAACACAAAAGGGAGCAAGACAAAGAGGAGGGAAAGAAATCTCCTCAGCAGCCAAAACCTATAAAGCTGCACAGTGCTTTTAAAACCTCAGCCACAAACCAGGAAGGGAGACCCCTGAAGTACTGGGGACAAGAGCACCCAAACAGCACAAGAAAGACAACAAGCTACTGGAGAGGGTCCAGAGGAGGGCCACAAAGATGATGAGGGGTCTGGAGCAACTGCAAGAGCTGGGCCTGTTTAGTCTAGACAAAAAAAGTCTGAGAGGGGATCTCATTAATGTATATAAATATCTCAGTGGCGGGTGCCAGTGGATGGTGGTGGTGCCAGACTCTGCGTTCAGTGGTGCCCAGTGAGAGGATGAGGAGCAATGTTATCTAAAACACAAGACATTTCACCTCAACATGAGGAAGGACTTCTTTACACTGAGGGTTGCAGAGCACTGGAACAAGCTGTTCAGGGAGGCCCTGGAATCTCCCTCCCTGGAGACATTCAAAACCCACCCACATGCGTTCCTGCACAACCTGCTCTAGGTGACACTGCCTTGGCAGGGGGGCTGGACTGGATGATCTCCAGAGGTCCCTTCCAGCATTAACTGCTCTGTGATTCTGTGATATGCCAGAGCACAGAGAGGCCATGCAGCACCACCTTGTCCCCTTGCTGCAGGGCCTTCGCCACCCCTATGCTGCAGCCTGCCTTGGTGGGGTGATGTGGCCTCTCAACACCCACAGCACTGACAGCGAGGGAGCGGCTGCGGTGGGGAACAGCTTTCCTGGGCCCCGACACGCAAGGGGAGCAGGTGGCGGCAGTGGGGGCTGCCATGTCTACACCCTCAAATGTGCATGACTGTTTCAGGCCAGGAAGGCACCCAGAAAATACACCCAGCACTAAAGTTGTCAGTCTCCAAATTCAATACTAAACCCAACACAGCTGGTGTGCTTTTTGTGTGCCCTGCTAGCATTCATATTTTCCAAACACTTCTCACTTGGGGTCTAAGAAGGTCTGAGTTGGCTCCCATCTCCTAGTGAGCTAAGAAAGTCACTTGTCCCCCAGAGTGGGGGCTCCCCAGGAAGGGCCCTTGCCAGGACAGTCACCAGGAAGCCCCGAGGCTGTCAGAGCACCAATGTGATAGAGCTTCTTGTCAGTGCCCAGCACACACCAGCAGGCTCTGGCCTGTCCCTGCTTTGAGCCCCCTGCACTGATTGTGCACAGGGCCAGTTTACAAGAGTTGCTTTCTTCAGTGAACCAGGTCATGGAAAAATACTGCTATGAAGAAGATTACAGTACTTCAGACGTAATCACAGCAGAAACATAATTATTCCAGACTGACAGCAAATACTTTCTGTTCATCCTCCCTACCCTCCACGAAAGAGGAAGACTCCAAACAAAAAATTGCAGAAAGCAGCTTCAGTGGAAAACTAGTAAGTAAACAGATGCCTTCAAAACAGGTGTGACCAAAAAAACAGATTCTGGAAGAATTTAAATTATTTTCTTTCAATAAAAGAAAAAAATATGAAAAGATCTAAAAGGCTATCTTCCCCCTTCCCCTTCTTTCATGAGGAAATAGCCCTCAACAGTCAAACTTCTGCTGTGACACAAGAAAAACAGTGTCATCAATAGTGTATTTTCCAAAATTATACTCTCGTCTGTATATTGAAAGCATGTGCAGTTTCTGGCTCCAATGCAAGTTATCTATAATGAATTTTAGGAAAGGAAAAAAAGAGGGGTTTTTTTCCTGAGAGAACCAAAACACATATAAATGGCATATATAAATGTATGTAGGAAAATAATGCATGTGGGAAAATAATATATGTATCTAGGAAAACATTCACTGCTATTCATTTTCAGTGGACAAATACTATGAATTGTTTTTCTTGGAGTCATTGAAAGCGCACAATGAAATCTGTGCTATTTTCCACTTTAGGAGGAACAGGTTGGGATGAATGGCAACTTATTTCCTTCTGTTTTCACAGAAGGCCCCAACTAGAGAGTCTTAATTCAAATCTGTACGGAACTTTTTTAAAAACTGTGAGAAAAATTTTGGTTTCAGATCATACACCCATTTGGTCAAGTTTACATAATATCTCAAAAATAATTTAAAAAAATTTCTGGTTTTCTGAAGCCTTCATATATGCTTTTACAGGTATGCACACTGCATAAACCCTTCTGTGAATAATGCCAAAAGTACAAGGCTTTTTCAGGAAAAAAAAGGCAATTCTTGTCATACAAATTGTAGTCTCACTGGAAATACCAGTTTTCCCTTCTAGGATCAGTCCATAAGCCTCAATAACAACACCAAGTAAAAGAAAAATGCAAATTCTTGCATGATTCATGCTGCTTTCAAGAACTCTTCTTCAGTTTTCCTGCAAGATAGTTGAAAGCAACTCTGTAGATGTCATGAATATAGGAGTGCAAAAACATTTAGATTAGTAGACCAGACACTTTGTTCTCAAGCAAGTAAGATTCTAACCAAAGTATACTGGTTGGTGTTAGATGAGACAGGGTACCTGAACTGTGTTTTACCCAGACGATATCTTTTAAGGAGATTATAATCAAAAGCAGCTGTGACTCAGCCAAATGAGAGGAGAAGATCCTTCACAGGAACACTAAGGATAATCTGTAAACTAGATTTAACTGATGGTTTGTCAGTAAATGCTGTCTTGCAAAATCTGAGTATTTTATAGAAATGCCAGTCTCATACAATTCAAGCACATTTGACTTAAGCAATAACCTTTATGAGATTTGGGAAGTTTTCTGAATTATTTTCCAGGAATTTTCTATTGGTAAGATTTTTTTTTGAATGAAGTCTCATTCTAATTTGGCATGAGTCAGGCACTTGGAGCTCAACCAGCCACATCACCACAGAGCACACTCAACATCACAAATACACACATTATTCTAGAACTACAATAAATGTTTCTAATAGTGATGCTAAAGTCTGCATATCATCCTATTGAGCTAATTTGATTTCTCAAGTCAACAAACAACTAGAAGATGCCTGTGCTAATGTGACCATGCTTGTAAATATTAGGACCATCCAACTTCTGAGACCCAATAGGTGCTTGTAAAACTGGACCAGTTCCTCAGCTGTGCATATCAGCACAGTTCAAAGAGATTTCACATGGTACTGATACAATTCATAACAGTGAAGGATCCATCAGACGGTGACAAAAATGTAATATCTCTAGGGAGGAAGTTGGTTGCTTTCTTTGTAATGTTAAATATTCTACCTAGGCCAAACTCATTTGCTGAATTCTTTTTGTCTGAGATTCACTCTCGTTTCTTTTTAACAGGAATCTCTGTTAAGGTTAGAATGAATTAAACATTATCAGAAGAAAGAAAATGGCAATAAGTACATTAATTAGTACTGACAGCAGTTTCATTGATAGCACTTCTTTTTACTGTACAGCAGTATATTTGTCAAAATGTGGATTCTCTGCTCTGAGAACGTGAAAACATAAAACCAACCCACTCTTATGTGGAAACATCAGCAAATTGATCAAATAAAAATGCAGAAGATTTATCACAGAAGTCCTTGACCTCCAAGACAGCTTTTCAAGTCAGTTAACTTCCCTTCTTGAAGTAGAACAATTTTCTTATGCTTATTTCAGACTGTGTGGGTGGATGAATGAAATCAAACGTCTGTGAATTCCTCGCAAAGATACGATGTCTCTGTTCTCAGGCTCTAACACATCTCTTGGTTTTTTAAACCAACATGCCTGATGAATGATACAATTTTCACCATCATTCTATATATTCAAAAGAATGTGCATAATTATATTCTAAAAATACGCCTGATACAATCTCTGTCTAGGTTTTTAAACTGTCTAGCTGGAGCCCTACTTTGGCAGCACTCATTGTGGGATCTGAGCACTTTCTGACTATCAGTCTGCACTCTGTATTCTGGAAGCCTGTCTTGTCCCAAAAGCTCCCCCAACAGCACATATCTGTTTATTGTCTCATTCTGAAAATCTCTTCTCCTTAATATAACTCTGTGGCTATGAAGAACTTCACTGACAGCCATGAAAACACTCTGCTTGTGCCAATACTATGTCAGACAAGACTGAATAAAGGAATCCTAAATGCTCATTCTGGCTCATGCCTTGCCCTTCCTTCCAGAATGTGCCAAAATTATGTCTATATAGAGGCATTTAGTAGGGAATGGCAACACTTCAGAGACTTCTAAGAACAGTCCACTTTAGTTACTGAATACAAAGATGTCAACATCTAACACTGTTTACTTCAGTAAACACAGCAAACTCACAGGCAGGATACTCAAAGAGAGGATACAGAGGCCACACTGTACCCAAGGACAGAGTGTTCAATTCCTGTGCCAGAGAAACCATTCTGCCTGGTGTACTGCCATGCACCTGCACTGAAACAGAATGTAAACCCAGCAGCAGCCTCCAGTGCCACACACACATCCCTGAACAAAATTCATTTTCTGAAACATCTGAGTCAAGTGTGTGACCTTGTACTGACTCTGTCAGATAAATAAGCTTTAGATAGCTTGTGAGCAACCTCAAACTTCATCATGAAAAAAAAGAAATCTAAGCATTTAAAAGAATAGATTTTAAGGTATGGTCAGACAATCAGGCACTGCATAGTGAGTTAAATTAGCATTAAATTAGCTAGAGTTTACCTGTCACAAAAGAGAGGCATGCAACAATCAGTTACTGCATCTCAGCTCAAGTACGGTAACTTCTTAAGACATGCTACCTTAATAATTTACAATCATCTTCTCATAATGCTAATTTACATGACATTGCTTCAGCAAATAGAATACGCAGGTTGCAAATGACCTGTAGGGATATTATTGTATTAGTTAAAATTGTAACAATGCAAATTAGGACAGTCCCCTGGCTATATACTCAGTCAAAAATCATTATTCTAGTGGTGCCAAATGTAGAATACATAACATACTAATAGGGTTTTCAGAAACTGTGGCACATCAGTAAAAATATAGCAGCTACTGCCTTCCTGGATTTTTTTTGCAGTGTCACATAAGATGAAACAAAATGTAGCAAGTATAGGAAGAGAGTGATAAAGACAGTAAATGAGAAAAAAGGTGTTATTTGCCTGCAATACCCACTAATTCTTGTAGAAAAATAACTGAGAACATGAGCACCAATTTTCCAGCCTTTGACTCGCAACATACTTCCTCTGTGGCTTTGGTCAAATCACTTACCCTCTCTGTGACCCAGAGCTCTGCATTTAATAGAAACTGTTTTATCCAACTCTACAGCTCTGTATCCCAGTTTTCTTTGTCTTCTCCCTGTCCTGTGAGGCTTACAATACCATTTCACAAGAATGTGATGCAACAACAACAACAAGCTCAGGCCCTTTGTTCTTGTTTCCTACAACTTGCCCTAATGTCACACCCTGGTTTTTTTCAGTGAATAAGTCCAGAGTCAAGCTACAGCCAAACCCCTTGGAATGTAAAATCTGTTCAATTGACATAAACCCAAACAAGCTAAACATCAGTGTTTCACACATATCTGAACTGTTAACCAGAATTAACTGACTTTGATTAGATTGTCTCATATGTTTGACAGACAGATGCCAATTTCTCAAACACTGTTACGTAAAAATGTGCTTCTACATGAAAAAGATGTCCAGAGGTCTTTCTTCAACTATTTTGGATAATTCTATCTTCTATTTTTTTTTATTTGTAAAAACTATGACCTTCTGTAATGTTGCTTAACCAACTGTGATTTCCAATTATCCCAGGGAAGAAAACAGCAAGTTTTTTTAAATGTGGCTTTACAAGGTAGCAGCATCTTGAGTGACAGATAAAATTACTATAGTTATGCTTATTGTAAATGAAGTACTTCTCAGTGAAAGATTGTTTTAACTCAATTGTACTTTCATCCAAGAGGAAAAGAAAAAGTATAATTAACAAATACTAAGTGCTCAAAGAAACTCTCAGTGGTTCATGGGAATAAAAAGTTTTCTCGAAAGAGGTCCTGAATATTTGTTGCAATTTTACTTGCTCAAAACCAACTGAATTGAGGAATTCTCTTGCCCTTAATAACATCACTGAAATGTAATCATGAAACATTGTCATCATTGAGCAAACAGATCTGATTTTTTTTTTCTGAAGGTGGTAATGAGTAGGTAAGATGTGAGGAATATTTTTTCAAGGCATTGCTTATTAATGTGTCTCAAACATCCCCCAACAAAATTATTTCATGTATTGAGAAGTAGATTCTCTCTTTAAAGATAATTTTGCCCTTGGTCTTTAAGGCCACCAGAGGAAGTTAGGAAGAAGACAACATCTGCTATCATAGGCAGATGGCCAGTACTGTCATGACTAAGGTCACTTTGTCTTTAGCATCTGTCCAACACACTCAAAACCACCATGTGTTGGCATTAGAAGGGCAAATATTATACTTGGTCTCTGTACAGGCTGAAAGAGGAAACCAAAAGGTGTTAGTTTGTTCATCAGCACAGGACGAGGTAAAACCTATTGGCTGTCCGGCAAACTGCGATGCAGAGAAACACTGCATTCTCCATTTTCAGCAGAGAATGAACAGTGGAGAAACAGATTCCCCATGTCCAGCATGTTAGCACAAGTTATAAGCCACAAGCATCTGACACAGGGCTCATGACACTCAATGGGAAAACTCCCACTGCCTTCAAAGTGTTTTGATCCAGTGTTTTTCTATACAAACCTGAGAGCAGATGATATGCAGAAAATAAAAAAATTGAATATATTTTCACAATATTATTTAGTTGGTCCTTTGGCATAATAACATCTGCCATATACAAAAGGAATTTTTTCTCTTCTGTTCCTAAGGAATTTTCCTCCAATTTTTATTTATAATCATTATATTTAAATAGCAACCACTTTTGTAAAAAAAAAGATTATAATCTGTGCAATATTTGCTCTGGTACTAAAGAGCATTTCTACTACTGCTGGTAGAACATTAATTTATATACCAAAAAATCACTGTGAACAACGAATCCTGGGTTAAAATCATCTTCAGCAGTACTCTAGGGCAGCATTAAAATTTCTTGCAGAACTAAGCAAAAAAATGTATTCCTTTGTCCACATATTCATCATTACCATCCTTACTGCAGACTCTTTGTGCTAGTCTGGTAAGGCATTCAAAAGCATTTACCCAAAAAAGCAATAGTAGGATGGTCACAAGTGTTTCCAAGATAACTGTCTATGCTTTGATAGGAATGATATAAAACCTATATAGACACCCAGGGTGCCTAATTTTTTATAATCAGAAATCAAGACTAGTCACAGCCAGCCCCTCTGATCTCTGAGGACCAGCTGGAATGCAAATTTCTATAGTCATAATGCAACAGGCCCACCTCCGCCATCACTTTCAACTCACCTATTCCTGTTCTTCCTCAGGTCACGCATTTATGAGCATTTTCTCTTGTGAAGAACAGATCCTCAAACACTAAATTGCATTTTTTGGTGGCATGCATACAGTGAGAGATATAATGTGAGGGATAGGTATCCAGTTGTGGCATCACCTTGACAGGAAATTCTAAGTGCTGAAGGCAGTTAAAATGAAGAATGTACTTGTTTATTGAATGATTATTAAATCAGTCTATCTAATAAAAGCACCTTTTCTGGAAAAAATTACGTCTATGTTTCATTCAACTCTGTCAGAAGAATTAAGGATGTTAACTGGATGACTTACATATGCAAATGTGTATCCTGATGCATTAGGCACCGACATTTAACTCCATGGTACTTTTCCTGGTGTTCTGGTTCCTGAAAATGTTCCTCAATGCCTCAGAGTTTAGGGACACAGAACTATCAGCTGGCTATATCCTTATTAGGGAAATCAGATCGCAGGCACCAGGGGGCACAGAACCCTGTGTTCCATTACGCTGTGCAGTAACCGCTGTGCCGTGGGTTCGCCCCGGGCAGCAATGAAGCACCCACCCAGTACTCACTCCTCACCACTGCCTCAGTGAGATAGGAAGATAAACAGCAAGAAAACTTGTGTGTTGAGATAAAGACAGTTTAATAACCAATCTTCACCCCTACCCCATGCCAGGGTTTTATTTTGTTGAGAAAGATGTTATACAGCATAGAACAGCCCTTTGGCTGATTTGGGTCAGATGTCCCAGCTATGTCCCCTTCCTAGTCTACTCACTAGGAGAGAGCAGAGAGTGAAAAAGAGATAGCCTTGGGGCTGTTCCAGTGCTGTTCAGCAACAGCCAAAACATGGGTGTGTTTCCTACGCTGTTTTTAGTCACAGTTCCAAGACACAGTGCCACAGGGGCTGCTATGAAGAAAGTGAACTCCACCTTGGCCAAACCAAGTACAGTCCAGTACATCTGTAACTATTCTGTGTGTGGGAGATGTGGGAAATGGAGCTACAGAAAATTTGCAGGTGCTGACAGAGAACATAAACAGCATTGTGCTTGAACAGATAGAAATGGATACACGTTTTGATCTGAGACCTTGGAGAAAGCTGCCTGAGTTAGAACAAGAGCTTTTGCAACTTAAAGCAAGAATGCAGTTTTGTAGTTATAAGAGAAGTATACTTTATAAAGGTAGAAATATATTATTAGCAAGTAGAAATATATCTTATGCAAGAATAATGATAAGTAGAAGAGTTAAGAGTTGTGAGTTTAGCAATAAATCTTACAGTAGAATTTATTAGAAAGATAAGGTGTGACAATGTAGGCCTGTGCAATGGACCTTAATAGCAAAATGATGATTGGTTAAGAAAACACGCCTTGCGGTAAAATTTTGTACAGTGATGATTGGTACAAGTGTGTCAGCTAACTTTGTGGCATTTGCTTATTGGCTTAAAAAAGTATATAAGGCCTTGTAGTGAAAAGGCGTTGTCTTCACTCATCATTTTCTACTACTGCAAATACCTCTACCACGGCATCAGCATCTGCGCTTGCTGTAGCTGCTGCTGCCACCACTGCTGCTACTGTCATTAGTACTGTAACTGCTGCTACCTCTGATAATAGAGATGCTGTTCACAACATCTCTCCTGCCTCACCCTTCAATAAACATGAGACTGATTCAACAATGAACCATCTCTGTGACATCTCTCTATAATCCCAATCCCCCGAATCCCAACACTGTGTGCCGACAAACTAAGAAAAATCACTGTCCTCTATGCTCCCTAGTGCTTACAGCTCTTCTCTTGCCCAGTTACATTTACTCAAACTAAAACATATCACAGCTAAATTCTACAAACCTGACATCTCTGTTGCTCTCCCATGTCATTCCTGACTGCTCAGTAAAGCAAGGACACAATCATTGTTATTTTTCCTTCCCATATAAGATGCAGCTCACACCTACACTGCTCTAGATGATCTTCCACATCTGTGAGAGGTGAGATGCACTAACGGTATATGATTGAAATGATGCTTTTTCATTTTTGCACCACTGCTTCCTATCTTTCCTCCTGGGAGATTGAAAACATGTCCTCAACTTTCAAAACTCAGAGTAAAACTTCTTTTCAGAATTTTCTGGTTTTGTTATGTTTCTCTGTCATTGTTCTCAACCATCAGGAACCACATGATCATTCCTTATTTCAACTGCCTCACTGGCACATTTCTTTCTCAAAGCTTTCAATGATGGTCTAGTTATTCTTATCTATTAGAACTTTTAATTTGTTTATTATGGTTAAATTTAAGGTCTCAAATTATTTTTGTTAGGAAATAGGAGGTGAATTTGACTCCTTCATTCAGCAAGAAATATGACATTCTGCTGAGGTGTGAGGGCTTCAGATTTCAAGTCCTTCATTCTGTCCATAAATACCTAAAACCTCATATAATAACATTTTTCAGTTAACTTTCATGCATGAGAAAGTACCAAAATTAATGGAAGTCCAGCCAGTGATCTGTGTCAAGCCACGGTACACACAGCAGGCTTGAAATCCAGCATCTTCTGATTTTTCTGTCTCACATTTAGTTGGCACTGCAAGAAGATCTGGGCTGCTCAAGGCAGGTGCAGGACAGCAAGACTAACATTTGGGGTTACCATATATCAGAGTTTAGAGATGGAATTGCAAGTGCAGGTTAAAACAATTAAAAATCATTGTGCTAAGAAATTCTAAGCACATGAAGAACGGAAGTTTAAAGCAATGGGTCGCAATCTATTTTGCCAAAAATCTCAGCTGTTGGGGGAAAAGACACAGAAGGATCTACTGAGTGGATAATCAAGTTAGCAGAGGCAGTTCTGAAAAAGTTTTGAGGAACATGCATAAATTCTGCTGTATTTACACTCTTAAATCCAGAGCATTTCCAAAAGATAATGTTTTTATTCAGCCTTAAATTATTTGCCTCAATGAAAGAAATTGAAGTATTGCAGTCTGTGTTTCACAAAAAGACTGGATTGTCACACTAAGTATTATGATTTTCAGAATGAAGAAAAAAACCCACCGTAACCTCTTTTCCATCTCTGATTATTGCCTCAAAATTAAATCTGTATACTTCGGTTTAAACCATTCAGTGTGCTTCTTCATGTCACTGTCTAGTACAATTCTAGCCACTCCACTGCAATCTCTGCTCACCAGAAATCTGTGCTTTCTAATAAGCACTGCCTGGAAAGCCTGCCTGAGTTAAACTCTGCTTTACATTCATCAAAGCTCCTTTCTTTATTTTCTTTACCTTTGTCACATACAATGTCTCAAGTAACCAATATTAAAAAGTGCACATTTGACATAAGCATATATGTCCTTTACACTTAGAAAGATAAATATAACAGAAGAGGTTTGTATGATAAAAGTATCTTTCATAAGAGTGATTGATGTCAGAGGAGATAACAGGTAAACTTTTGATCTTTTTTCCAATTATATCAGATGGTATAACAAAAGCCTACCTCAGTCTATAAGCCTCAATTATTTCTTTTGACATCCATGGCTACAACACAGTTCCTAAACCCAGGATCTCTCATAGCACTTGTCCTATTTTTGGCCAGGACCTTAATGTAATTCAATACCACCTCACATCATTGCCAGAGCTGGGGGAAAGGTCTCCCTCTGGCTTCCAAGAAGAAGGGCGTTCCTCCCAGTGGGAGGAAGCGTGGTGGGCAAAACGATGCAATACTGTTTTATTTTACATGTAAATAGTTTCTTTGTCTTATACCTTTTGTTCCTAATATCATTGCTGTTGCTGTTCATTTTTTTATCTCATTGCTGTTTCCAGTAAATTGTTCTTATCTCAACTCGTGATCTTTGCCTTTTGTGCTTTCCACTGGAGAGGGAGCGAGCAGTGGGGTGGTTTTAGTGGGAGCACTAAATTGGAGAATACCATTCCTAAGCCATCACAGCACTGTACGGAAGCCACAGCTCAACACTGCAGCGACAGTTTTGTATTCTCCCACTGATACTGATATATACAACTCACACTGAATTGTAGAAGTATCATGAGCTAAATTCTGTGTCTTCCTTACGACAAACATGGAGATTTTATTCATTTTACTATGATCTGTGCAATAGTATTACAGAGTGGAAAGGCACGTCACATTTTGAATGTATTTCTGGAAATTTTATGTAAGCAAAGTATTTATCAACTTACATAATCACAGATCAAATTTACTTTCAAAAGAATTCTGCCTTTCTAAGACATAATTTAGTTTTCTGATTTGCTATCTTATCCATAAAGAGTACAGAGACCTTGTCACAACCTCTCCAAAATCTTGATGTATCATTTAAGAAGTATAAAACCTTCTTAAGTACATAAGTACATAATCTTCCATCGAAAAGTATTTTCATTACACAAGGTATTTCACATTGCTTGACATTGTAACTTGTTAAAAGAGAATGTTTTGAGCCCCACACCAACTAATGTTGCAGAGGCTGCTTTATCACAAAGAACTGTCACACTGCACATCTGGCCTGGCTAGGTGGACACACTGCTCTCAAGGGGAAAGAAAGCATCGGCCTAATTCTTGTTCCTTACTTCCATCTCTCTGTTATGCTCTTATCTGCAGATTTTTAATGAGTTACATCACAACCCTTCTCCACTTCCTCATGAGAAGTGATATGAGCCAATTATGCTTTTAAGAAGCTGTGTTCTCACACTCTGCCACTTAGTCTCCTCAAAATGTGATTAATTTTATTTTCTATGTACAGTTAATTTGTATGTCTTTTCATCTGATATATTTGGACTTTACTCTCTTTCTTGTAAATACCTACTCAGGTATGGCAGTACCATGAAACACAGAAAAAAGGAAGGCCATTTAGGAAGTCACTTTCAGTACTACATTACTCTTTGCATTATTAATATGTAATACAGAATTCATACTCCAAGCTCCCAGTGAACTAGAATTGATGAGCCTAGAAACACACATATTTACAATGAGTACTTCTCATGAGGTGTATGATTTGTAGAGCTGGGTAGCAATTGTGGAGATGCTGTAAACAGGAAAAAGCCAGCCAAGCTAGAAGGAATGTGCTAATTAAAGGATACAAGCGAAATGCAAGTTAAAAGCAGCCAGATAAGGAGAAGGGAAAATCCTGTCCCCAAACAAGAAGGAAGGAAGGAGGGAGAGCATACCTCTTGCTAGATTTGCATATCATATCCCAGGGCCCAGCCGCAGCTAGGAGGGGAGGGAAACACTGATCCTTCACATCTCTATTTAGTGCAGGTCCCCAGGCAGCTTTCCTATTGAAAAAGATCTGGGAAGGAAGTTAAAAAGAAGGAGGGCAAGAGGAACAAAAGAGAAAGCGACGGAGCGGAGCTCAGAGCAGAAGCTGCTCCTAGGGAAGGGCGGCTTCTCAGCAGCTCACTCTGCAGATACAATCCAAGGACGGCCAAAGTCATTCCAGTCAAAACTAAGACACAGTGACTAAGGAAGAGGGCAAGTTCAGAGGCAGAGTAGTGGCCATATTCCTGATGGGTTAGGTATTTAGGCAAGGCAATGTTTGTAAGTAAAGCTAATGCCTTTCATCAGAACAAGTGATTATAGTGCAGAGGGGGAAGAAAAAGACAAGTTTTGGCTATACAAGCTCTTCATCAAATGAGGTGCTGAGGTGTGACACTTAGGTGCAGTGTGTGAGTAAAGACAGTGCCCTCAGCTCTGGGACTTGAGTGAGACGTCCTGAAAAAGACACAGATTTAAACCACAGGTATACATGTGGGTATGGAAAGAAGGCTTTAGCAAAACTTTATGTGCTTTCCAAGAGCAACAGGTTCTGGGAAGATGGCCTCTATCCATTGTAATATCCACAAATATAAGAACAGGTGTAGAATTTGATGGTATAGTCCGAAGTTTCCCAAAGTCCATGGTGAACCTGCTGAATTAGGCAACTTTGCATCACGTCCTTAAATTGGATGTCATGTGGGAAGCCACAGACAAATCCATGAAGCAAAACAGACTGACATTGCAGTTTATATCTGAAATAACTCTAATGATTTCCCTGGTTTTAAGTTGCAAATGTTCCTTGTTATTCAGCTGGCTGTTTTTTCTCAAACCCAGTCTGCCAACAGTGGAAAAGAAACCTAAGGAGGAAGCACTTAAAATAATTAATAATCATTATGGGCTGGGTTTAGTTTAACAAGCATTATCTGTGGTCTTGGAATATTTCTCTGAGGTTTACTGGAAATTTATGAACCATGGGAAAAAAACTACTGATAATGGAAGGAACAGGCAAAAGCAGAGTGTTTTAAAACTGCAGAACCTTAAGGAGGTGTTTGGTTTGATTTATTTTAAAAATCTAAATCAGAGTTTTTTCCTGATTTTGTCCAAACTCTGAAGCATAAACAGAATGACAGAAAAAAATATATATAAATAAATAATTCTTTTGGGTTCTTAGAGCTCTGTAAAAATCTAAATTCTGAAGGTCTTAAAAGCCAGTTTTTCAGCACAGGGAGTAAACAAATTAAACCACCATTCTTCTATTCCTCTCTGGTATCTATATTATTAAATGGTTTCCAAATAACATAAAAAAGAAAATGTTCAACTGTTGAGGATAGGAAGGGTTTTTTCAGAGTTTCAGTTTAATTAGCTTAAAGCTAAGAATATGTCCCATAAACTAATACCAAGTTCTTAGTCCATCTTTTCACATTTTTGCCATTAATTATTTCTGTTATGCCAGTGGGAAGACAAAGATACAAGCCCTAATCAGTGCTCCCAAGTGTTTGTTAATGAACTGTGAGGGGACCAAACAGTCATAATTGTCTTTCATAAATGGAAACCTTCCTTGCAAAGAGGTTCTTTGTCTGCATATCACATCTTTATATAGCTTAATGTTGCTTTTATCACTTTATTGCTTTTGTTACTTTTTCATGTGGGAAATGTTTTGATTAGATAGAATATACCCTCAGAGATTCATCCTTATCTTTCACAATAGCTATCTCTGCATTTACAGCAATAATGCAATCTCCATAATCCTGAATTTGTAGAATTTTCTCATTATTTTATCATACCACTTATCATCCTCTAACACACATAGCCAGCTTAGCAATTATAATGACTATATTATTACCATTTAACAGTGAGATGTAATGTTTGTGGCTAAGATAGAAAATTGCACCAGAATCTAAATTTCAATAACAGAATGCATCATTGTGGCAACACTAACAACATGCTTTAGTGAATCTTTAGTATTCATCTGTACCTGTGACTACCATTATGTTTCTGGAGCAAGATTCTGATTGCAATGTCTATCAAGAGTGCTCTAAGCAAGTAAGGAGGCACATTCTTTCTAAAAGTTGCCTAACATAGGCTACTTGAAGGTTCTTTCACGGTACATCTACAAAGCCACTGGATTGCAACTCACACAGGTGCTTCCAAGCAAGTCAAATTTATTTCAACAACTAATATTCAGTTCAATCCGAATATCAGCCAAAGCAGCTGAACTGTGATATTGGCCAGCTGGCTGTGTGCAGGTGAGCTGGTACAGCCTATCTTGGGGTGTATGCTGTGACAGCTATGCTGCTGGAGTCCACTAGGGCAAGTTCACAGGCGCAATGCACGTGTCAGCTAAGTGCTGAGACAGCTTTATGTTACACACGTGCAGGGTGGGTGAAGGCTGCTGACTCAGCCACCTCAGACGCCAGGAAGGGGCAGATAGGACTCTCCCAAGGCAGGAGGACTCCCTGACGGAATACAGATGTGATCAGGTAAAACATTTATGTTTCTCTTTCCATGAAAGAAGTACCTGCCTAGCCTATATTGTAGCTGTCGGTTGGATCCAAACACCTGTGCAGACCTGTCACATAAAACCATTCTTTTGCTTGCATACTAGTTCCCAAATCACAAATTATGCTCATTTTTTGCCAGACTGGGTGTGAACAAATTGCAGTGCTTTGACTTTCCACCAACGCAGCCCTCTGCTAAGAATGCTGCAAACAACAGTCATCACACTGAATTCAGTCCCATCTGTATCTTACATGGTGTTTTTACAAAAACAATCATTATCTGTAAATTTACTGAGAAATTATGCAGAATAGACCTAGGTCAAAATCCGGAGCAGAGTAACTGAACTCTCACAGAGGAAATAAATTTCAGAGGAAGATCCAAAATATTCCAGGAAGGGGCTAAACAGCTTTGTTTCTTCCTGTCTAATTCTAATGCCAAATTGTAATTACTAATCTGCTCCTCAGCATAATCTAGAAAATATATGACGTTCTTAAGCTTTCAATTTATATTTAAACAAAAAACAAATGAGCACATACATAAAAATCTGGTTTGGTATCTTGAGATGAAATTGTGGCTCAGTTTAATTCAGTGGAAAATTGGTCATTGACTTATGTACTCAATAATGTTAGCAGGCACTTTTTCACATAAAAAACTAAACTTTCAGAATAAGCATGAAGGGACTGGCTTTGAAACTAAATTCAAGATTTCTTATTAGTTTTGTTCCTCTCCCTCCAAAAGAAAAGAGAAATCAATATAGGTTAATACAATGTTTATATTTCTGTCATCCTGTTTTAAATCTAAAGTGAAAGGGGCTGTTTTAACATTGCAAATGCTTCTTTCCTCCATAGAACTATAGATCAAGGTTTGACATAAGAAAAGCATAACTCTACAGGGAAGCTGAAAAATATTTAAAGTATTTTTTCATCATCTTTGAACACATGGAGTTCATTGCATAGATTTATTACTATTAACTCACGATGTGTGCACTACCACATTTTTTTATTTTTGTGTCCTGTTCTTTCTTATTGTAGTCAGCCACCTCCCTTTTCTCCACATCAAATCTGTACTTAGCCAACATGTGCATCAGTCCAAAAGGTAGGGCAACAATGAGGGCAGCAGGAAACACTGTTTGCTAGGTGTAACTGGCTTTCACAGTCAATGATATCTTTTTGTGCTGGATAACATCCTTTGTTGAGAGGGGATGTTTCTCGGGAGTGGTCAGAGTAATGAGATCTTGGAAAAGAGGCAGGCATGACCTTCTTCTGCCTGCACACAACAACAGTCCCTGAATAAACCCTCAAGATTCCCCATGTGAGCTAGGAAGAATGAAGACTGAATTGAGACTAATCCTGAAGAGCTCATTGAAAAACAAGTCAAAGTGACAACAACAGTTCCTCTTCTCCTTCCTTTTGGTTTTAGTTCTTTCTCTAAGTTTTTTTTGCTTTGTTTTGTTTTGGGTTTGGGGGTTTGTTTGTTTGTTTGTTTTTGGTTTTGGGGTTTTTTTGTGCAAATGCAGGAGAATTTATGCATTTATGCTTAAATAATACTAATAAGTAATACATAAAACAAAATAGAAGACCAGGTTTGTGCTTCCAGTGACAGCTGTGCAGAACTACGGCATTACTTTTTAATTTTAATTCTCTACTTCAAAATTTCTTTTATTTTTTTTTAATTAATTAATTCCTTTTAAACATATATTAATGTACCCCCTGGAGCCACTGGGATTATACCACTGGTAATTAGCACTAATATATATAGCAAATAATGCCTGTATGCACCTAAGTTTCCTTTTTCTAATGTCTACTTTCACCCAGCTTGTTTGCTGGTATAAAGCAAGTGCACAGCTCTACTGTTTCAGTAAAACAAGGCTGATTTATACCAGCTGGGGATTTAGCCTTTCTTGTTTCCATGAAGGCAAACAGTATTCCATAGAGCTGTACAGATCTCTCATACAAGTATGTAACAGAAAATGTAGAAAGCTCTAAGATGGCTGAACATTTCCTCAGAGTGCTGAGACTTCCTTCCTGCTCATTTCACTTGTAAGACAGAAATAACTCTCTGATGACTTGACCTCTTCAAAAAGAAAAAAATTCTGCACTGATATCTGCTAATCGGATCAAATTGCAGAAGCAAATTTATTTTATTTACTATCCTCTGAAAACTAAAAATGATTAATAATTCCTTGCCCAAAGGCCTGAGGATAAATTCTGAAACAAACACTCACTATTTTAGCTCAGAAAATCACCTTCCCCATTTGATTTACACATCACTGTCTAGTGAAGAACTAGTATGTGTTTCCTTACGTTACATCTATAAATTGTGCCACCATTTGTTAGGATATAAATCATCTGTCTTTATAGTGTTTCAGATAATGGTATGTCATGGCTCCAGGTCATCTGTATGACCACAAAAATAAGTACGTAAAAACTGTCAGTATTTAAGAAACTTATACAAAATCAATTTCTTGCTAAGAAAGACTGGGCATTGCATGGACATGCAAGTGTACAAAGTCCTGATGAGACAATGTCAATACTCCAGGCATGCTGCCAATCATTATTCAAACACCATCCTTGAAATGGATTTTCTTCTTGCAAAAGAACAATAGAGTATTTCCAAAAATGAAACAAAGTGCACAATGCTGTCATGGTTGAGCAGGAGGGAGAAAATATTAAATTATCTTATTTTGTCCATTTAAAAAAACACATTTATCATAAGAGGGTACTTTACAAGATGAAGGAAATCATGTCATCTTCAAATGCAAATCTTTTGCAGAGGCCTCAGATATGACAGGTGGATATTTTTGCCCTTTGAAGTGTGATTTATAAGAAATGCTGTGTTTGGCAGGCTGTTATAACATGTCATGGTGCTATTAAATGCAAGTCAGAAGTTCTTTATAATTCATTAGCATTCTTTCTTGATTGGAAACTACACAGCCACCTGCCCCTGCTGTTATTCAAAAGTAGAAGACAAGGTAGTCATTCAGAAAGTACTGGACTGACAAGCATTTGGCAGGGATGAATACCAGCATATCAAAAGACAAGTACAGAACAAGAGCAACGAAACTGCACATGATTTACTGGTCAAACTACTGATGTAAACTGCTGGGACTTATGCAAACCTTGTTTCTGCATCAGATAACCAGTGACTTGTATCAGTATCAGGCAAATTCCTCATTTCTGGTACACTGAGTTTTACAGCAATCATGCACAAGCAAAATTGTTGCCACACCAGTTGTTACAACACTCACACAAATGACATAAATACAATAACTACCAGAAAAAAATCTTTAGCATTAAAAGGAAATCACTATCTAGCGTAACATATAATTTGCACATTCTATGATTCTCATCAGCGAATGCAGTGTTAACTTCCAAAGATTCATCTGCATTTCTCATCCTTAATTCTATCCAAAAATAAAAGCAGTCTGACTTTGCTAATAATGCATCCTATTTGTGCCAAATATTTATTTCTAAAACCAAGAAATAAAGAACCAAAAGAGTCCTTTTATACAAACATCTCATAAAGCTGATGAATACATAATCACTTATTTTTTTCCTATCTCAGTTCGTGCTGTAGACAGGCTGGATGGAAGCACTTCCCCTTTTGATTTCTTTACTTTTAAAATTATATATCTAAATGTGCAATGGGGATTCTCTGCATTGCTGGTGTCTGTTTAGGAGTGGACATTTTTCATAGACAAACTGCCAAAGACTATCATTGTGGTCACTGACATTTCACATACCCAGTTCCAAAGACAGGCTGCGATAGTCAGATGAGACCATTTGCTATGCCGTGTTCTGTAGACATACAAAAAACATGTGTATCCCCAAAAGTGCAGCTACTTTAGCTGTAATACACTTTTTTCAAGTAATGTAAAACTTGAAAGAGATACAGAACCACCATTTATTTTGAGTACACTCAGTTACTAGCCCATAACAGAGACCTGTTTTCACTGAGCTACTTACATGCTTACCATGTGAAGCTTTTAGAAGGTGGATCTGTTGATAGAAATCCAGTCATAACAGTGAGTGAAGTGAAGTATTGCAAAGCTGTTTTCTAATGTAAATTATGCAACATGTGTGGCAGGCCAATTTTCTATGTGGAATTTGTTAAAGCAGTTGAAAAATGTGTGAAAAGAGGATCATGCTCTGGAGTTCTTCCACTTTGAAAACCAGTAACTAAGTTTTCAAAACCCACACACATCCTTTTATGCCTTAAAATGATTATATACCAAGTTCACAGCAATAGCTTCCTTTTTTCTGAAAAAAAGAGCACAGGAAGAATACAATTTCTAGCTGAAACCTGAACTATGAATCACATCTATAATATCTATAAAGACTTCATGTGAAAATCAATTCCTCATTGCTTGCATAACACTCTTATACTATACTTACTTGTATGCATGTAACAAATGAACAGATACCTTTAACAGATTAACTTATTAATTACCGTTTCAAAGCTTACAGTTGTTGTTTTTCAATCTCTTTATAGAGGGTTGGTAAAAAAGAGACTGAAAAGAATCACGAGGAAAGCAAAAAGGAAATACTGGTGAACGGGACCTCCTGTTATTACAGAGGAGAGCAGATAAGCTGTATAGCTGGGATTGCAATTTTCTAGGCTGCATAAAGCCCAGCATTATCACTATGTACACTCTTTCACCTTGGACCTATACACTACATACAACTCTTTCAGTTTTCACAGAACAATTTAATGCCCTTCATCTGGAGGTTTAGACTAGGCTGTAGAAAGCATTTTTTAACTAACTGAGAGAGTGGTCAAATACTGAAACAGGCTTCCTAGAGAGGTGGTTGATGCTCCAAGCCTGTCAGGGTTTAAGGGGCATTTGGACAATGCCCTTAACAAGCTTTGACTTGGTTGGTCCTTGGTCAGGTAGGTGGACTAGGTGGTCATTACATTTCAACTGAAATAATCTATTCTATCATTCTATCACATCTCTCCTCTAACAAATAGTAAGAAAGCAGGGGATCTAGCTTAGATCCTAGCTCTTTTTAAAATTAACTTGTGCTAAAATTTTAGGGGGTTACAGCTGAGAAAATTCTGTCAATATCATACCACCAAAATCTTCAAGCTTCACAGTATTGAAACCTGGTACAGTGGAAATCCTCTTAAGGCAAGTATTTACAAATAACAAATGGTGTTCTCTCTTTCATCAGCAGTTACGCAAATCACTTCCTGCTCTACCACAAATATTGATTTATATTAATCACGAAACCTTCATGACTTGCAGGCATGAGAGAAAATCAATACAGTAATGTTCTTGTTGGTTTTTTGCTAGCCAGCACATTTGTGTGACGGAAGAGGGCACACAAGGAAGCCCTGTGGTAAGTCTGTAGGTAAACAGATGAGAAATGTGAGAGCAAAAATGCTGGTAGTGAATGGAAAGTAAATCCTTTAACAGTCCTAACACAAATATGCTTTGAATGCTGATTTTATTCTTTCATCTCAGAAGCCTATATTTAGCATTCAGTATGAGAGAACAGCTCTAGGAACCACATTTCCACTAGGCATTTGGTACATCTCAGGCTTATTATTCAGATGTTACTGACAGATCTCCTCTCATACTCTTCATACATAAAAATTGCCACAGTGAAGCTTACTTATTCAATACTAACAGTGCATTTCATTCATACGTATTTCTCGGTAAAACAGACACTGCTGTGTGACTTCATGACCAATGTAACAATGTGCTCTTTAAAATAACACCTCCATGATCTCAAACACACCTGTGTCAGGAAAGCCAGCATACGGATGAATTAGTATTTATGTGCCACTGGAACTGATATAACAGGAT
Source organism: Rhagologus leucostigma (assembly GCA_013397725.1). NCBI lineage: Eukaryota > Metazoa > Chordata > Aves > Passeriformes > Rhagologus > Rhagologus leucostigma. The sequence continues at coordinate 1,197,718 of VZTD01000534.1, forward strand.
CTGTAGGATGAAAACCAAAGCACAGATGCTAGCTGAATGACACAGCTAATAGAATGAGACTAAAAGAGAGTAAAATACATCCATCTGTGCTGAGTGACGTACTGACTCCTTAGACGGCTCTGTCTCCTGAAATGCACATGGCCAGTGGAGTCAATGCAGATAGTCCTGTTTATGTTTGTAATGAATTTTCATTTTTCTACTGAATTGTGGTTCACTGCTCTCAAGCTTAACTTAGTTCTGCTTAAAAAAACAGTACTATTATTCCACGTAATTCTGTAATGGAATGTGAAATAAAGATTATAAAAAGTCACTGAATTCAGTCTCCTAGTGTCCCAAAATTCCTTTTGCATATAAGAAATTTTGGGGAAAGTTTCTTTTTATATTGCACCAGGGAGGCAAAACTAGATGCCACAATCTTAATTTCAGTTTCACATACTAGGAAATGAACTACAGGGTCATTTGACTGCAGCTGCAGTAAATGAAAGCAGAATCTAATTCTTACTAAGAGAAGACAACATAAGAAAAGTATGAGCATATATAATCTTTTGTAATTTAAACAATTGGTAAAAGTCCTAAAGTAGCAATGCTAATACGGGCTTCAGAGGGCCAAAAAAAAAAAAAACGACAAGAAGGAGGATTTAACAAAACATTCAGAAATTTAAAAAATAATTTTACTCTGCAAGTTCAAAGAAGGTTAGCATGCATTTTATAGACTTCAGTAAGTGGCAAAATACATCTGCAACCATTATTTCTCCTTCTTTGCATACAGAAGCCTTATATCATGTGAGAAATCATGGAAAAATATTTTACTGTCTAAAAACAAGACCAGTGTAACATCATGCAGCCTAAGGAAAAATTGAGGGGTTTTATAAATCAAAATGCTTTACAGAATGAAATGCTCTGGGGTTTTTTTTAGTTTTGAAAATTTCAGAGTTTTTTTTCCAGATACCTTCAATACAAAAAAAAGTACTCTGAAACTAAAGCCCCAAAACATTTAATGCAAGCACTGTATATTTCCCTGAGTCCTTATGTAATGTTACTTTTCAAGAAAACCAACTTCAGTACAAAACCTGCAATCCTCAAGCACTGGAGGACTGTAGGAGCTGTAATTCCAGTGGCTGTCACTTCACCTTCTCCGTCACCTGCAAAGTCTGTGGTCAGACTCAGCCTTTTGCCAAATTCAGGAATATCTCTGTGCACAAGTGAAGAACACCCCCACGCAAACCTCCCACGAGGCACCAGGGCAGCACACACCTGCCACACAGACCTCTAAGTCATCTGAAATGAGACTTTGCAAGTCAGCAAACTGTTTTCATTTTGTTTGATTCAAACCAAAGACAGTAGGTTTCCTTAGGTTTCCATGGCAGAATATTTGCATCTGAAGGCACTGAGAGGGAGCTGAGGTTATTGTGTTTTATGACCAGAAGAGACATGAAACCAGGCTTTCCAGAGTACTGCAACTCACAGAATTCATCAGTCGTGTGTTTCCTACAATGTAGGGCCAATCCTGCAAGAACTCCAGCTCCATACAGCAGCAATACTTCTTCACAGCTAAATTCTATGCCTATGCAATTATATCCAGTTCTTCTGCAGTTAATAAAGTGGCAGAAATTTACAGCAAGGGTTAGCATGACAATCTCAGGCACCTTCAGCCTTGGTATTAAGTACAGAATATCTCCATTTATTTCATTTGTTCCTGTCATAAACATCTTTAGAAGAATTCTACCTATTGCATAAGAATTTATTTCCTTGAATTAGTACATCATGCATCACAGTAATTTCAACACTTATTTCCTTTCAACAATTCAGATAATTATGTTTAAGAACTTAGAACAAGATTACATAAAGTCACTTTACTCCATTCATTATGTGACAGTTGCTGTATTACTCATGAGTAACCAGAGCCTGTCACATTGCAAAATTCCATGAATAATATGTCATATATTATGCATGCATGTATAGTTCAGCATTGTCAAATATAACCAAACAATTAATAAAACAAACGAAGAATGCATAATTGAAGTGCTAAATCTGAGAGCTCAGAACTGAAATTATTAGCAGAGGATTACTCATCTGCCAGGAAAATATCCATTGTAAAGCAATCTGAGTGCACTCAACCAATCTACCGTTTTTTAAAAAAAAATAAGTATTGCTATTAGAAACTGATTATATTTTTTAACAGCAATAAATCCCCATGAAATTAGTAATTGTTTACCATAGTTGTAGCATTAACCTTTTGAAGCAAATTTAGCAAATTGCTAGCTAATGCTAATGACCAATTTTGAAAAGGATTACTCCTTAATTATATCATATACAGTAGTAGTCATAAGATAGGATCATTTTGATGCCAACTGCATCTTAACAGGAACAGCGTGAATTGGAATGAACTACATTAATCCAGAATCAGTAGCTCGTATAATTAGAAGGGGCATGAGGATTGCTTAGATGTGTTATTTTTGTATGACCAAGGGAAAAAAACCCCACCTTTGGTTTACATTAGAATTATTATGCCCTTTTAAAAGAACTGCTAAAGCATGGACAACTGCCTCCAAGGACCTATCTATTATCAGACTTGTGCAGTGTGCTTGCTTAGTTGTCTGCTTCATGTGACCGAACCACCAGGACGTAAAGGAGCATGGGACAGCCCTATTTTCAAGACAGACATTTCTTATTTAGGCGACCCTGAGTTACTGAGCTTTTACAAAGGGCCACTAGCTTCTTTCTTCACAAAACCACCCCCACCAAAGCAAATGAAGACAGGTCTTCAAAACTTGTATATTCTACATAATACGTCACGAGCCACTGTAGCTATAGTGTTAAATGCAAATTTCAGAATCTGATCAATACATGCAAGATTGTTTAATTAGATTGGTGTTGGTTTTATCTGTGGTTGAAATGGAATAAAATGAAAAATGATTGAAACAATTCCAGTCTCTCTTATTCCGAAGGAGCTTCTGGACACGCTTTGGACCCCAGCTCAGGCAGAACTCCTGTGTGCAGAGGAAGTGCCTTTTAGGATTTCAGGTGGTGAAACTCTAGTAAAGACTTCTTCTTACAAGAAGCAGGGATTCTCTAGCACCTTCAAGAATTAAGGAGCTCCTGCCACAACAGACGTGCAAGAGAAAAAAGAAGGTTGTAGGCTGCTGCCACAGCAACTCCAGCAACCAAAGCCTTCTTCTCAAGTTCAAATAAATTAAGCAATCTCCAGCATCTTCTGTATATTCTAACCTATTCAATTAGGTCAGGAAGATGAGCACAGGATGTCTATTTCTATGCTTGTAGCAGCAGAGTCCCCAGCAATGGAGTAGAGATCAGATCTTCCAAGCAGAAAATGGGGCTGTTTAGCAAAAGGCAGTGATGTCCTACAGCAAGTGCAACTCATGGCCATTTCTGCCCACAGTTTTGTGACAGTGGCTGGTGGATGCCACATCACTGCCAGCACAGTGGCTTCCATCTCTTGTCCCTTAGTATGGTTGAAGAGCTGGTTTTAGAGTAGGGTAGGAGCTCACTCCCTCTCCTGCAGATAACCAGGTGCTCCCTGAAGCACAAGACCTAATATGGAGGCACAAGTGGTATTTACTCCAAACCTGATTTCAGGCTCATTTAAGATTGATTTGCAGTACAAATGACAAAGCACTTGTCATATATAAATTTGCTAAAATAAAGTAAAGTGTATGGCACAGAAAATCTCATGTAATCCCTTGGTTAATCAAAACCGCTAAAGGGCTTAAATACTTAAAGTATTACAGCTGCAACTTGAAAATCATCTTTGTTCATGTTTCTTACTTATTTTTGTGCACGGCTAAGATGAGTAAAATCTCAAACCAGAGGGATAACTACTCCCAAACACACAGGCATTTGGATCCAGATCTGAACTTTGTGGCTGGCCTTGCCTCCCTACTGGCTGAAGCCCAAACCTCCATTACCAAGCACCCCAAACTGTGATACTGATGAGAACACGTGTGGGAAACTTTGCTCTTACGCACATATAACTCCACAGCTGTCATCGCTTCCCTCTCCACAGCCTTGGCTGCAAATTTGAATGAAGCCCAGCGGTGCCGAAGTCCTTTCCTCTCCCTCTTTATATCCATCTTTTTGTCTCCACTTTGAAATATATTTTCATACAATGCCAACTGAAAGCCCTCAAAGCTGGAATGCTTGCTGTCACTTAGACTATGCAAGGGAGGCAAACTTTTATTGGAAACATTCCTTCCCTTTCCTTTTAATTTTTGCTGCTCCCACGCTGTTGTTGGCAGCTTTAGATCCATATCAGAAGAAAAGCATGTAAAATGCATGCAGTTAGGCAGTGGTCCTGTAAGGCACTTCATGTGCACAAATATCTGCAGCTGTGCACTGCTTCTGATCTGTAGGAGACTACATATGAGCACTGAGATCAGCAGACATCAAATCCCTATTATTAAATGCATGTGTCTTTAAAGCAATGAGTCTTAATTCCTGTTAAGGGAGTCCAATAATAATAAGAAAAATAAATTATATTCACCCCCAGCAGAAGGGAAATTACAATCTCATTCTCTCTGTTCAGGTCATACCAGCCCAGAAATGCAAGAACATAAAAGACTAATAAGGATTCTATCGAGATGTCTTAAAATACCTGAAGTACAATTAGCATTCAAATCATATTTACAGTTTTTTCTTCCCTATTTCCAGATGTCTTTCATGGCTTTGCACTCTTGGTAGGCAGCAAGAACCGTCAGCCAAAAGCCAAAACTAAGTATATTCAGATTCCTACCTGATGTACATTTTAATAATAAAGATGAGAAGCTGGAAACAAATTAACAGGCAGGGTATTAATCTTCAAGCACATTTATATTGACTTTAACTGTCTTACTGAAAGCAACACTTATAAACTAAGGAGCACAGAGCATAATAAAGGAGAAGCTAAGTGATAATTAAGGAATTGCTATATGTAACTGAGACCAGCTGGTGCTAAAGTCCACTTTGGCTTCATTCCCTGAAATCATATGCTGCAAATCAAGTAAAAATAAGAAGAAGATTTATTGAAAAGCCAATGAATAGCAACACTTTCTTGCAATTATTATTTTTCTTTCTTATATATGAATTGAGATATAACTCTGTGCTGACCTTTGAAATACATGCCTAAAAAGTACAGCATTTTTGCCATGAGTTTAGGAAATGTAATGTAAGACAAGAGACTTAGGAAGGCTCACAGTAATAATTCAAAGGAAATACTGCATTTCTGTCATGTAATTTTACAACCAACATAAATTCATATGGGTACGTATTTCAGCTGGCTTCTGGAGAGCTACCTGTCAGTATAAATTTCCACAGAATGAAGCAGCCATATACCTCAAAAGGTATTGACATTAGTAGAATCATATTTTTCAGCCTTGCTCATGCAGAAATTCCTACCAATACCTTGAGAAATTTTACTGGTATAAATAATTTAAGACACAACAGAAAAACTGGCAATATGCTGAACATAGCCCTCTTTCTTTTTCTAGACTCTGCTTACCAGGTTACTGATAAAATCAAATCTTTATACATATTTGTGTTTCTGCCCTGCTTTTATTTTCAGATTTGCATTATATGTGCAAATCTGCATTCAGTCATTTATCCATGGTTGTGCATGTGGTGTTTTGGGACATCTCTCCAGCCTGAGCGCAACCCCTAGAAGAGCCAGTTGTACTGCTGGACACAGCAACTCACAAAAGACTCACAGCTATCTTCTACGAGGAATATTCAATGACATGCACGGAACAGGTTGGTGGTTCCTACCCTAGCTGACCTTTGTGCTTCTAGTGAATATATAGATCCAACAGGAGGCACATCTAGGCTCAAGTTTACATATTTCTAATTTTACTTACAGAAGGATAAAATCTTGACTATAACATTTAGCAGGGAATTAAAAGAATTGCTGCTTTTTAATTAGGGTAATAAAAAACTAGTAATTAGTAGTTAGTAATTTTTAAATACTTAATTCTACATATATAATATGTAATAGAATTAGCCTAGGCAACAATAAGTTTGAAAAGGCTGGAGATATTTTGTGGTTATTTTTGCTTTATATTTGCAGTGTAGTATAATCTTAAATTGCAGATATAGGTAGCTGACATTATAGTATGCCAAGCAAAACACTTCACACTTTCATTTTTTTTTCTAATCAGCAGATGGCAAATCAACCTTCTGCACTGAGGTGTACAGGAGATGCTTTTATAACCTTTATCTTTGGAGTGAGGTAGGCTTGGTACCTTTTAGTTACTTTCCTTCAGTGTGAATCTACTACTGAGATTTCTATTTTCTTGTCCTTGTTGTGAAATGATGAGTCTTGGTTGTGTTTGTTTCAAAAATACCGCAATTCTCCTATGAAACAGATTAAAATTTCAGTTGATAATATATCAAAAGGTTCTCCTCGCAAGGCAGTCCCTAACAATTCACAGGTAATATAAGTGTCTCTCCTAAAGCTGATGTCAGGAATATTTTGTCACTTGAAGTGAGGAAGAGACAAGCTTCAAACTCACATTGATCACGGCCTCTCCAAAACACTGGTATTTCAATTCCTACATCTCTCTGGTGTGCAACTGATAGGCCTGGGCAATTCATCTCTCCTTTCCAGCATTCCCAATCTGCTGTTACCAGCTGCTCCTACACTGAAAACCAACTCTTGTTTGCAACTGTTCAGGTAAACACGACTTAAAAAAACATACCAGTAACAGTGAAGATGGTAATATGAAAACACTAAATGCCAGACTGTTGTTGACTTTGGTATTTCTGGTTTAATGCGCAAGCTGGAATTCCCAAGTTGAGGAAGCAGTAATTAGCACGGTGGCTGCCCCAAAAACACATCCATCCCCATGAACAGGATAGTCCTGATATCTGTGAAGAGGTAGGAATATACTGCATTCTTCATCCTTCTAACATCTAAAGCCATTTTGTGAAGATAACACATGTGCAACTTGTGACAAACCTGCAAACCCCAGAGCTCCCTTCGTGGCAAGAGCCCTGTTCACATCAAACGAGCATTTATTTTCCTTAAATGCAGACATCAGATGATGATTGGTCAAGCATTGGCAAAGCTCTCTGAAGGCAATAAGAGAGTGGTGAGTGGAACACAGATTTAGTGGATGTCTTGAAAATGCCACAATGAACAATGTGGAACTAATTTTATTTGGCATATATGCCCAAATTTTCTAATACCAGGTGTGAGCAGCTGTCTGTCAAGGAATAAAAACATGACATAATATTTACAACCGCTTGTACTGCTCCTCTGCCTCCTCATAAAGCATGAATACTCAGCTTTTACCTCCATTTTAATAATCAGTGAGGCTACAGTAATATTTAATACTTCTTTACCTTACAGCAGTAAAAATAGCTTCACTGAGGAATTACTAATTCAACTTTAGGGGCCAAATTAAGGATTTGGTTTCAGTTCAACATTTTCAAACCTCTTAATCTTACTGAACATTTACAGTTTCATCCCATCTTTCCTAAGAGTTTTTGAATCAGAGGAGTCAGTAAACTGAAGGAATTCTGCGTTTGAAGGTCAGGAGATTTTGCCTACACAGTAAAGATCATATTGTGATCACATATATCTTTTACTATGAATTTTCCAATCTTTAGACAAGGACTAGGAAAAAAGGATATAGAAGTTATATACGAAAGAAAAAAAAACCGAAAAAATATAAAGCAAAGGATTAAGTCTTAATTCTGATTTTCTGATGTACCTTTATATACAAAATTCATCATAATACACCCTTTTTCCTTAATTTTGATGAAAAATACGTTAAAAAATTGTGCCTGCCTTGTCTGAGAGGGCTGGTGCCTATTAAAAAAAAAATCTATGGGTCACTGAAAATGGAGTTTTAGAATACAACACATTAGTATACAAGGTGTATTAAAATAAGAGGAAGCAAAACTTGCTACAAGCAAATGTCATCATTTCATACCATGATGCATCTGTATAAAACAGCAGCTGGAACAACTCTGCAGGCTTTATAACCTTCTATTAGTGGTTCTCAACACACCGAATTACCAGCGTTGTATGTGTACAAACGGAAGCTGCCACACCATTATCAGACAAATCAGGCAAATGCATTATTTTCTCCCTTTTCTCCCGTCCCTAGCTAATGTCTCATCATAACAGCCTCGTCAGCTACCACTGATAATCTGCCCTACCTCTTGTCTTCATCTCAAACACAACCTCAAAAATGACTTTAAGTAATAACCAGCCTGGCTGTGAGCTGAAGGCATACAGGGAGCTGGGAAAAGCGGTATGTGCAAATGGCTGACCTTCAAAACAGGCCTTTGCAAAACATATGTGCTGCCACAAAATAATATTAAGTAACCTTTCCCGTGCTGCCACTCTCAGATTCACACTGAGGCTAATCAATATTGCCCTGCAGCACCAGAGAGGCATTCCCACATGCTCACGAAGGTTCCTGGTTTAATGTCATTCAGCCTAATAATACCACTAGCTTCAAAACAGTTCAGCACACGCCATAGAGGTGGCAACAAAGCAAAAGCCAAGCCAGGTTAGACAGCCCAAAGTGCCTCCCCCAGCAGATGACCCCACTGGCTGCCTGGGACAGGCATGACTCCCTCCTGCAAAAACCCTCAAAGACAGAAGCACTTCCAGGGCCAACCAGCTAGATTGTACGAAACAAAGCTGACGGGGTCAGTGAATTTGCTACTTCCATGAAAGAAGTCAGCTTTCCCTCCACCCAGCCTGTCTATAGCTTTGTGAGGAAGAGATTTTGTTTTTTAAGTAAGGTTTTGTTTCATAAATAATGGCCTATACCCATGAGACATCGTGGAGCTCACCATAACCGCCCTGGTGCTGAGGGATTCTTTTCCTAATACATATCTGAAAATTAGACTGCAGGGTCCTGCACTCCCTCAAACTGCAGAAAATACCCAGCAATATTATCCAGAGGCCTGGGTACTCAGCACGGCTTCAGCCGCAGCCCTACTCTGTTCACCCACAATGGGCTAATGACGGCAGCCCAGAGCCTGAGGCACACACAGTAAAGAGTCTGAAGACCACTTTTTTCTTCCACACCACTCATCTACTCTCCCTGGTGTTGCTCAGGCCTAGCAGCTCCCTAGCTCACAGCAGGAACTTCAATCCACTGTGTTATGACAGGCACACTCCAGTGGCTAAGGCAGCCCCTCTAATGCACTGGCAGTCTTATTCCTAAACTCCTTCCAGCATTTCAAAAATTAAAAAATAAGCTGATTTGCCATGCATCTGATATACTTCTTCCATACAAAAGTCTTTGTGCAAACATAAATTTTAAATGTTCCTTTCCCCATTACTTATTCCCTCCATACTTAGTGCTAATACTTTGTGAAGCACAGAATGATCTGTTGTTCATTTAAGAGCTTAAAATCCATACCAGTTTCTCATAACTAAAGCCAACACACTGCTTTACTCAAGCGAGATCTACTGCACAAAGCACAATTACCCATCAATTGACTACACATCAATGGGACAGCACATGATTAGACAACAGTGGGGAATCCTAATGATCCCCTGTGAGAATCAGGGGAGTGCAAGCCTCTCATTTTCTGCTCCATGATGTGTAGATGAAAAGTGCACTGGAAAGAATACAAAAATGAATGGCAGTATTTCTGTGCACATCCTAACTTCATTTCCATGGGAATATGGAAATCTAACAAGACCATGATCATCATATGGAAGACAAAAAAACCACTGAGCGTAATGTCTTACTTAAGAGCACAATGACTTGTCCACCTCTTTAGCCCCGATGTTTTCAAAGCTGCTGTTAGATACAACATTCAGCCCCCAAGAATTTGGGGTTTCACCAGCATCCACATGTAGGTGGCAGACACGCTGTGCCACAGCTCTAGGGACACTTCACCCAACTCTGAGTGGAGGATTATTCCTCTGACAGAGCACCGCAGTCAAATTCATACAGCCCTCCCAGGGCCAGACAGTGCAACAGCACACTGCAAGCATGCTGGCCAGTTTTTACTTGTGTTTATTCCATTCCCCATCACATGGGTAGGGGAGAGCTCAAACCATGCATATGGGTTTCTTTAATCTTCTGAAGAAGAAAGTAATTTTAAAATGAGCTCTAAACTATGATTGCACACTCTATACATTTCAGCCCACGACATATTAACATCCCAAGAAAGATCTGAATGTTACCAAAGGCTGTCAAATTAACAGAAATACACTGACAAAAAGAGTTATGCTATGTTAGTGCAGCAATAATAGTGCTAAGTGATGGCAAAGCACGGCTAAGCTTACCAGAAAATTCCATTTTTGCCTGTTCACAAAAATAAATGCAATTTTTGTCACCTAATTTTCATCCTTGCTTGGTTTGTTTGACATATTTTAAAGGGATTCTGTGGCGTTCTCTTTCATGGTTCTTTCACAATCAGTACTTTACAAGGTTTGACACAAAAACTCTTCAACAGAGCTGATCAAATTGCTTCACAGTTTCAGGAAATTTAGTGATGCATACACTACAATACAAATCCAGCAATTATACAGGGAAATTAGGGCAGCACATGCAATTTTAGCAAATACCTCCTATCTGGTGTGTACTATCTTTCAGTCACTGGATTTTTGACTGCTTTGGGTCTCTTGTGTCACACAGTAAAAAAACAATGTTTCCTTTGTTCCCTGGGCAGCCAATTTTGTGGAGCACATGCCAACATTATCAATGGGATTTTCCATACTAGATTAACCTCATAGTTCACCTTGTCCAGTACCAAGTGACTAATGTTATCCATATGGTATTTTCAAGTATTACTGATTTTGCCAGTCTCAGTAAACCTAGCTTGGTTTCCTTTCTTAGCAACAGATGTGCATTGAACAGGGGTCTCAGTGAGTGAGAGCTAAAACGTAGCTCAGTTTTCTCTTGTTAACTTCATCCTCTTCCAAAGCTTTCCTATCTCACTCCTCACTTGCTATGAAATTAGTAAGCTCCCTTCTTTCTTTAGTTTCTCCATCAATACAGTTCAGTAGAAATCAGTATGTTTTTAAGAGTCTTTGAAGGAATTAAATGGTTGATTTAGCCCGAAACTTATTTATTGTCATGTTGGGTGATGATCAACACTGAAGAAGTGACAGTAAGGTATGTTTCGCAGTGCTCTAAGCTATAGTCAGCAACGGACTGGGAGAGAAAAGACTGGGACATTTCTACCTTCCCAGCATGAACAAACGTCCACTCTTGTTGCAAGCACCTGAGACCTGCAGGTCTGGCTCAAAGCTGTCTTTCCTTCCATTGCTCTGATTCTGTGGTGAAATACCTCAGGTAACCAGAAGGATCTGACAGCACATCTATATTTCTATTATTTGTACTCACCAGTGCAGTACTTGAGCAGTTAATGATAACAAGCAGCGTACCAAAAAAAACATCACTTAAGACACTTGTTTGGCAAGCTGCACACATGTAAAGTGAATATTTCACTTCTACTTTGAGGAAGTAATAAAGCCTTTGGGTCACAGACATTAAAATTACTCGTATATTTGGAGAGTTATAAGATGAAATACAAAGGCTGCTATGCCACATTTTGGATGACCTTCTCAATCCTAAAGTGCCCATGACTATGTGATGTTGTTTGCTCCTTGTCTCAAGTCATTCCCTGTACATTCAATTAGCAAAAATAATTGCTTCATCACCAACTGAATACAAATGCCAAGACCCATTTAGAGACAACAGCAATCATTAAACAAAACCCATTTGCAGGAGAGCTGAAGGCATTTCAAATACGCATATGAGATTTAAAAATAGAAGAACACTTCAGAGTGTTCAAACTGCAGACAAAATCCTGTTTAATTTCAAAGGTGGCAGGGTTACTAATGCATCAGCTGCTTCAAAGACGACAAAATAAATTGCTTTTTTAAAACACTGGCAGTTTCTTCCAACATGATGGGAAATACGTAAGATTTACCAAATATAAAATTTATTGTGCACAGGTTGTTCAAAAGATGCCTTAATTTGCATGAGTGAGCATTACAGAAGGCATAACTTATCATCACAGTTAGGCTCAACTTTGGAAATTGCTGTTCAGTCACGAACCTCAAATAGTCAACCCACAAGGCCATCTCTTCGTTTTATTCCATAACGCTGGAAAAATAAAGTGTTGTTTATATAGCTGGAAGGCTTTGCTCTATTACAAAACACAACAGGGGAGTAATTTTTTTAATATCATTATTTAGCATGTGCATGACCATAGATAAATAGCAATCCACTGAAGAATTTAAGGCCTCCCCCGAAATATTTTTACAATCCTCTCAAAACCAATGAACTTTTGACTCAAGGCTGGGTTTTGTTTTCAACAATTATTTTTCCTAAATCTATTAGCAAGTTCTTATTACCTTTGCACTAAATGCAATTAAAAACCCAATACCATGCACACAGGAAGGGCATATGCCTGATTACTGGGATCCTCATTCTCAGGCTGGGCTGGCAAGTTCCTCCACACTGAGTTTTACTGGCTCCATACAGCAACTCAATGAAGTTGCCAAATAAAATATTAACAGCTATGTTCTGTTTACGGTTGAAAAGTTTCCCTGGCATTTAGGAGCTCGTATAAACACAACACTGCATGGATAACACTGGCTGAGTCCCTTGGCATCTAAGGTGTGCTATGCTGTGTCCTTTGGATCATATGGTCTCGATGACAAAATGGTCATCTGGAGAGATGAAAGCCCACCCATTTTTATGAATCTATAGTTTACTCTACAGATCAGGCGATTCTTTAAGATGCTTTCAGAAGATGAGCACAAGGAAATATATAATGAAAACATTCAAGGTTATCAACGAAAAATCTGAAGCCTGTGCTTTAAAAAAAAAAAACAAAACAACCCAAACAGACAAACAAAAAAAACGGAGAGAAGAAACTGGAGCGAACTGGAGAACTGTAGAGGTATTTTCAAATAGTGGCTAGGTAAAGAAATTCAGGCACAGGATAGGTACACGTTGTGTGACAAGGGAACAGTTCCCTGTCAAGTCTGAATTTTTATCAGGACATACACACCTCCATCTGATGCAGAGAGCCAAAATAAGAACTCAAGCTCTACAACTGCTTTGAAATTGAGAGGAACTGCTACCAGGACAATGAGTGATAGTGTAAACCATGCAAAAGAATGATTCTTAATGATTAGTGTTTAATATATGATGGCTATTGATCCAGTTATTGAATGTGTTTTACAAGGAATTGAAGTATTCCTGAAAAAAAAAGACAATATTGAGAAATAAATGGAACTTTTTAAGCTTTTTCTACCACTTTCACATATGCGTGTTTGTGTGTATAAATATATACACATACATATATATACAGTTTAATACGTAAATCAATGTCTCCAGCTTCTGTCAGACAAAAGAATGTCAAAGTAGCAATATCATACTTTTCCTATTAATAAAACAAGAGGATACCATCACCCTTCAGGAGTGGGAATGCCTCATCATGTTCCCCTCTCCTCTCCAAATTCATTGAACAGTAAATATTTCAAAGGGTTCAAACTTGTTCATTCACTCTTTTTTTTTTCCTCCAGCTTTGTATAGCTCCTTTGAAGCAGCTGTCCTCAAAGGATCAGATACTGAGTTTTCTAATCCTGTTTCAACTTCTCAGCAAGACTTCTGAGTTCTGTTAAAGATTAGGCAACATTTTTCTGTGCTGAGGCCTTCTAGGCATCTGAACAAGGAATGAGCCCCCAAATACACTAAACAAAGGTGACATTGCTGTTGGCCATGAAACTCCTTAAAGGAGATAATTTCCATTAACAAGAAAATAAAAAAAACCCAACATGATTTAAACCAGCCCATATAATGCCATCTGAATCAAAAAACATATGTACATAACAAACTTCTACAACAAAGTAAATAGGAAACAACTGGGATTTTAGCAATTGTGCTATATATGAAAAATGTTCAAAAAAGGATCAAAGTATATTGTGGAATGGAAAGCCAAATGTTCCTGCATATTCCTTCCTTAAAATGCTGTTATGTTTAGCAAAGGTTGTAAACCGCCCACTCTCAGGTATAAAGTATGGGGTGTGAATCCTACCACAGCAGTCCTACAGGCAAGCATTTTCTGTAAATACGTACTGTTCTGGGAAATTGCAAGTACATGTGGACATGTGTATATGTGTGTGTGTGTGTATGTATGTGTATGGGTCTGGGCACATTTGTGAGAGCAAGACCACAGTGTTATGAACCTCCACATCTCACAAGTTCAGAGTTTCAAATTTCAGCTAGGTTGACAGTGCTTCTTAGTTAAATTATTCTTTATCCATTTCTATGAAATATTTAGTGACACACAGGATGGCGATTTTGTTTTCTGAAATTAAGTAGAATGAATCCTGGGCAGCTGTTTGGGTTACTAATATCATGCAAATATGGAAAATTTCTTCTCTAAACATATTCCCCCTCGCCCCTCTTATAGTTAAGGGGTTTTACAGGGGAACTGACAACTCAGGCTGCTGAGTTCATATCCACACAAAGGCTTCTGCCCAGAAGGTGTCAGGATGGGACTGTAACAGTAAAGGTAAGTTCCAAGGTAAAAGACATGCTGCCGACCTTTAACTGTTCCTTTGAGACATGGTGCCATATGGAACTCACAGGTGGGGTGTGTGCTGGCACCAGGGGAGTTTCTATCCTAGCAGTAAATGCAGAGGGCACACTGCCAGCCACCTTCCCTTCAAGCAGTTAGAAAAAGGGCAGAGAGGGGTCCTTTCTCTCAGCCAAAGAGTTCAGAGATGAGACCAAACCCTTCAGTAGGGGAACTGTAACAGGAGAAAAGGCTGGGAATGTACACACTAGTGGCACATTTCAAAGTCGGACACAACTGAGTATCCTTGCGATATCCAGGTGAGCATTCCCTTCTCCTCTGGATGTGTGTATGTACAGTCATTCTGAGAATAGCTTCAGCTGGGACCCCGTGACTACAGACAGGGGAGGCACAATAGTGTGCAAAGCCATGACGTGAAAAAAAACTGAAGCACAGCCCCTGCCAAGTGCAGAATTGCTCCTAAAACACCAACAGTGACACAGAGCACAAGTCCAACTGCTCCTCCAGGCAGCTGCCCTGCCAGCTACTCAGACATGGAGCAATGAAGAAACCTTAAGTTTGCCTGTCTGGCCTTCAGGGAAGTGGGTAATCGTAATCTGATATTTGAGAATGTTCCTTTACCTTGTAAGAATTCCACTGTGGTGGACTTTTTTTTTTTTTTTTTGAGAAGAACAGGAGCCTGTTTCACATTTCTGTTTTATTCACACAAAGGTGAGTGGTCCTCTAAAAGGTTGTGTTCTACCAACACAGTAAACCAGAAACTGTCAGCAATTCTCGTGCTGACAGGGCTCTTCTGGAGACACATTTTGTCTGGTTTTGGAGCCCAGCTGATGAGAGCACAACATCCTGTGTCTCAAGGAAGCTGTGCCAGAGAGCAGCCCTGGAACCAAGGGTGTTTTAAATTAGGGTTTTCTTTATTTCTAACTGATTCTAGGACTGCTGAAGAAGGAAGATGTGCAGACCTTTGTATGTGAATGTATCAAGCAGCTGGGGATATCCCACTTCATTTCTTTTTAGCTCTTTACTTAAGCGCCATGCAGGATATTTAATTGTGGTGTTTTCTTCTTCCAGACAGGAAAGACAACTGAGTAGGCCCATTAGAGACCAAAAGACCTCTACCATAGCCGTTGATTCCCGGGGAGATCATAACCACACGCTTTCTGGGCCAAAGTCAGACACCACAGTGTGAGATCTAGGAGCGAGATGGGGAAACCCAGGACCAAAGTTATAAAATAAAAAAGTAAAATAGTAAAAATACTCAAAAGCATTTTAAAAGTAGGTAAAGCAAATGAAAATTAAAAATTTAAAGGGTTGTGATGCATCTAAACAGTGGAGAGAAAACAGAAAGTGTAACACAAACGACAAATAGAAGTAAACTGAGGAATGAGCTCCAGTGTTCTTACTCTCATGTGAACCACATTGTGTGGAGAACCCAGATTATACACTACAGGTACTACAAAGCTAAAAAAATAATTATCTGAACAGCAAACCTTGAATATATGTGCCCAACATGTGAACACAAGAACATATATGAACCAACTGGATCAGTGATTCAATCCCTGGTAGTAAATTCAGGACTTCTGAACACTTGGTTTGGTAACACTGTCTTATTTCCTACTTCTCATTGCTTGTTTGCAAGTTACAGATCATGGGACTGACAAAAAATGAAACATCAGAAGTTTCACAGAGGAGTAGGTGGTTTTATAGTATTCACTGTCTGACTATGAGACATGAGGAGATCAAAGCTAGAGTTAAAGATAAAAAACACAAGAAAACCTCTAATTGGGGATTTTTTCATCAAAGTCACACACACACATGGAATGAACATGAGTAATTAATAATCCAGGCTAAGATTAGTCAACCAAATTCTAGACATACATCCCAGACAGCTGTTCAGTTTTGCTTTAGAACCACTAGAGATAGATAGCCTTTTCTAGATCATGAGTAATTTTATTTTAAAGATGCTGTCTGGTTTAGATTTGATGAATTTCAGCCCATCTTACTTTTTAATCTCTGACTGCAAAAACAGCCCAAACAACCTGCTTTGAAATAGATACCTATGTTAAAAAAATCTAAAATTTCACAACATAGATTCTACCTCTAAGGCAAGGCCCATTATGGTGCGCAGAAGTTTACTCTAAATATCAACACATTTTACAGCTTTAGCTATTTCATGGAAGCTCAGCTCATCCTGGTCTTTGGCAGACTTTAATGAAGTGTCTTTTAACCCAGAAAAGCTCAGTTCTGGAAAAAAGCTCTATAACAGTTATTCAACAAGGCTTTTGACTTTAGTCCTTGAAAAATAAGGACCATGACAGTCATAAAAATGTGATGATCTTCTCTTAGCCTTTTTTTTCTCTAATAGGGTTTGGGTATTGTGGCACAGCTTATTCTTATACAGGCAGATCCACCACATCTTATGAGAAAGCCATCATGCATGCCCAATGATTTGAGGCGGTAGAATTTATGATGTGCATTGTGGGTAAATATTTTCCCCTCTAATTTCTCCTTACTTACTCTCTTCTACCAGAGATGAGTATCCTAGCATGTCCAAAATTTGGAAGTTTATCTTTTTTTAAACTGCAGTTTTATACTTTTCATCATGCATAATAGTCAGAAAGGTCTGACTGAAACAGCTGAAATGTGAATGAAATGTTTGACTACATTTTCAAAACAATGTATTTGGATGCTAAGTTTCTTAATAATTCTAAACTCAAGTAAAGAGTTTTGAAGTGGTAAGTCTGTACTATGCCTACAGATACAATTAGCAATGCCAATAATAAGGAAGCTCAACTTCAGAATGTGAAAATAAGTCCTATCAAAATTTTACTCCAAATTCTTCCCCTGTCTTTCCTAAAAAAGTCACGTGTTGTGCAGGGGACTGGGTATTTGCTACCTGTGTAGTATGACCAGCAGCCTCAAAATCTCTCTATTCCTCTAAAAGCTCTTTGGGTGACAAAACGGGTTAAATTCCAACAGATATGAGAGCAGATCTTCTGTGAGTTCAGTGTCAATTTGTGACTGTAATTCAGCAGTCTCAGAACATGTACCATAATTAAGATGAGGTTTCAGAAAGCAAAAATTGGAGGAAGATATGCGATGAAACACTACCCAAACAGCATTGTCTACATCTTGCATATAACAAAGATTTACTGTCCCTAGAAGAGAACACCTTTCGACCAGATGATGTTCCAGACTCTGCTTCACACTCTGGAGGAGCTTAAGAAGGAGCTCAGTTCTGAAATTGCTAATTCCCCATCTATACAACATGCTTCCTTTTCCCGGTTGAAGCTAAGAGAAGAGAAGTTTTATTTGGAGCAATTCCAACTGATACATCTTAAAAAGCAATAACCTATGCCAAAAGATTAGGATAGTATGAGACATAGTTTGAGACCCTAGCTGAAAGAACAACTATTATTAAAATATACCACAACATAGTGAAACTGAAAGATTTCTTCCAAATTCTAAGCTGCCAGAGAAAAGCATAAGATTCCAAAATGCAGAGAGATTAGACAAGTATTTAAAATAAATACAAATAACATCTCAAGTGAGCTTGGGTAAATACAGTGCACACTACCTGAAGACAGCCTAGCTCTTGATGTATTGTAAGTTTACCTTTTCCAGTACTAAAGATCAGGATCTGGGAGATTTTATCTAAATTTAGTGGTACATGTTATTGCATTACTGTGGGGGAAGGAAGGAGACCTGAGGAACAAGGGAAGGACCAGCAGGGGAATTCCACACCCATACTTTATTGTAAAAAAATACTGTAAGAGAAGGCCCTATGAAACTTGCTTGGCAGATAACACAGCAGCTGGCTTTCTTTGTTTAAATAAAAAGTTTTACTAATGTTGCATCTGATCTAGAATTTAAAGAGGCTAAAGATTTTCCAGTACTATGCTTTTATTCTGTTGAATGTTTTGAAACACAAAAAGAGGAACCGCTTCAAATATTTATTCACTGTCCACTCAATTTTTTAGAAAAGGAAGACCTAAAAGCGTATCTGGCAGCCTGTTTCTGTGCAGGAACACTCAAATACTTGTCATCTGGCATAAGCAAGCCAAATAATGCTGAGTCCCTTCTACTTTTTATTCCTACAAAGGATAAAATTCAGAGATTAACCATAATGTCTTTCAACTACAGGCTCACATATTCATGAATAACAACAAGAAAATCTAAATCAGTACTTCACATGTAATTTTATGCTGCATCTTCAAGAGCTGCATGCTAGCAACTATAATAGTACAGAGACAGGAGTAATTTTATAAGCTGATTCTGAAATATTTTTGGAGGGTTTTAGGAGGTCTATTATTTAGGTTTGGGAAAATGAGCTCAGGCTGGTTTTAGGTTGCTATTTTGAAAGATAATTAAGATTGCAGAAAATTTCAATATTTTTCATAGTAAACCATAGACTGCAAAGTTATGTTACGAAAAATATTTCAAATATTTGCAATAGCCAGAAGAAATATAACATAATTTTAAAATAAGGTATTAAACAAAGATAACTTAGGTATAGTGCTGGACCTACAGATGTGTGTTGGAACTCTACTTTTGCTCGGCTTTGATTGGCATCCAAAACTGATGAAGACTTGTGAGCACCTAGAAATAGGCTTTGAGGGGATGATGAAGTACAGCAGAGGAGAAAATGAGCCTTGCTATGGCCCTGCTTTCTCAGTGCAGAGGTCAGGAGCCAGATCCACTCTCTGCAAGTCCATCATCTATGACCCAATTCCTTCCTGCTATGTCCTGGAAAACTTTTGCCATGTACAAGTCACTTTACATCCCAAAGAGGCTTCCCACTGGCTGCAACAACTTGGTTTGGGAAAGTGGGCACAGATTCAGGTCATGATTCATTTTTTAACCTTTTCTTGCACATGTGGCATGGAACTGACATCAGTTTGCGAGCCTCATGATTGTCAGAAGCCCTCACGTAACCCGATTTCTAACAGTGATGGCAGAGGCCACAGCACTGGGTACTCAGTAGCCTCATATAATAAGCAGAACTGTCTAAATGTCTGAAAAATACAGAATTAAGGGGTTATTTTAGCCATTATTGAAGAAGCCAAATTCTAGAAGTATGAAACTCTAAGGAAAATAGCATAATTATTCATATTCTAGCTCCTTTATGTGCTCCTTACTTAAAAACATTGTTAAAGGCTTGCAACATTTTTTTCCTAAAAATTCAGAAGAGTAAATAAAGAATAAATCTGGTGCTAAATATGCAGTTACATTTTTATTCATATATACTAAGTGCAAATATCATATATCTGCAAATATTCTAGGAAATGCAATATGCATTTGAACTTTTAAGGTGTTATTAAGGGTTTAATGTACTGTAGACAAATTCTGAATTCATCACTTCAAGTGCTGGCATGTGAAAACTGAACTGTGCTAAACACACAGCATATTGTGAAATACTGCTTTTTCAATCTTTTCTTTTTGTTCTTCCTCAAGTAATTAAGACAGGTTGGAGATCTCAACACTTTTTCATAGATTCATTTTTAGCACTATCAACATTTTCATTTCAACTTTTAATTGGTCTATTATGCTATGAAAACAGCATAATTTTGTTTTTACATTATGTAAATTATAATACAAAATCCAGAAAGAAATGCTCTCAATAGAAGAAAAAAATTAAGTACACACATTCCTGTTAATATTCTGATTCAGAAGAATCTGCATATCTCAATGTAATATGTGCTGATGGGAAGAAACACAGACCTGATTTTGAATGGGAACTGTTGGAAGTAGGGCATGGGCAATATAAATGCTTTCAAATCATTCATCCAATTACATTTACATCAAATCAAATTGAGATAAATGAAAACTAGAAACTTTTCAGATATTATTCACATAGATCATAAAAGGAATAAATGCACGTATTCCTTTCATGGTACACTGGACATGGTTGGAAAAAAGTCAGTGGCCTGATTAGTAAGAACTTACACATACTCACCAAAATAATACAAACAGTATGTCTTGGCTTCACACACTTATATAGTTGTATAATTTCAAGAAATTTTACTGCTATAATGCTGCTTATATGCAGCTGTCTATGACAAGACCTAATATATATTGAGGTGATAAATGTTTCAGAAAATTACCATGGGCTAAACTGAAATGTTAGCACCTCAGCTGAACTGCTGTGCCTGCCTTAAGTTTTGAATTGCCCACAGCGAAGCAAACAGATTATTTTAAAGCTTTTCTACAATTAGATCTCAAGTTCTTAATTTTATTTTGAGCTGACATCAAGTTTCTTGTCATAAACACTGAACTCCCATAAGAAATAAGAAGCAGAGTGGCTGGACTATGGTAATGGACTGAGCATTGAATCTATATTATAAAACCCGAATTCACTTCTCTGTGTTCTTGGACTACCTTAAGCAAGTTTCTTCACCTTCCTGCACCTCACCGTGTTTTATCCCAGTTGCTTTAGCTGTTATCATCATATATTCGAGGCAGACACCATTCCATGTAATGTGTTTGGGCAGTTCTACAGGGTGGCATTACTTCAAATTCAAGCCTTTAGATGCTACTGTAGAATTAATCAGAATGTAAAAATAAAAGCTTAACATGTTTTCTGAATGTCACTGTTTCCATCCTGAAGTGTCTTGTACTTTGACTAATACTATCCAATAAATCATTGTTGCAAAGACTAAATACTGTTAACCCCTAATCAAAATATTTTTTCAATTTATTAACATGAAATTTACATAGGAAGCAATTTTAAATACTTACTTAATATTTACTTTTTTAGTTACCATGATTTTAGGAACCATTATGAGAAATTAATGATGTAAGCAGAACTGACTTTAAAAGTTTTAAAGCATTTCTGCTTTCTTTAAGCTTTTTTTTAAAAATGTCATCAGCATCAGTGACTTTTTTGAGGGAAGGGGGTAGAGAACTGCATTTGCTTACATAAATCTGCTAACATAGTTATCCCTTCTGAATCAGTTGTCTTGGCATAATATTTTAAAGCAGAAGGCAGTCCTTTCTTAAACAAGAAACATTCTCCTCAAAGTGAGAGCTGAAACCTGTGTCTCATCTCATTTCCTGTCTTTCTGGTTTTTAATCAAAATATATGAAGTCATTGCTTACAATGGGTATTCAGTCACATGAATAGCGTGGAACTGGTAGAATATAGATGTTTAGTAGTAGAAGAGAAGCATGACAGGTTAAATCCCACTGATCTCACTCCTTATTAGAGTCAATGGATTGTATTCAGATGATCTTCAAGTGATCTCACCTAAAGACTATGAACCCCCTACACCCTCTCCAGCAGTACAAATTCACTATCCTATTATATAAACATCTAAAAAAATAACTCTTTATTCTGCAAAGTGTTGAATGCTCATACTACAATCTCAGCAGAAACACAAGCACATACTTCAGGGTGCAGCTGAAACAACATTAGAGTGCTCTGCATGTGCCTCACTAAGTCTTAAAGACACCAAATTGCAAACATCCTCCTATAAATACATACACACACACTCAAAGAGCAAGAAAAGGATTTCCCTCTTTCGATTAAACGTATTTCTGATATTTTTGTATCATACAAACTCCAAAGCACTTTTAAATGTAAACACTCCTAATTAAAACTGATTAATTGCAAGTCCCAAACTGACAACAGTTAATATTTATTTCTTTAACCAACCTAAATATTTTATCTCAAGTCAGTTTTAATGTTCCCTGTTGTCCTGACTCCTTGAGGATAGGAAAGAAATATTATTATCGTGAGGCAGACACAGTTTTATCTGTTGTAGGAGACAGCCCTGCATAAGCACTCCCAGGGAAGACTGCCAGTGCTCTTTCAACCTGTCTTGCTTTCACAAGATCTCAAGTTGACAGTTGTGGTGGGTGACATTGGCTGTACACCGGGTGCCCACCACTCTACCATTTGCCTCCTTAGCT
This sequence comes from Rhagologus leucostigma, assembly GCA_013397725.1. Taxonomy (NCBI): domain Eukaryota; kingdom Metazoa; phylum Chordata; class Aves; order Passeriformes; genus Rhagologus; species Rhagologus leucostigma. The sequence goes on from VZTD01000534.1 coordinate 1,220,155, forward strand.
GGGCAGGGGGGAGAAAATACAATGAAAGGCTCATGAGTTGTGATAAGGGCAGGGAGAGATCACTGACCAGTTACTGTCACAGGCAAAACATGAGAGACATAGGGAAATTAGTTTAATTTATTACCAGTCACATCAGACTAGGACAATGAGAAACGAGGCTATTCTTACACCTCTCTCTGGTTGACGTTGCACAAATTTTTATCCCCTGCTTCTCTGTTATGCCAGACGAACTACCACTGTCACTGATGGCCTCAGCCCTGGCCAGTGGTGGCTCCGTCTTGGAGCCGGCTGGCACTGATTCTGTTGGACATTCTGGCAACTTCTCATAGAAGCCACCCCTGTAGCCCACCTGCTACTATAACCTGACCACACAAACCAAATACACCAGTTTATGTATTATATTACAGGAGATGACACAAATTTTATTACTGCACGAGTACCAAATTGCTCTTTCCCATTGTGATGCAAGATGCAGCAGCTTCACAGAAGTGACAGTCTGAGAATGTGGTGCTCTCATTTTTCCAAAAGGGATAGGTTCCCTAACAAGACTACGCATTTTCAACAACAGAGTGCCTCTAGGGAATACCCTAGGAATGTGGTTCCCATAATACCCTCAGAAAGTAGTATACATGCACTTAGTATATATGAATAAAAATGTAACTGCATATTTAGCACCAGATTTATTCTTTATTTACTCTTCTGAATTTTAGGAAAAAATGTTGCAAGCCTTTAACAATGTTTTTAAGTAAGGAGCACATAAAGGAGCTAGAATATGAATAATTATGCTATTTTCCTTAGAGTTTCATACTTCTAGAATTTGGCTTCTTCAATAATGGCTAAAATAACCCCTTAATTCTGTATTTTTCAGACATTTAGACAGTCTTGAATAACAGTTGTTGTCCACATGAAAGAATGTTACAACACCATATCAAGTAAAAGAACAGAACTTCAGTTTCTTTATAGCAAAATGAAAGACAGCGAGTCAGTCACGTTTTCATTTTCCTAAAATGCTACACGTAACTGATAAATCTTCACAAGAAGAAAATACAGATAGATATAGATATTTCTTCTGCATGGAGCCACCCACTCAAATGATTAGAAAAAAACAAACATCAGCAGCAGCAGTTGTGTAAATAAAGTGTAATAGGTATACTGTGAATGAGTTTGTACTGCGTTTTCCAATTTGTTTTTCTGCTTGCAATCACAACATTGCCTGAGCCAACTTTTTGTATTTAATTTTCCCTTAGTACCCAGTACTCTAGCTCAGATTATTTCCTAAAATCTCTCTTGTAATCCACAAGGCCACACAAGGTCAGTACTTTCAGATATTGAACCATCTGAAGATTTTCCAGCTGTTAGGAAAATCACAAGCTAGTTTTCCTACCATGAACATCTCCTTCAGTTATCAGATTGCTTTTTCTATGTTTCCATTTTCACTCAGTAAATGAAAATTACATGCATCTCTGTTTTAATGAGGAAAAAACAGAAATTGAAGATCTCATGTCACAAATCCAGTGGTTCAAATAAGACTGTTTTCCTTCCATCTCCCTACTCTTAATGCTTATTTCTCTTTTCCCCTGTGGTCTTTAAACTGTCTTGTCTATGGTAATATGGATCCAAGTCCACCTAGAATTACACAACCCTAATGCAAAATGATCTACAAAGAACTTCACAATGCTGCTTAATTTGCCCAGCTTTAGGGTAAGCTGCCCAAGATATAGAGATACCATTCGCATATCAGCTTTCTTAATGACTGGAACTCAGTTCTTAGATTAGTCCAGCAGAAATACTCATCAAGGCTAATTTAATCAGGTGTAGCTAATGTGTCTAAACAGTCTCCAGTCAGTGGAGAGAAAAACATTCACCAGTGAAGCCTGACTGCTCTAAGTCCCTCTGTGGAGGACAAATGCCCTCTCCTCCACTGAGTATAGATGGAGCTGATGGAGATCATCCTGACTGAGCTAAAATCAGCGTTCGCAAAGAGCTCCTTCAGGTTTATCTGCTCACCTCTATTTTCCTATTTTCAGGCTTTACTGTCAGAGGACAAAACTGCTGCGAAAACTCAGATCTCAGAAGACTTAAGGAATCTAAATAGTCTCCATACCTCCAGAGCATACATTTAGCACATTTCTGTCTGAAATTGAGACGCATGGAAATGTCACATTCCAGACATCAAAATCTCACTGCAGTGGAGTGGCCTAGAAGATCAAAATCAAACTATAACTAAAAGCTTAGATATAAACACAGAATTTACAAAGTAAACTAAAATCTGAGCATCTGGGAAACAATCATGCACATTTTTTGCTGTGCAGGTGACAAGCACAGAACTTTATGGGATATTAACAGAGCTCCATGCTGTTGGACATTATGTGTATGTATGCCACTAAAAATGAAGATGTGCATGTGGATATTGACCATATTCACCCATGCGAGTGCACTCAAAAACACATTCAGTGACATGAAAACAATGTCAGTGCATATATATTTATAACTTTAAGGTGGATTCCTGCATTTTATAAATTTCTGAAGCAACTAAGGAGTTGAGAAAGGAAGCTGGTGCTGTGATATTGATCATAGCACCATCCTGGGTGCCTGCACTGTAGTGCAGGAAGAGGCAGGCCCCTGACAACAAGCAGCAGTGTCACTTCTTTCCAGCACACAATCTTTGGGAGCAGGCATAGGGAACGTATCAAGAATACAGGCAAGATGTGTAGAAAAGAAAACAAGACAAGACAAAAAAATCATGAGGAATGGATACCAACATCTATATAATAAAAGATTACTCTCTACGCTTTGTTACTTCCCTGATTCCTCTGATATTCAAGGGCACCAGTCTGCAAAACATCGACCTTCACAGCAACCCCACACGGGTGAGAAGTACTCTCCTGCCTACACAGCAGGGATAGCAGGTAAGAGAGGACAAGAACAGGGAGGAGGGAGTCTGATGCAGCCTGGGAGATGGCACTGAGAAGTTTGGCCAGCTGACCAATCTGAGATAAGAACTGAGGAGCCTGAGCAAGTCTCCTTCATTCTTCTCCTGAAGACAGAACCAGGGACTCAAGTCAAGTAAGACTTGCAAGTTAAGGCCTGTAATCATCAAGCGAAAGGACTGTAGATCACTCTAAATTCTAAGCGAAGCACCACCTTTCCACATTTTTCATGAATATTTCCATGAATATTTCTTTCCACGGCCATAAACATCAATTGAACTAGATCTTCCTACGGTACATGGAGAGGGAATTCCCCGCAATTAGGAAGACTACATAAAATTTAGTTTCCTTATCTGAAAGTATGTAACATCTAATTTCCTGATTGCCATATGTCATATAACTATGTTCAGAAACACCAAAATGGGAAAACATACTTGTCATAAACTGTTCTTTTCAAAACATACCACCAGCTAAAGCATGGTATTACAGTTAATTTTAACATAATCTGAAATAGGATCAGAATAAGGATCACATTTCCCATGTTACGTCTATTTTCAGGTTTAAAATATTCAAAACTAAAATGTTTACTTCTTCTAAATTTAAAAGCAACATGCATGGCAAATTATATTCTGGCCAACACTGCGCATCAATCAAACATTTCAGGGTTTTCCTGGACATACAGAGCTTTCATTGCAATGACTCGGGCAGAGCTGAATATAATTTTTTACCTTGAACCAAACAGAGGACTTAGTACTTGCTAGTGAAGGATTACTTTCAAATTCTTCTTTTAACTCATTTCTCATCTTCAGTCACATTTTCTCTGAGCTTTAAGAATGAATGTAGGCTATTCAGTTTAAGCAAAACTGGCTGGATAAATCAACAGCATCACACATTTTGCCTCAGACCAAATATTGATCCATTAAGAATTATTTCTGAAGATTATTAGAAATGGAAAACTTCCATGTGTTCTTTTTTGTAACTCATTCATCTATTCCTATACAAATTGAAGTTTCATTTATGATTTTTACAGTTTGGCCTACACTTACTCTAAAAAATATTCAGGAGACGCACACAAAAATTACTGTGCCTTTAGGAATTTTAAAGTATAAATCTGCACTTTTAAACAACAAATACCCATTTTAATACTAACAAATAAAATAATAAGCTATTTTATGATTTATATTTAACTTGTTTTTCAGAGATACCAAAAATTTGGGAATAACAATCCCACCAAAAATTTAAGGACCTGATCTTCCAAGAAAACTCAGACTTAGCTGAAAACTTGATCATTAATGTCCATTCCTGATTCCAAGGAGAATTAAAAGCACAGAAAACTTCTTTACAGGATTCCTTATTACATTGTGTACTCTGTTGTGCTTTGTGAGAACTCAGTAAAATTAATAATTTTCAGCCGAGAAAGACAAGACACTACGTACCGTAGCTGGAAGCTATCTTATTTGTATATTATTTAAACTTATTCAAAAGGATGTAACACAGAGTTTAGTTTCTGGCCTGGCAACATTTCTCAGATGCTTTATACAAAGCTTGCTGCTAATAACTAGATAGGATGTAAAGCACTAAGGAACACCAAAAAGTGGTTCTGGGATAAATATGTTTCACGGCCAACACCAGAACTGAGCGTTTGTGCAAATCTAAGACAGAGTTTGGTTTTCTTTAGGAACTGATGCTTTGTCAATGCTTTTAAACATGAACAGTTTCCATAATGCATTCAGTACGTTAAATTACCAGTTTAGCTTTCAAGAAGAGTCTACTGTCACAAGTCTGTTCTACCTCCCATATGTTCCAAACTTCAAAGATTTTCCAAATATCTGTTTTGGTCCCAGTGCTATTTTATTGAGAACAGGCTCAAACAAAATTTATAAGACAAAGGTAATGAAATTACAGGATATGTCACTTTGATCTGTTTTATTCAGTGCACCACACAAACCAGACCCTGAAAAGTACATCTGAAGATAAACAGCTCATACACTGTTGAAGCACTGTGCATTTTCAGCATTTCCTGTGCTGAAACTCAGCCTTGAGTGGGCTATGTAGATAAATGAACACCATGAAAAGCACAGATAGACCTGCTTGCAAGATACTTAACACTGCCTGTGGGATAAACATTCATACAAGTCAAGACTCCACTGAGTATATATAAATTAAATATATCGTTTGGAAAAACAGTAAACAAAAATTTTTCACAAACTTAGAGCTGATCTGAGTAAGTGCAGATCAAGCTGAGTAAAATCTTATAAGGTTACAGAACCTCCTGACACTGCAGCAGTGTCTGCAGACACCCCATTGCACCAGATGTGTCCCAGTTTCCATGCCACATACACTATGCTACATGTAGTACAGCAAACTGAGTGAAAACATAGTTGCACGCAGGCACAGGTCAGTGCTGATTTTTGCTGAAGTGGTGTGCAGTGACTGCCTACCTGGGTGAAACAACACTGGAGAACCACTTCTTGCCTTCCAGATGATTTGCAGCAGGAGAGAGATACAGCCCTAAAGCACAGGTACACCCACCCAAAGAGAGGCACTTGGGTCACTGAAAGGACCTGCAAGAAACAGGGACAGCTACTTGTCTTCCCTCAAGCTGACTGGTTAGTGAGAGGGAACATCATTTACTCCCTACATTTGCACCCTTCACATCAGCTTCAGCAGATCATTTTCTCTTCTTTCTCAAGCCAGTATAGACTAAACAAATTTATCAGTGATTCCATGGTACACATGACAGATGATTGAGATCGAATCACTGTGACCCCAAAATCAGTTACACTCTGAAAGTTCAAAAGCAGCATACTTTAACATACTCAAAAATCTGACTGTTACTTACTGTCCTTTCAATATGAACCATAGTATTTACTGACAAATTAGCACTGTTTTTCCAAATAACAAATGGAAACCTAAGAATCTCTTTCGTTATATCAAAACTGAGGCCTAACCAAAACTGTCTGAACTGCTTCTTAGACACAGAACAAATGCAATATCCCCAAAGCTGATGTTGGGAGCCATCCCTCAAAGTTAGATGCATTAGCTAATGACTATAAACTAGTAGATAACAATAGCTAAATAGACATTAGCTTTCTGCAACATATTCTCACTGATATCGGTAGAGCTGCTTATGACAGCAAGTGCAACTCGCTAGGATGCGAGCTAGGACAGCAGAGGCGGCATTGCCCATTTTGCTTTAGAAACACACAGCAGTGAAGGAATAGGATAAGGACTGCATAAAGAAAAATCACATTTGCTGCAGAAACTACACCTGACTTGAACAAAGCCTAATAGACAACTTTTCCAGTTTGTTCCTAGGAAAAGGTTATGAAGATGAAGCATATGAATAGCAAAAGGAGTATTTTTTACCTTTTCTGCTCAGCTGCATTGTCACAGGACCGACTATGAGCACAGTCAATAAGGTCTGGATGAATATTGCAAGAGTAATTAGGAAACTGCTAAGAAAACAGGAAACGGAAAATTAAGCAGATCACACAGGAGGTCAACATATTGACTATGGCCAACATCCAGGGAAAAAATTTTCACACATCTTTCAGTCTCACACCTTCACAGTGACAAAAGACTGAGTCCTGCAGTATGACAATCTCCTACTTTGCTGAAAACGGCTGCTAATAGCTCCAGCACCAGAAAATCTAGAGGAAAATTGTTTTCTTGGGAAGCTCCTTTCATCTCTACAGGTCTTGGACACCATTAAGTCACACTTGCAACTTTGAGAGCATTCTTCATCCATGGGAATGTCTAACAAAATGGGACACATGCTCTACGTATTTTCCAGCCAGCAGCAGGCAAGCACTGACTTATGCACAAGCAAGGTGTGTGTCTTCTCCCCACAGAAAGCTTGAATTATCTTAATCTGACTACTCATGTTGGAAGTATCTACATTAAACAATCTGTTTAGTTTATTTAAGATGTGATAAGGAGGCAGTCAGTGCACAGCCTCAGCGTGGAAGACAATCTTTGCTTTTTCCTCAGACAAACTCACAACAGTTCACATCAGTGGAAGCTGAAGCTAACCAAATTCAGGCTAGAAGTTTAATCACTGCAACACCACACTGAAATGCGGAGGCTTTACCACTGCCTGAAGCCTTGAAATCAAAGCTAGCTAACTATTAAGGATGCGTTATAACTCAGACACGTATTCATGGGCCTGACACAGCAACTATTTTTGTGGTTTGTTGTCCAGTATTATAAAGGTTATCACTGAAGATCTTGGCTCTATCTCTGGCCATAGAGCACTTAAATCTATGGTGCTATTCATTTTACCTTCACTGTGTCAGAAGAAAAGGTAAAATGAATCAGTCTGGATGTGAACTTAAGTCACCAGCCTAAACATGTACGGAGGGCTAAAAAGATAGAAACCCTTCATTTTAAGAGATTTTGCTAGGACAATTTTAAATCTATTTTACAGTGTGAGTGGGTTGTTTTGTTCAGTTGGGTTTTTTTTAAGAGGAAAATGCCTGTATCCTTTTGGATGGCTCCATGCACAAGACGTGTATAGAAAGCAAAGAGATCTTCCTCCTCAAAAATATTTAATATAGACTAATAAACATAAGTGAAATTGATGGAAACTATAGATAAATTAGATAAAAAATAGTTACAATAAACTCCCCATAGACTTGAGGAATGTGAAATAATAGTTACCTGGCTCCAGATGGTGACAATTTCTGTTTCCTTCCTGCAACTGTTTCTGATACAGTTCTATTGTAATATAGAGTGAAATTAAGGCCTATTTTTAAGTGATAGGGCATGGCCAAGATATCTTGGAAAATACTTCAAAAAGGCTTTCTAGTTTGATCAATTTGAAAATTCTCTTTGTTTGGTTTTGTACCGAGGGTAAGATCGTGGCAAGAGTAAAAGCAAGAATAGCATAAGAGCATTTGTAGAAGAAAAGGAGTGTCATGAGAGAGCCCTTGAGTGTTCTCTGTCCCAGCTTTCCTCTTTCAACCTGAAAAAAAAATTGGTGCTTTCATGTTCTCCTAATATTACTTTTCTTGTCTAGAGCATTTGCTGATAGCAGTCTTCCAAACTCTTTAGTCTCTCCAGAAGTTTTTGTGGAAATGACTTCCTGAAATTATCCTACTTAAATAAAAACCAGCCATCTTCTCAGGACTAGAAATCGTTGAATACACAGACACATGACACTATAAGCAAAGATATACAGGAAAAAGACTGTGAGTAATCCATCAGGCAAAGCATTCAACAAAACCACAAGAATAGAGCCATGAGGAATGTTACTGTGCTGGTTTTGGCTGGAGTACAGTTGGTTTTCTTCACAGAGGCTCGTATGGAGCTGTGTTTTGGATTCGTGCTGAACACGGTGATGATAATACAGAGATGTTTTTGTTATTGCTGAGCGGGGCTTACACAGAACCAAGGCCTTTGCTGCTTTTCCTATGGCCACACTGGTGAGGAGGCTGGGGGTGCATGGGAGGCTGGGAGGGGACACAGCTGGGACAGGTGACCCAAACTGACCAAAGGGATATTCCAGACCAAATGGCATCATGCTCAGTATGTAAAGGGGAGGGGGGGGATGAAGAAGGAAGAAGGGGAACATCTCAGTGATGGCTTTTGCCTCCCCAAGTAACCATAACGTGTGATGGGGCCCCGCTCTCCTGGAGATGGCTGGGCACCTGCCTGCCCATGGGAAGCACTGAATTAATTCCTTGTTTTGGTTTGCTTGTGTGGATGGCTTTTGCTTTCCCTATTAAACTGTTTTTATCTCAACCCATGAAGTTTTCTCACTTTTACCCTCCCTATTCTCTCTCCAATCCCACTGGTGGGGGAGAGAGCGAGTGGCTGCCTGGGGCTTGGCTCCCGGCTGGGGTTGAACCATGACAGTGGCTCAGTGAAAGCCTCAGGAATGGGCATACGAAGGGAAGGAACTACACTTCCTTCAAGGACTCTCCTGTACTCCAAACATTTACAGTCATAGCTTTTCTTAAGCCAAGCACGCTTTCACTCATTTACTAATTCTCCGGGGAACACTGTCAGGAATTTGCGTGATGTTTTAATGTGCACAATGGCCTGCGGCACGGATTTCCACTGATTAACAACACATGACGTAGAGAACTGGCTGCTCCGTTTTGCTTTGCTTTTATCACCCGCAAATTTAAGCATGGATCCTTCACCAACATTCAATAGCTGTAACACTCTTAGGAAGGATAAATACCACTGAAGTCCAATGTCCTACTCTCTCCTTAACTAGTTTTGGCCGAATTAGACAAGTAATGGCAAAACAATCCAAATCACTCATCCAAAATGCTTCCTGCAGGATCCCTGAGGCATCATCCCCTTGCCTAGGGTTTCCCACCTTTCTCTAGAACAGGTGTCATGAGCTTCATCAGCCACTAGGAGCCCACCGGGACCCAGACAGCTCTTTCAGAGACACTTCTGTCACCTATAAAGGCAGAGGCACCCTTCCTGTGATAATCATAATCTCCTTCTCAGAGACAAATCCAGTGAATGAGTGTTAGGAATAGCTTGCCTTGCTCTAACAAAACAGTTATACCATAAGTACATTAAAGAGTGGTGGCCCCCTTTATTGCCACATGGATCAGGAAGACAAAATCTGTACCCGCTTACAGATCCTGCTTTGCCTTTTGCCAAGTTTGAATGCTGTGCTGTTATTTATTTAACTTTGGTCCTTGCAATGTAAACAGATAGGCAATTCTGGTTACATGTATCTTTTACAGAGTTAGGGAAAATTAGAAGCAGATGGTAGCAATACTAAGTGTACCTGTAAAAAACAGGCACTCTGTTCCAAGGGTCTGATTCAGAGCTATCTGAAATGGAGGGAGGAGCTTTCACCAGGAGTCTGAAGGGGTGCCACACCATGCTGTGAGCTCTTGGTGACAGCATCCAAAGCATCCCGCCATGGGTGAACAGCCCGGTGCTCCCCTTAGCACACACAGCAAGCACCCTCCTGGGTGATGTGCCCTGTGCACTTGCACTAATGGCAGGCAGGAAGAGAGGGGACACACCCACACCTATGCACCTCTGGTGTCTGAGGGGTTGTGTTCCTCAGGAGGGAGTGTGCTGATGAGTTGTGCAAGTGTAAACTATAGACAGGACTCTACACCCTTCACAGAAATCGGCATCCCTGCAGGTGTGGAGCTGGAGAACAATTTTGCAAATACAATGAGAAGAAAGTACAGGAGGTGGCTCCCCAGCTTCTGAGTGACACCGACAAACTCCCACAGCTACACAGCCCAGAATAAACAGACTTAAGTAACTGTCCTGGTAACACCTCAGCAGAAGACTCCATACGTTTTTTTAACAATACCACTAACAAAAGTCACTTTGGCAGTCTTCCTCCATTCCCTAGTTAAACCAAACTCCTCACTTTCTCTCACCAAAGAAGTGAGACAGACCTTAACAAAACAGAAATGTTCACAAAGTGCTACATTTCCATCCATCAGAAAGAAAAAGCACAGATAAGGTATGAGTCCCACTAAATCAAGACCTACAATTAAAGAAACTGCTGTCTGCACTCCATAGCCAATTCGTGTTTACACAGCAATTTTATCCAGCTTGTCACCTCATCAGCTTTCAGAACGTATATTTCAGAGAATTCATTGCATAGTTACATTATGCTGTCTCCTCAATTATTTCCATTAGATAGCATTAATAGGTCATATTATAAGGCTCCCATTTGTTTTTCTGGCTAATGACTAAGTAAAAATTCTTTATGTAACCAAACATATTAATCTTTAAAAACATTTTGATTGCATCTAGAAAGACTCCAGAAATTAATTTGAAAACAATTCTCTGAGTTGCATGCTGCCTTTATGATTTTGCTAGAATTTACAGTCAATTTTAATTAGCATTTACACTTAAAATGTAATGTATCATAATCCAATCTCATTTTCTTAAAAATCATTAAAATTATTGAGGGAAGACAAGCTACTATTTTTTTTCACTTCATCTAGGAGGGGTTTTTTCAGTTCAGTAATAGTATAGATACATATACTGCCCATTCAAAGATAGGAAAACTGATGAAAAATAATTAACAGCACAAATTAAGTTTTGCTATCTCCCTCAAACGAAATAACTATCACTAGATGCTAATTAGCTGACAACTATAAGGAAAGACTGTCTGACAAGGGCATTCAGAAAAAAAAGTACCAAGTTCTTTTTAGTACAATCACCCAGTTTTTATGTGCTGCATGCTTCTAGCTCCCCTGGTCAAAATCTCTGTTTAAGGATGGAGTGGATGTTTCTCTCCTGCTCAGCAGAGGATAAAGAAGGGCCAAAGCGTACGTGCAATGTCAGTCTCATTTCTAAGTCAAATTCAGCCAGCTATGAGCATAGTTCACAATATAAAGTAGTGATGATGCAAATCATAGTCTGGGTTTTGTTTCTTTTTCCTCTCACAGATACGACCTATACGTCAGGCTGAATTCGGGGTATCTTCTCCATATGCTAAATTATGCAAACCGTTGCATTTTCTTTGAGCTTCCTGACACACCTCTACATCTACAAAAAATTGCTGCTCCCTCCCTCTTCCTCCCTCATCCCCTCCCCCCCAAAAGGCAGGCTTTTCAGGAACAGTGGGTCTCATTATTTCTATGTATGATCTAAGGGACAGCAACCAATATGGCAGGGGGATGTTCTGTGCTCTCCCTACAAGGAAGGGAACAAAAGCAAGACACTGGTTCAAAGGTTTTTCAGACCTTTCTAATCCTTACAGGAACTACAGGATCTAACCATTAAAAAAAAAAAAAAGCAGCCAAGTTCAGGGGAAGGGTTATGAAGTGATGTGCCATGCCTTTTGTTTGACTTTGCCACAGCTGCTTTGCAGTACATATGGATGAACTGGGCAAATATATGGATAATTTCTTCAGTAATTTACTTAAATAAAATAGATAATTGGTATAAATGCTAAAAGAGAAAAGAAAACTCTTGCTCTATTTCTGCGCCACTTCTTTCCCCTTATAATCTCATCTTCCCAAATATCTGAGGATACAAATGCAGCCAGTGCAGTGGCCAGGACACAACTGAGGTGTAATGGTATCTGCTGAACTTCAAGAGCAAAAGGCAAGAGCAAACACAGGCAGTGCAGTCTCAAAATCTCCTACTGACAGAAGGCAAAAAGCCACATTTCCTACAGGGTCCTTCCTTGTTTATGTCTAGGAGGTTGTCTGAGACTAAAGACTACTACATTCCCTGTCACTTTTAAAATGTTATGTGTCTTCCTCTTCTTCCAGTAGTGTATTTTTTTTTTTTACTTTTCAATAAATTACCTATGTTAGAAATAGAAAACACAAGCTACACAATGTGGATTCCCAAATCCTTGGAATTAATTAGTACTTCACTGAAGGGCCATCTAGAAAAATTGACTTTTATTACTATGACTAATCAGATCAACGCTGTTTACAGTAAGGGTATATTGTGGATGCCTCTCAACTGCTTTTGCAATATAGAAGAAAAATTGGCAGCAAAAGGCATATATTGGCTTGCACCCATGCTGTTCCAGGTTGGTTATATTTACACTGCTCTGTAGAAAGCAGGCCCCAGTGGATATGTGGAAAATATGTCAATATATCTGTGTTCAGCAGCCAGGGTTTCCTCCAAAAGAGAACAAGCTGTTTTTGTGCCAAGAGGAGGCCAGAAGACAACTGACACTGGACAATCACAGAGCTGGGGCCATGGTGCAAAACAGAGACTGAGCCAAAATGAGAGCATAAACATATCCACAACACAAAATATGTGCCACACACTCACACGTGTAAATCACTTTAGAAGATTTTGGAAGGACATCAATAACTTCAAAAATAATTTGTAACCTAATCACTGCGTGGGTGTTTACCACTACAGCACACAGTACCCAAGGCCATGGTAAGGGAATTAGAGAGATATGAAGCTTTTCCAACTGCTTTCATTTTGCTTACTTTTCTACAACAGCAATTTTGGTGCACGCTGAGTTATGCTGTCCTCTCTCCACACGGCCCTGCAGTTCTGTGGGTCTTATATCCAGAGGTAGAAAAGAAAACCAACAGAAATCATTGAGACAATGATATACAGCAGGAATATGAACAGCATCACATTAGCAAAACTATTACTTCTTTTTTGGTTGGTTTTAAATCAGCAGCATTTCACTGTGCCTCTTTTTAATTAATATTTTTCCATAACAGGTTTTATTCGTTGTGATCTAAATGCTTTAATTCTTTACAATAGTTAAGATACTTTATACAACATAAATGTCTCTCTGAGTCCCTCGTCTTTGTTTAAATTCAGAGAATTTAAGAATCAGTCTGGCAGTTAACAAGACTGCACTCACCAAGAAAACCAGCAAGAATCTTGTTCTCACTGGACCACTATTTAAACTGATGTTTATTTTGGCACTGGTAGTTATGGCATGTCTCTGTTAACATAACTGTGATCAATAAATGGACAACAAAGTTCTTTCACAGGAGCCATCCATCTGTTACTTGCTGTTAAGGTATTGATTTGTATTCTGCATGTGTAGCCAGATTACAACACAATATACATAATACAAGGATGCAATTACTGAAACTAGGAGCTAAACCTTCATTTGTCTCATAGGTGGGGCAAATAAAAATAATGGACTCGTGACATTCATACACAAGCAATATTATTACCTCCATTATTCCATTTTGATGCCAAGGAAAATACATCTACATAAAACATACCTCGCAGTATCTTGAGAACAACAAAAAGTTTCAAAAGTTATGGTATTGTAATAACTCCCCTTTCAGAAAGCTGATTAGACAATCTTAATAGGAAGTTCAGAATTTCAACAACAACAAAAAATCCTCTGCCTCATTTAATGAGATAGTTTAATGAAGAGCGCTCAATTACAGTTTTATGAAGACTTCCTCACGTCCCTTTAATTGCTCTTTCCCATTCTAATTAACCTCTTGAATGCCAATCTAGCTTTCTTTCTTGCATGCCCATTACTGTGCCTTTTAAGTGTGATCCAGTTGCTCACAGCAATAGCAGGAGTTACAGCACACATCCTCCACACCGCGCGCGATCCCTGTGACGAACACCCTGCGGATGGCACGGTGCGGGCACCTGCACAGGCCAGCCTCCTGGCTGCTGAGCTACCACATGCACACACTCCTTTGTGAACAGCTACGTGCTCTGCTCTCTGGTCTCAGCAGACTTTTGTAACTGAACTATTAAATGAAAAGAGTAACAATTCATCATATTAATTAACATCTTTTAGAAATCAGTTCGTAACAGGAAGGTTCACCAAAGATCATGCACTTTTCTCTTTCCCACAATGAACTGAAAGTCCTTTTTGATTGACTGAATGCTGAGAATTTCTGCAGCCTCTTGCCACTACAAAAAATTACCCTTATTCCAATCTGCTTTCAGGGATTTTGGCTAATATTTCTGAGGAAGCAATGCAAGTTATTCCATACTGGGGAGATAAGATGTATTTTAAAAAGAAGCCAAAGATTTTTATGGTAGTCAGGACACAATTAGTAACGCTGAGGTGAAAGTCAACAAATCTAGATCACTTATAGAATAACAAGAATAAAATGTTTGTTAATATTTGTTTTCTTCTTGGCAAGATAAACTACTAGAAGTTTAAACTACTACTCCACAATACTGTCCTTCTCTGCAATATACCACAGAAATACTGCAGCAGACATGAAAACTATATGCAGCATATCTGTTCCTTTAGTCCCCACTTGAGGCAGGGCAAAGATTGCACAGACATAAGAAAATAATTTAGTAAAGGAAACTTGTCTCATAACAAACAGAAACTAAAACATTTGCACTAAAAAGAGAAAATTGCCATTAGCAATCCTGGATTAAGCTACATAAAATCTAGGAGAAGAATAAAGACTGAAAATTCAGAAATCTCTTCATAGGCAGAGGAGAGAAGTAGTCAGGGAGATATAAACAATCTTGCTGCATGTTTAGCTCTTCATATGCCTTCTCTGTTTCTTGTCAAGTGCTCCCATAGCAGGAAGATCTCTGTACTCATAAACATACCCCTGACCATAGCTTATCTTCTCATTCAGACTTCCTTGAACTCAGAGTTAAATTTCTCTAGAAGAAAGTTTACAGGCCACTATATCTCACTCACATTATCTACCATTTGTAGACAGCTATTTTTTTGTAAGAGCATATTATTAGTAGGTTACAAAACCAAAGAAAGTAAAAAGGAAGGCTGAAAAACACAGTAATTTCCTGAAATCTCATTTAAAAACTCAATGTGTTTTAAACAAGCTACAAAACAGAGTGAAGTCTTAGCTGTAAGTCAACCAGAAACAAGCATCAGGCTTCAACCCCATGTGTCAGTGTATCCTGGAAAGACCAGCTTTCTCAAATATTGCTTTTGGCCCACCAGAGTTTTATTGCATTTAGAGTATTAATTGCCATAATTAATCAATAAACCAGTTTCCTGCAACAGCAGCCTAACTGCTTACTTTGTTATGTTCTTGTTTACCCTCAAGATGGACATTTCTCATATGGGAAACCTCACTGAGCCCCTCCTCACCAAGCAAGTTTGTTTTCAAAATCAGCCTCTATCAAATAATGTTCTTGTAGCTCTTATGCCTAAATGAAGATGCCAACAGTGTCTGTGTCCAATGCACACCCCCATTATCTTCTTATAAATAAACCCCTGTCAGACCACACCCCTGACAGTCAGTAACTCTTCCAAGCATGGCTGTCAGCGTAAGTGGCACTGGCTGCACTGACAAGAAACACACCACGGACACAAAGAGTAGGCTGGAACTAATGGTGGCTTTTTTTTACACCCCCAGGTATTTGGATGTTTGGATGGTCAGAGCCAGGCAAAAAGCAGTGCCTAAGAGCAGTGCAGAGGCTACAGGGAACTGGGAGTACAACAAAAGGATAAGTGCAGCTGTACAAAGATAGTACCTGCTTGAACATATCCGCATCCCTCAGACTTCAACATTTAAATGGAGAGTATTTCTCAAATACTTGCTGCTCCTAAGACTGAGCGGAACAGCATATCAGAGAGCTTCAGAGCCCTCAGTTGTGTGATCAGTTTCTTCTAACTGAATTTAAATTCTCCAGGACATATAGCTCAGGATAAGTTGTGAAAAAACCCACTCCCTCTCCTCCCAACTTTTGTTTTTTAAGCCATGCTGAATGCTATGGACAAATACAATCAATTTAAAAGCCCAGAAATGCCTTCCAAGTTTCTAGGCTAGACTTCACAGAAACAGCTTTTACTTTATTCCCTCAAAACCGAAGCTAACAGCATATGGGCATTTTGTAATATAGGGAATCATGAAACAGACTTAAAAATGGACTGACTTCATAGAACCCACACGAACAAATTACAGCTGCTGGCAGAAAGCAAGTATTCTGTGTAGGCATAGAATATTTTTCATCTCATAATATCTTTAGCATAATGTGTAGAACATTCCTTTGTTTCTACTATTAAATGGTTTCATTTAAGTCCAGATCAACTATTTATGAGATCAAGTCCATCCTTCCCATGACTCCCAGCATTTCAAGCAGTGCTTGATCTGCTTCTTTAAATATCTTTGTTTTAAAGCTTTATTAATTTCACAGAATCACTGTATATCATGCCAAATAACTGACTTCTGTGAAATATATTTACACCTGAGTGATGAATCAAGTAAGAAGAGAGGGCTTAGGTATAGCATAGCTTTATTATAACAGGTTATTATTCTGATGCTTTTAATGCTCTGAGATTGTCAATAATAGATGTAACTCCCAGCAGAGTTTTGCTCTTTTCTTCTACCATCATTCAAGAGTCCTATATAGAAACATAATTTATTTTTCTGACACAGAAATAAACAGGCTGATCTCAATACGTGGAAAAATCATCTGTGATTAGTGCTGTGATTGAGGAGTCAATATGTCATGGCTACCTTTTAAGAAACTTACTGTCTGTTGAGTGAGATACACACCATGATCATTCTAAACACCCAGAAGAAACATGGGGGTTTTGAGCCTGTTTTTAAAGTGCAGAAGCTATCTATATATTGACACATACATTAATGAGTACAAACCCACATATTTTCAGAGACTTCAGAGAAAGCTTCTGCTTCATTTCTTTCATGCAAAGTTAAGATAGAAAAATATGATTTTTTCATGCAAAGTTAGGATAGAAAAATCTGAATCTTGTGCAAAGTTTGATACTGAATATGTTTAACTTCACATAAATACAGCACTCGATTTTAAGTGTGCAGCTTCATAGCTCAGCAAGACTGCTTTGCTCTTAGTGACAGCGGAAAACAATTGATAAATGTCACACTGTAACAAAACTTCCAGGTTTCAGTTTTAAGACAATGCTCTACCAATTTCTAAATTACATTAGAACAATCTACAGAGGTATTTGAAGAAGGAAACAAGGAAAACCAGAATGAAACTGGGCATATAGAACATAGAACCAAAAATGGTCATGTCAAACCATTAAGATAATGAACTTCTGGTACCTCCTCTGTACTGCAGAGGTAGCCTGGAGTGAATGTTCATCCATATATTATGTTTCACAATCATGAACTTGGGTAGGGGAAATTTAAAAAATTAAGAAAGTTTCAGTAAAAGCTTATAAAATGTCCTTTAAGACTTTCTATAAACTCCCCCAGTACAAATCCAGATGCCTTTCACCTGCTGCCCCAGTGTAAAAAACTCAGTGGAAGGCATGCAAACCTCACCAGAAAGTCTGGGCGCTTGGTCACAGTGTCATTCTAAGATAGAAGGAAGTCTGAAAGCTAATTGCCTCCATTTTTTCCTCCAGTCCTAAAATGTCAGCAGAATTTATGAAGGAAACATTACTTAATAAAGGAAGACTTGCTTCTTTTCAAACTTTTATGGACATGGCATTGCAAAACATATTTAGCATCCAGCCATGAACAGTGAGTTCAAAGTCGAATAACTGCAGTGCGCAGCACGATTTACACTTACAAAGCCTTGAAGTTCTTTCAGACCAGTAGCATTTCAGGAAAGGTCCTCATCTGTAATTTCAGAAACTAATTCAAAGTAATTCACAGGCGGTTGGATCCGACCCAAGTTACTCTGGTGTGAACTTCTACTTAGCCCAGTGGGCCCCTGGCGAAAGGCCTTGTGGTGGGACAGCAGCTTCCCCAGGGCACACAGGGAGCTGTGTCCTCGGCAGAAAAGGCACCACAGCAAACACCACCACCTTCAGTAACCCCCTGCTGTCCTTAGGTCTCTCTCAACATCACAGGGCTTCAATGACAGATAGCAGAAACTCAACCACGGGTGATGCTGCTTTTGTCCTCTCAACACGCTGCTCTGTTCCTAGAAAAGGTTGTTTACATTTTGTCCAGCTCCCGTTTGCAGACAGATCGGCATTCTCTAAGTACATCTGCCACAACTTTGGCGTGACTGGGATGCATCAAACCTACACCACTCACTCCCTTAAAAGATGCTCTTAACAGAGTTGTTTGCTTTCAAAGTGACCTGACTGAAATTGAAGCATTTTGCTTAGATTTTCCCCAAATAAATCAAAATATTTCAGCAAAAGCAGAGGGATTCCCATGTGATAATTTGATTTTAATGGAATTTCCTTTTTCATTGTAGATATACTGGCAGAAGGTTGCAAATAAAATACAAATTTCACAATCACTGGAAGTGTAAAAGCTGCCTGCATAATTCATTTGGTTATTCTTATTTTAAGAAACAATACTGAGAAATGGGAACTCAAGTCTGAAAATTAACAATGCATGTAAGAAAACAGCAAAAATGCTGCTCTTTTCAATAATGCAAATATGAGGTAATGACTACATACAACTAAAAGGAATAGAAACTGCTATCTCAGCAACACATGTAAATGAGAGGGAGGGCTCGGGTTAAACTTGGTTCCAAAATTCTGGTCTATCATGAGCCTACATAAGGGACAAAAGTAAGATACCAATAGGCAACACCATTTCTCCTAACTCAACCACAAGAAACAGAGAAATGGGGTGGTAGCCCTGACTGTGATCTTGCCAAGATATATCAAAAGGCCTGTTGGAGACGTTAAGAGTTTCTCTGATCCTCCCAGTAATTAATTAATTAAATAAATAAATAAAAACAGGTAAGAAGTGGCATGGATAATATCAACTCAAGACACAGTAATTTTCAAGCCTGCAAGGGAGGCACGGATATTTTGCGTTATGCTCGTATGTTAGCACCTTGGGCATCTTCTGGCACATCTTCTTTCTCACTCATGTTTTGTCTGAAATAAATTCTATTTAATCTTGTCCTAGAAATAACAGGAATTTAAAGCCTAATGTTTATTTGTAGGTACTTCTGATAACACTAAATTCCAGAGGCTTTTCTCTGGGACACGGCGTTTCTTTGAGGCACCTGTTGGCAGAAGGCAAAGCAAATGTCAAGCATACCTGCAGGCACTTCATGTAGGGTGTTGGCAGGCATTCTGCTACCAATCCAGCTGACTACAATACCTCCCAACACTAGGTGCACCTTCCTCTGCAATACTCGCTTGCAATTTTGCTCCCCTGCCAACTTGTTAAAAACCATCCAGAGCCAATCAAACTTTTTTGTTTGTTTTTGGCTGCTTCCTTGTCAAAACTTTACAAAACTTTAATTTCAGCCTCATGAGCCCTGCAGCTGTAAATTAATTGAATAAAATTTACAAACATTATGCACTGATAAAGTGCTTCCAAGACTTTCCCTATTCAGTTGACTTAGCTGCTTGGCATGACAGTTTTGCTTGACATGAGTTCAGAGCCTCTGGAAACCTTCCTAATCCCACTCTCCAGGCCTTGTGCCTATTCATGGAACCATGTTAACCCAGCTCCAGAAAATTAATAAATCTCAAATGGTTTTAAGCCCTCAGAAGCATCCCTTGGTACACATTCCACCTTCTTTATATTGCAGGCATCTTGTTGCACAGAGTAACTCTTACTTGAAAGACCTAAGAAGAAATCAGTCTAGTCCCCAAAGTTATTAACATTTAATAAAATATCTCATTTAAGATTACTGTGGGTTGAAGCATAATTGAATTTACTACAGTCATTCTGACATCATCTGTTTATATTTCAGTGCAATATTTCTGTATCAGTGTTCAAACTAAATATTTTCAATGGAATCACTGGATGATTTCTTTTATACTAAATAATAAAATTCTCTGCTGTCCATAGAGCAATCCATAAAGACCCGCACCCTCACAATTTCAGCTAAGATTTTTGATTAGACCACAAAGCACAACCTTTTTGAGACACAGCATGCTGATAGCAAATTAAGATAATTTCTTACATTCTGTGCCGAAGCAGGAGTAAAAACTATACATATTTTATGAAATATTTGGCTGCATTGTAAAGGAGTTTTCTTATGATTTTATCTGTTTAATGTTTTGAACACAACTGTTAGGCAGTAATCTGTAGGGACTACAATAGCCTTTACACTTAAAATGAAAATGAAAGTCCAAGCAACATCTCTGGGTCATACTTATTAGAGCTCACAGGTGAAGCGCATGGAAGTAAATATCCAGGCTGTAAATAAGTTGTTACATAAAGGCATGAATTAAAATGAAAGTCTATATTGACCTATAATATATATGTAAATAGCTCAATGATGTTTTGATGGGGATTAATTAATCCAAATAACTTTATTTTACCCCAAGATTCCTCTCATTTCTATTTGTGCAGGCAATTAACTACAAACAACATGATGCTAAAATGATGCCAAAAGCCAGAAGTACTATGCTTTTAAGTACTCAAAAAGTTTGTGAAAAGTACTGGGTGCTTAAGGAAGGGAGGACCAGCTGTTCTCGATACTGATACACTGGAAGAAGTTTCATAAAACCTTCATGCATGCAACAAAAGAATGTGATTCAAAACAAAGTCCATAACATAAATAAAATATTGGAATCTATTCAGCCATGTAAGAGATGGAGAGAATACAAAATGTTGTTCATGTTTCGGCAGATTAATCATTTGAACAGAATCAGATCATCATTTGCATCAGGCCCTTAATCTACAGATGTGATGATGTCATGAAACTCTGAGAAAAATGTGTAAATATATTTTAGAAGTCAGATCAGAGCTATTGAATGACACAAAGAAACATGGAAGAACAATTTTTTTTAGCTCATCTTACTCATAATTCAGTCAAGCACTACAACTGGATAATATTTCATGGGCAGTATTTAAGCAATAAAAACCAAAAGAAATTGGGTCCAAAAGAAAAAGCATTTTCAAAGGCAAAGGAGTCCTTTCAGTGCCCTTTTCCCACAGCAGGAAAACAGAATTTGAGCACATTACTACCATTTTTCCCTTGAAAAGCTCCCACATGAATCAGCTGTGCCCTTAAGATCAAGTATTTGAAATGTCTTAGACTAATTTTAGGAAAGAAAAAAAATTCTAATATATATTTAGAGCAATTGTTACAATAACACCCTTGGTGGGACTGACCACCAAGTCACATGGGACACGCAGTGTCACTGAACAAGGGACACCGGTGCCAGGGAGGAATATTGCACGAGTGTTAGCTGACCCCAGGAAAAATAAAGCAAGCTTCACTAAACAAGGAGAAAAGAACAAGAAAAGATAATTGAAAACAGGGGAATTTTGAAAATCCAGTATTAAGTCAACTTGATGTACAAACCCCAACTTTTTAGCTGTTCCTTCTAGTTAGAAGAATATTAACTGTGTGCCTAGTACTTAATTTATAGAGTTCTAATCTTTATCTATCATGACACAGTCAAGTAGCTAAATCCATCTTAGCCAACACATACTGCATTTAGGAAGCTGAAATACATGTTTCTTCCTCTTGATAGTCATAGGGGTAAATGTTAGGTAATCCCAAAAATTTTTGCCTTAATACTATTTATTTAATATTACTGCAATTTCTAGAAGTATAACTTTGAGAGGATGAAGGCATTTTATACAAAGACTATCAATGTTGTAGGCATGACACTGACAGAAGCCAGGGTAGTCTAGGTAATGATAAATCCTAAAAACTCGATATGAATTATATCTGAAGCACAGTGCGGAGTCACAAGCAGCAGAACAGGTTTTTAAAAGCTAATGGTTTTGAGCTTCTGTTTTGCTTTGAACCAACCATTTAACAAGGGTTCTGCTCCACTGAATATCATCTCAGCATCATTCGAAGAGCAATGCTTTTCATTCTCTCATCACCCAGGCACCCAATCTTAATCCTTCACACCAATGTTTTGATATCAAGAAGATAGGCAAGTTTATGTAACACCTGAACTGAAGAGCAGGAACTCTGTTGTCACGTCCATGTGAGTGCTGGGGAAAATACTGGGGCCACCTATATATCTTATGTATCATCTCCTTACAACTCACTTGACTTATACTCAAAAATCCTGCCAAACCAATCTCTTACACCTAACATCACAGTCTATATACCATGTTATATTATATATACATATATCACGGTCTGTGTATCATGTTATATTAGCTGGTTGGAAGGTTCGATCACTCATTTCTCAAGATGTTTAGGAATTAAGGGATGAATATCTTTCTGCTTTTCTATTAGTGATACTGGTAAGCTCTGAATGTGCTGGAAGAAAGGAGCTCCAAACCAGATAAATCATACGGTCGCTTCAATACATAGAAATAAGTAGCAGAAAGGACTGTAAGCCTAAGAATTCATAGAGCCTGCGAGAGATGCAGAAGACCTCTGCTAAGTCAGTTAACAGCTAATATATTCATGGTTTGGGTTTTTTTTAATGAAGACTGCTTTTTAAATACAGTGATGGTCCTACATAATTAACATGAAACTCAGGGCAACACTAAAGCTCACAAAATAGACAGATATGTGAAATAAGCAACAGATATGCCCCTTTATCAGAATAAATTAACTTCTAAAGAAATGTGATTAAAAAAGTTAAGTAGTAGAACTCATAAGATTTTGCCCACTATGAAAACTATCAGACCATAAAAATCGTATTTTTTCAATATATGTTCTTATTTAAGTTTTCTCAGGTGTTTTATTGTTACTGTTTGTTATTTACAACATATTATTGCCCCTTTGCAAAAGAGCAATGATTTGGAGGAATTTGCCATAGGTAACAAGTTTTTCTGGAAGAGAAGATATTTATTTTCTCCTAGTTTCTTTTTATTCACAACATGTGCACAAACTGAAATAATATAAAGAGGATGCTGCAAACAGCTGCCAAACCACGCAGGGACAATTCCAATAGCAGATGAAATCACTTTGTCCAGGCAGGTGGTCAGAAACTACTCTTTCAGCTTGTGATATTTCATTCCAACTCAGCAAAGTGCCTTCCTGCACCATTTGCACTACCTTCACCTGACCCTGCGTCAAAGACATGTCCCAGTAAGAACACTAACTTGAAACACTGCAGGCATTTTCCTTTCTCCCTGTTCCAGTTTTGCTCCCTTGTTCTGCAGACAGAATGAATAATATAGTGCTAAAATGGCACATTTTAAAAATATTTCAGAAGACAATGATGCAGTTGTAAAGCTGAGACCTTGCTCTTGAAGTACAGTCTTAAATGTGATAAGCCAGATGAGTTAGAAAGATAAGCACCCTGTGTTGCTCTGAGGGAAGACTAAGAGGGGAGCTGGTGAGCCAGGAGCACATGTAGACACAGGGATTCTGGTAGAAAATGAGCAGTGATGACTGCGTAACTCACGGGTGAGAGTCTGAAAGCTTTTCAGGTGATCCAAAAGTGAGCACTGGACTGATAAGAGTGCAAAATTTCTTCTGATGATGGATAGTTTCTCTCTAAATTATACGGAGGGTGATGCACCAAAATTGCTATATTTAAAGGGATGCCTTTGGAGTCATTTCCCAGATGAAACAGAGACATAAAGCATTTAACTGATGTAAGTATGAAAGAGGTAAAATTACACTAAACCTGAAGACCAGGTTAAAAAAAAAAAAAAAAGAAAGAAAATTAATTGGGATGGCTTATTTTTTTAGGTGTCTTAAGAGAAGAACAAACAAAAGAGAAAACAGAAAGTGTACTTAAAGCAGCACTGTAAGTACTGAGTACTTCCAGTCAGGCAACTCAGTCTGTGCTCTGACCTTCAGAGGGTGAGCACCAGTTCCCCAGATTCACCTCTGCACCATTAGAAATTACACTGCAGGTACCTAGTATGTGTTTTAGTCACCATCTTTTGGCCACCCAAGCATCACAAAGAGATCTGGCCTTCAAAGAGTGAAAAAATAACATTCACTTCAGATTTTAAAATGACCTATCAGTGAAATAAAGACACATACAGTTTCAAATAACTAAACCAGAAATGAGATCTGTCTTTGCAATGACTAGGGAGCAAGGGGACAGATTGCCTATATCCATCCCAAAGTGTCTTTATCCATTCCACAACAGATTATTTGTGAAGCTAATATCATCAACAGTGTCTTCTATTCAGTTAAAAATCAAGTAAGAAAGGCAACATACTCTTAGATAACTGTAAATACTGCCCGAGGGTTTGCGTATGTAAGGATCAAGGTCTTTTGCAATTCTGCTGACAGATTATCACCCATTTAATTATTGAGGTCTGTACAAATTATGGAAAGACATGCAAATGTAATTAGGAAGGCTAGTCTTTTAATGAACTAACAAGAAGTGCTATAGGTATGCAGACACTTAATCATTGCTACCAGCAACACTAGAAGCTTTCTCATTAAAAAGTTAGTTTGCGAAGACAATTTTTTTCAGGTGATGAAAAATGTATGTAGAAACCTAATACAAGTTAAATTATGATTTCTGCTCATTCTAAGATCTCCTATTATGCCAGAAAAATAGTAAGCAGTGCTCTGCTTCATTAGTCCCTTGGATGTGAAGGCAGGATAAAGTCATGGCTTCACACCTACAGGAACAGGCAGAGTAGTGTACTATGAATTAACTCAAAGGGCCAGGAAAAATCACACTAGGGTCCACAAAAATGAAAAGTCCACATGAGACAAGACAAGTGTCCCTCTTCCAAAGTTCAAGCTGTAGTCAAAGAGATGGGAATGGTACTTTTCACAAAGCCCAACCATGAACTGGAGGGTTCACCACGTTAAACCTTGCTAGAGCAGGTAAAATTAAATTAACTGGACTGTAGAGGTACCATCCCAGTTCTCTGGGATTTTATTCACTCAAGGTTGCACACTTGTATTTACTTCAGAGTCTTAGAAAGGATGCTCCAATCCCTCTCCTGGGTTTCTGCCTAACAAAAAAGTCTGGGAAAAAACTTTCTTGAGAGCAAGAGCTTAATGGTAGCTGTGTGATTGGAACTAAACTGTTCCCATCAGACCACAACAGCAGTTATCAAGAACCCAGGAGTTCTTGATAACAGGGAGTGTGTTACAGGCTGTATAATGACACTGGTTTCATATGACTCTTGAACAATCATTCCTTTTTTTTTTTTTTTTTGGTGAAACAAAAGTGTTGGAATCATCAAATCATTCTGTAACAATGTTATTGAAGGAAACCCAACCTTGTCTCAGCACATTAGCAGGTTCAAATAAACAAAGCTGAATGATATTTCCAAAATATAATTGACATGACTGTGGAATTCCACTGTTGAAGTATTAGGAATTAGATAGTAAATGTTACCATCTCAGGCTATTCATTTGTTACCTGTACATTTAACTAGGTCATGACAGGGCTAAAGGCCACTGTGAACCTGATGATGTCAGGATCTAGCATACTGCAGAACAAAAAGTTAGTTGAATTTAGATATATCTCCTTCTAGAGGAATTTAGTTTAATCCTCTAACTTCTGAAACCCCCTCAAACCTATGTATATTTAACAAGTTATAGAGTTCTCAGTAAAATCATAATTGGAACTAAATTTTGATCCTTAAATGAAACAAAAGAGAGAAAAGACAGCTCTTAAAATAGAAAAACTGTGAACTATCCTTTTACTACTAATGTCATATATACATTGGACCAACTACTTGCAGCAGATGACAGGTATTAAAAATGTGTCCAGCAGAATTTGAAATTCCTAAGTTGTTAAAACATGTAATTTTATTTGCTAGTAATCCATAAATTAACCGTGGCTTAAAAAGTCTGCCTTAAGTAAGCACAAGTACTAACATGACATCATTTGCAATAAAAATCCTGCATTATCGTGAACTTACTAACCTACTTAAAAATAAACGTGCAAATTCTAACAGTATGAATGTTAATGGCAAAAGGTCTATTAATTTAACAGCCTCAAGGTTTGATCCAGTACTTTTCTAGATCCAGAAATGCTAAATATAATATAAAATCTAAGACTCTGGAAGGACTCTGAAACCAACTTGAATATAGTAAAAGGCAGTTTTCAGTGACAAATTCAAATTAGACTCTCTTAGGAAAACTAAATAGAAAGAAGAAAAGCATATCTTTGTCTTTTTTATATAATTAAAACCTATAAATTGAAAACTAAATTGAAAATGAGAGCAGAAAATAAAGGCAATGATTAAATATTCACTGCATGCAAAGAGCGGTCCTTTAAATAAAGCTTTCATAGAGCAGCTGAGCTGATATTCTCTACTAAATTATGTTGTTGTTATTCATAAGTGGTTCCGACAAGAGTCAAATAGATGCAATAAAATAAAGTAGCATCATCAAATTTAAAAATAATAATAATAAAAAAACCTTGGTAATTANGTGGGGGAAAACCCTAGCATAACTGTGAAGAAGTTTGAAACCACCATGTACTGAACTTGCCACACTGACACACAGATCCAGTTACCACACCCACATACTATATTACCCTTAAGTCATGGCAGCAGACACCAGCTCACAGCTCTGGCAAAGGAGGACAAATGTAATCTGAGCAGGGAGATTCCCAGTTTGAGCCTGGGGTGATGTAACTGCCCACAGAGCACCCAAAGGGTGACTATACTCTGGAAGTTGTGTAACGTGAACCAAAGACATGGGTAAAACTAATCCAGAAGACAAGCTACCTTCCACCAGGGACTCTTCACAGTACAATGACGACGTGGAAAAATTGCCCACATGCTGTACGGAAAATGACAGATTTCTAGCTTCTTAGTCAACTGTAAACCTCATGAAGTATTGCCTTGAACTATTCCCGTTATAGAGCAGTAACTGATGTCCAGAAACGACGTTAGATGCCTCTAATCAACTGACACAATCGTTATGTCTATTCTACTAATGGTGCCTCAGATCAAACTCTCATAGCACCTAAAAAGATAAGGAAAGAAATGGGAAATTGTTGCCAGGGAACACAGGATTAATTCAGAGAATCTTGAACATACACTTATACAGTAGTACTGGCTGCCTCTCGCTTAAGGAAAAAGAGGAGGTTCAGCCTGAAAATATCCTTTGGAAGAAGAACCAGAAGAATTCCCCAGTAAATAAGATTTTAACATATACAGGGAAAAAAATGGATTCATTTCCCCATAGTAATTACAGTAATATACATATACCCCTTGCTAGTATTCTATATAATTAAAAAAAAATATCACTTTCAAGGGCGAAATAGAAGTACTTTGAATCTTTCTCGGTAAAGAAATATAGAAATACTAGCTCAGAATCAAGCAGAAAGATCTTTTCCAGTTAGATAAAGAAGCCACTTGAGCAACTGTTATCAAGAGGATTGCTTTTTATTGTTCATTTCCAGGAGGTGAAATGTGTGGCTAATGTGGCTGCCCCACAACAGCTGCTAATACCCTAGAGACGCTTTTTGATATTCTGGTTTCCAGCACTGCATTGCAATACTGAGAGAAGTACAGGTAAAAGCAGGACACTGCCGGGCAAACACACTTACCTGCACAACCCCTGTAAACTGTCCAGTGCAGGCACACATTAAGGACATTGACTTTTGAGGTTACTAAAACTTGTTTACAGTACACCATAGTCAGTAAAGGAAATTACTACCAATGACTTTAGAAATGGACTGGCTTTTGTGCTTAGAAATACTTTTCATAGTTTAAGTCATGACCTAAAGCCTTAAGATTTTAACAAACCATCAAGTGCCTTTTTAATAGCCTTTATAGTCTGTCTTGTGGGAGCAGGAAAGATGCAAATTGTAAAAGGCACATAGCATCGGGCATAGGCATTCACAAATGCGTTTTACCCAATTTTGCATTCTTCAGTTTCTCAAGATTGAAATAAATCAAGAGCTGGATTCAGAATCAAAAACAGTGTACCTCTATGATATTAAGAAGCCTAATAGCTGTCCCTTAATATCCCTTTACCTAGCCAGAGCCAAAAGGAGGCTGGGAATTATGAAGCACAGAGGTTGTAGAAATATTAAGAAGAAACACAAAGGTGCTCCAGCAATGCCACAGGTAAACTAGGGCAAGCTTTGGATTGAAAAGTAGTATGTATACATGAGGGAACGAAGCAGCAGGGCAAATTGTTTCCATGTGTCAAATCCATTACGCTGCTATCATGTTCCCTAGTAACAAGTTTTGAATCTCTATGTGATTAAACCTTTCCTCACAGGTCAGACTCACAGGGCCCATGGAGGCAGAGCTGCCCTCTCTCCTGCCAAAGGGGTTGATCTGGGTCTCAGTACCTGGTGTTATGTTCCCATCAACACACTGATGTAGCAGGTGATGACTTTAGACCTCATACTACATCTGAGTTACCAGCAGGAGGCAGAGCTTTGGCTCCCTGTCCACATGCAGGCTTGGCCTGATGGAGTTGGCTGAGGCTGCAGCTGCCGCAGTTATTTCACAGAGCTGTGACAAAAGCACTGGATGCGACAAGGATCACTATTGTGGCTATGACAAGAATCCCTGCAGCTGTGACAAAGATCACCGTGGTGTCCTGCTGCAGCGATGCTGGCAGAATCCACAGTGAAGCTCAGCAACACTTGCTCTGTAATCCCTATGACACACACATTTACCCAGAAGGATTTTTTCCAGCAAATCTAGAAGGCTCAGAGGATCAGGGATTTCCCTTTGAGCTAACACCTCTAAGGTGGTTTACAACCCCACCATGCTTGGATTGCCAAAGTAAAAATATTAATGAAGTCAAAGTTATTCTGGTGGAAGATTTATTTTCTAATTTCAGGAGGACTTGTTTCCATGAGGTCAAGATGACTCTAGGGCTATTGCCATTGACCAAATTCACCAGCAGACAAATTTGCTGCTGCTCCAGCTGGATCCCTACAAATCTATGCAGCCTGATGGGATCCATCCAAGAATTCTCAAAAAGCTAGTTGATATCATCACAAAACCTCTCTCTATGATTTTTGAGTGGTCTTGGGAATCCGGAGAGGTCCAGCTGACTGGAAGCTGACAAATGTTCTCCCAGTTTTCAAGAAAGGCAAGAAGGAGGACCCTGGAAACTACAGGTCTGTCAGTCTCACTTCAGTGCCTGGTAAAGTTATGGAAATTATTCTGGGAGATATTGAAAAACACCTGAAAGACAACACAGTCATCGGTCACAGCCAGCACGGCTTCATCAGAGGAAAGTCCTGCTTGTCACACCTGATTTCCTTTTACAACAGGACAACCCATCCAGTCTATCAAGGAAAGCCAGTAGATGTAATCTTTTCGGACTTCAGCAAAACTTTGGACATTGTCTCTCACAGGATCTTTCTGGACAAAATGTCCAGCCCACAGCTGGATAAACACATCATGGGATGGGTGAGAAACTGGCTCACAGGTAGGGTGCAAATGGTTATAGTGAATGGGGTGACATCAGACTGAGGACCTGTCACTACTGGGGTTCTGCAGGGCTCTATCCTCGGCCCTGTGCTCCTCAATATCTTCATAAATGACTTGGATGCACGCCTGGAAGGGATATAAGTTGACAGATGATACAAAACTGGGAGGAGCTGTTGATTCCTGTGAAGGCAGGGAGACCCTGCAGAGAGACATCGACAAATCAGAGGCCTGGGCAATCACCAACCATATGAAGTTCAACAAAGGAAAGTGGTGCATTCTGCACGTGGAATGGGGAAGTTCTGGATGTGCGTACAGACTGGGGAATGAGATGAAAGATACTGAGCTATTAGAGAGCATCCCGAAGCAGGGCAACAAAGATGATGAAGGGCCTAGAGAAGAAGGCATGTGAGGAGCAGCCAAGATCACTGCGTCTGTTCAGCCTGGAGAAGAGGAGACTGAGGGGAGACCTCATCACAGTCTACAACTTCCTTGTGAGGGGAAGAGGAGCAGCAGACACTGATCTCTTCTCTGTGGTGACCAGTGACAGGACCCGAGGGAAAGGCCTGAAGCTGTGTGAGGGGAGGTTTAAACTGGATATTAGGAAAAGATTCTTCAGTCAGAGCATGTCTGGGCACTGGAATAGGCTCCCCAGAGAAGTGGTCACAGAACCAAGCCTGACAGAGAAGCGTATGGACAATACACTTCGGCACATGGTGTGATCCTGGGGTGTTCTGTGCAGGGCCAGAAGTTGAACTCAGTGATCCTTGCGGGTTCCTTCCAACTCGGCATATTCTGTGATTCTGTGTGATTTATCCAAAATAAATGGTTCACTCTAAGGTATCTTAATATTTTCAGTGAGGTATCAAGCTGGTCTCTTTTTAAGGCCAAGGTCTTGCCCCACTAGCTAAACTAGTCCCTGATATTTTGTGGAGAGTCTGTAACAGAGATCACAGATCTGCTTTTTACTTAAAAACATGACTTCCATTATATGCATCTATTTTCAGAGGCTTACCACAAATAGTTAGTGATTGCAAATACTGGTATTTGGAACACAAGAGAGCAATATTCAAAAGAAGCTAGTCTGTTTTGCATTTTTTGGCTCATAGGAAATCAACAAACTTTTAGCTGAATGCGGTATTCCTGTGTTGAATTAGAAGTGTATAAAGCAAAACAGAAATTACCAAACCAAATATTAATGTGACATAACTATATATGGTTTCAATTTTAGGATATCAGTCTAACTAGCAAATCCGCAAAGTAAGCCTTTTCAGCAGCCTAAAATAAAAAGAAACTGCTGTGACACTGCAGCAGTGTCACAAGGCTCTGAGTATGAAAACAGCCCATCATGGCCTGCTAGCAAGCAGCCAGCAGCCTATGTGCTCTCTTCATAGTCAGGAGTACCCTTCAGCTACCTGCACGTGCCAGGGGAATTCACCTGTATTTTCACCCTAGCGCTCAAGGCAGCAGCTGTGACCATAAACTTTCAAGTGAAGGAGGGCTGAGCCTATCTCTTGCCCATGCAAAGGTTAACAGAGCAAATATCTTCCTCTTATTACTGCTCCTCCTGCTTGCTCCCCTTCTCTTCATTTGAAGTTTTGCTGTCAAGAACCTATTATCATTAGAGCCCACTTGCCACTTGTTATTGTTTTCCTCAATGGGTTTGTGTAGCTCTAAGGAGGTGTAGGCAAAGATATCACTGCAAGAAATTGTTTAAACTGAATGCTGCTTTCTTGAACAAATAATGCTCCATTCTACTTCCTTCTCGAAAGCAAGGTGGGAGGTTACATCTTCTTTAAAAAACCCCCCACAACAATCTACAATCTAAAATAACACAATTCTGTTGATTTTGACAGCCAGGCAAGGCACAGTATGTTCTTTGGGTTTCACAAGTTTGCCATGTACAATGAAACCAGATTCTCTGAAGGATAATTCCTGCCATCTCATTCAACTTGCAGTTGCCCACCATAACAAAATTGTCACACTGGGCTTTTCTTTTAAAAAAACCACACAAACAAAATTAATAAAGTACTGGATGGCAACCACACTGAGTAATCAAACTATGTAGGTATAAATTATAATTAAATTTTTTAACACGGTCCTGTAGGACTAGTCTTGAATTTGTACTTTTGTGAGGGAACCTGGGTTGTCATTTTCTTCATGTTCTTTAACATTTTTCTAGAGCCTTATGCATGGTCTCCATTACTGTGTCTTGATCTATTGGCAGCAAACAAGTGCTTACATAGTATGCTGTATTTCTTGGAGAGTCTTTTAAAAGTGCTTTCCTTGCTTAGTCTGTATTCATGTTAATTTGAACGTTAACACATGAAGAATCTAGAGAAATTTAAGGAGGAAGTGAACCAGATTTTTTCTTTCTTCTGATGAGGTTAAGGGAAGACCATGATCTTTAAATGAAATAAAAGTAGACTCACACTACAAAATCCACCCCTTCATAGAAGCTTCTCTTCTAAGAAGCTTCTAAGTTTACTGGACTGAGATAATAACCTGAGTCAAATCATGTCTTTCTCACAAGACTAAAAGCTGCCTTAAATGTCCAGATGGACCCAATGATCACTAGGGGGAGTGAACACGGGACTTTCAATGAGCTCCATTCCATAAGGTATTTCAGAAAGCCTCAGAAGTCCTCCTCTGAATTTCTGTAGATTCCTCTTCCCTCTGGTTCCATTAACATGCTCCTGATGTTCAGCAACTATTTTTTCACTTACAAAGCACCAGTTCTTAACTTATAAAAAATAACACTTTCTTTCAGAATAATTGCAGCATCCATCATCTAGCTCATAAACTGAGAGCTGGAGTCACTTGGTCATTTAGTTAATGGGTTCTAATAATGAGAGTTAAACAACAAAAAAACCACACCAAAACAACAAATACATTAGATTAAAGTAACTTTTCATGTTTTGCCAGAGTTGTCTTCCCTAACTTAAATTAAAATTTGCAAATACAAAGAGTCTGGCTTGGGGCTAGCATTCAAGATAAACAGTATCTAAAAAAAAAAAATTAGAAAAAAATTTAAAAAAAAAAATTGAAGATGCATTCCTTTTTCCTAGTACCAAATCCTACTAGACCACATTTTTATCATGGAACAGAAATTCAGCAAGCGTCCCTTATTCACACTAAAATTGTCAAATAGTACCTGAAGTAATAGAAAATATCACAAATACGTGGAAACTTTAATTAAGGTGTCTAATAAAGATTTTGGAAGACCAGTTATGATGATTTCTCCCCAGAAGAGACTTAGAGTCTAACCTGAAAATACCCTCTTAACATACGTCACACTGCTTTGTCACAAACCAAACACTTTTTGTTCAAAAGCACAATAAATTGTACCCAAAACTATAGATAGTAGAGTGTTCACGTCAGTCACTGAAATGAAGAGAACAGAAAATGGTGTACTCAGAAGAAAAAAAAAGTATTACAAAATTTCATACATCAGCCTAAATATATCTACATCATCTCGGCATAAAAATAAAATACCAACTTCTGCTTTACTATTGAGTCTTTCATTCCCTTTAGAAGAGTAGGAGTATAATGTTACATAAAATGGAGGGTTTTCTCCTAAAAGCATTGCTAAGCATCTTAGGAGGCTGTCAAAATAAAAGTAACAGGATGGACTTTATCAGTAGGCTTTTATGGACTAACCTCCACTCAGATAGGAAGTTAACAGACTCAGCAAACTGTCAGGCAGCTCTGAGCTAGGCAGAGCAGCTGACAGGATAAGTGCCAGAGCCTCAGTCCAGAAGACTTCAATAAATATGGGGGCTAACCAAGAGAAATGTCATGACCTTGAATAGGGAAAAACACAGAATTCTGCAACCAGAGTGAAATAACCCCATGCATTGCTAAAACCTCACCAAGCAGCAGCCCCTAGGAATATGCTGTGATGTTACAGTGGACACCACGCTGCAAAAAGGAGACCTCACTGTGAACAAAACAAATCGCATGCTGAACTGCATCTGGAGGAGCATGGCAGCAGACTAAGGGAAACTAGTTCTGAGGCAGCCCAGGGAGACCCTCAGTTCAAGAGGGATGCAGGAAAAATGGAAAAGGTCCAACAAAGGTGCCTAACACACATTCCCTGTGTAGAGAGGCTGAAGGAGCTGGACCTGATAATTTTGGTAAAGAAGAAACCACAGAGGTATTTAATATCTGCTTACAACTACTTGCAGGGCAGTTCTTTGGACACCACCATCAAACTCCTCTTGGTAGTGTCAGACAGCATAACAAGCAAAACAACCACACAAAGCAGTTTCAGAGATTAAAGTTGGACAGCTGGAAAAATATTTCTCCTGGCAGCACTGGAATAGGTTGTCAAACAGGTTGAGAGATTCTGTCCTTAGAAAGGTTCATCCAGACAAAGCAACGGCCGATCTGGTCCTTTGTTGCAGCAGCCCTCTTCCAAGTAGTAGAACCTTGGATTATTGGAGGACTAGGCGTAATTAGCCCTTGAAGGGCCTTCAAAATGGTGTTTTTATCATTCTCCAAAACAGTAGAGTTAGAAACTATCCCTCCATTCATTCTCAATCTACTATTTTGCTAATCAGGTATTGTAAATGTTAATTTTTTTCCCCCTTTATTTCTACTAGATATTTCAATGCGGTACTTGTATTCACAGAACCCAACACCTCAATGCTTCTTTACACTATCACAAAAAGTTGTTCTTAAACATGACCACATGCACATCTGCCTAATCTGGAGATAATTTACAAGACCTATGTCACAATGTTAATTCTTTTATTTCTTGCTTAATTAAGTAGTGTTTCTCTCCCTACACAAAGATTTTGATCTTATAAGAGCTATTTTGTTATACACTCACTGGCATCGCAAACTGGACATTAAGCACAACTGAGGGAGATTTGAAAGAGTGCTGAAAATGCATCAGCCAGGCAGCATCACCTCCTAAAATAATGTCATAATCCTCACTGTAATGTCTGTACTTGCTTAGAATGCACTGATGAATTTGCACCAAAGTGTTGCTTACATAAAGGGGGCATAGCATCTGGGAAACAGAGGTCACTAAAAACCACTTTGTTCAATGAAATTCAAATGTTTTAATCAATGACAAAGTTTCTTTCTTACAAGGTAGCTTCTTCCTTACATCTCTAACCAGGTAATGTTTGTGTCAGTATTCAAACTAGACACAAATGGCATCCTTTCTCTCTAAAAGAGAGCCTATGTGCCTGTTACAGGCAATTTTTGAATGGCTTTGTAAAGATGAAGGGAGAAGCTTGGGCAAAAGCAGCAGAAAGCCCATCACTGAGTAACCTTAAGGCATAATGACTTCCTGAAATCCTCATGGACTCGGAGCTGGGAGGAGGCTGGCGATTGAGCACTCACCCCGCACTGCTGAGTCACTGGCCATTAGCTCTCCTCTGCTGGTGCCTGCTGCCCTGCTCCAACAGTGCCCACTCCCCAACCCTGATGGGGCCCAGCCCTGCCCTTTCCTCCCCACACAACTCCTCATGCATTTCTCTGGAGGCAGGAATCACTGCTGCCTTGTCAGCCTGTTTCTGATTAACAGCCTGGTTTCATTTGCAAATAGGTGGAAGGTATTGTTTAAGGAT
Organism: Rhagologus leucostigma; assembly: GCA_013397725.1. NCBI lineage: Eukaryota > Metazoa > Chordata > Aves > Passeriformes > Rhagologus > Rhagologus leucostigma. Next base: position 1,255,198 of record VZTD01000534.1, read on the forward strand.
GCAGCCTTTGGTACCCTGGCCATCACATATCATGTGCGCTATCAGGGTTCTTCCAGAGGGCCACCCAAGCCTGCTGGCAGGTAGTACCACCACGGAAAGGGAAGAGATCCTACTTTACATTGTCCAGGAAGGAAAGTCTGTATCTGTTCAGTGGGTCACTAAGCATCCCAACTTTGAAGTGAAAAATAACAAATGGAGAAATCAACCAGCACTTATTTAGAAATTGCTGCAGTATGGGAAATGAAGAAAAGCAGCGACAGCAGTAAAAACCCCACCCCAGAGAGAAAAGCTGAAAGGGTGAGGATGTCCTTGGATGCTTTCCAATAACAGGCAGGCACACTTCATGCTGCTATAGCTGCATAAAGGTGCTTGCTTGCAAATTCAGCAAGTGTGTTGCCATCAATAAACTGTTTTAAATAAGAAGCTTTGATGCAAATAGTTTGCTCTGATCTTTAGTTAGTGAAAGGAAAAAGTGTCTTACAGCAGCAAAGAGAATCTCTCTTCAGCAGATCACGAGTATGTCTTACACAAATACATATCCTTTAACCACTTTCAATGCTTCTTTTCCATTTTGAACTCTTAGCATGATGTAAACCCCGATAAATTGAGATCAGATTAAACATGATTTCACATGCAATACATACTATAATTACCTTTTATATAATATAAGCGTAACGGTTAATTTAAATTAAATTGGTACTGCCTACCTAAAATTATTAATGGAAAATATTCAGAAATCGTTTAACATTTGTCTATCTAAATACTTGAAATATTACTCAGGGTTAGCATGATTCACACCACTTTAAATACCCAGAACAGCACTCACTAATTTCTAGGCCCCTTACACTTATGTTCAGATGCATCGCAGAGCACATACCAGCTCCTTGGTGTTTGTGCCAATGGATACCCTTCAGGAAGAGAAACTTTAGTATTCTGGGGCAAAATGTTGTCAGTGCAGAACAGAAGAAAATGGAGAGGTTAATCGCTACAGCACCCCAGAGAGCCTCTGTGCCTTGGGCAGGGGACAGAAACACACTAAGGCATTAGTTTTCCAAAACATACATTTTTTTGTTTGTTAAAGTTGATATGGAAGATTTGCTAGGAGCGCAGAGGGAGCAGGTTAGACCAAGGCTTGATTCATTTCCTAGCTGATAAAGGTATAGCTCATCCTGCGGGTATGGAGTTGCTTCTACCAAACAGGTAGAGAAGCGAGACAGGAATCCTATAAATGTCTCCCCAAATTGTCAGCTCAGAAAGAGAGAATGAAAATATGTGCATGAAAACATGTGCATGAAACAAATATTTCCAACAGATCAAGTCCCCAGCAGCAGCAGCCTATTCCATGGTACCTTTTTGTTCTCATGTACAGTATCATAAAACTGCTGTTCACATTACTGCAGCAGTTTCCCCCACTAGTTTATGATCACCACAGGAATCAAAATCCATTTGGACTGTTATGGGGAAATGCTGAGGCTCATGCAAACAAGCAAGACCAAGCATTACTATAAATGCCTACAATATATAAACACAATCACAGTTTAGAAGTTAAAGAACTGAATTAAGAGTGCTATCTGACCAGAGAAAGCTGATTAAAGGCAATGAGATAGAGAAAGTGAGATTATATCTAATTAGCTCACCAAAAAAAAAAAAGCAGCAACTCCTTCAATTCTAAGGCTGATTAATTAATTAAAATTAGAAAAATATTTGCCATGTAAATGTAAACCACTATATTTAAATTAAGAGTAGTTCATCTTTAGAATGAATTTTAGAATTAGAATTAGATTAAATTTAGAATTCAGAAGTAGCTCATCCATATCAGGTTTAATAGTCATCTTTGGGAAAGGACCATAGATTATTAAGTGCAGGAGAATACCTGACACAGCATACAGCACAGGTCTTTCCATTTCTTTTCTCCATCATACATACCCTGTACACTCAATATGAAGTAATACTTTGGCTTATCATGGGGTTCATTTCATACAGATCCCGAACTTTTTAAGGAATGAGAAAACGTCTCAGAATCTCTAAGAAGGTCCTTAGAAAAATGACCTTTAAGAAAAAATAATTAAAAAGAGAAGAAAATAACATTTCTAAAAGACGTTTAAAAGTTGATTGCCTTCCAAAATCAAATTTTCCCTTTTCCAAAAGAAACACGAGCAATGGAGTAAGTTAAAATGGGGAATGTATCTCAAGCATGTTAAAATCTAAAGCACTACGTCAAACTACAGCATCTTAAGGGGATAATTTTGCATAGGAAGCAAACAACAATATACATACATTTTCCAGGCATCCCAAGATACTTCAAAGAGATCAGATGAATGACAGCAGGGTCAGCTATCAGGCCAGAGTCTAGAACCAGCATCTCCCACACTCCAAGCCAGAGCTGGGTTCCCAAGCTGAGTTATGCACATTTATGCATATCTGGAAATTAAGGCAAATTTACTGCTCAAATATACTCAATTCGTGTCTCTGGAAACCCAGAACCACAGAATGAGTTTGGGCAAGTAATAGCTCAACATTCCCTTGGAATTAATTACTGAGTTCAGCTACTTTTCAGAGTCTACTGGCAGATGTTGGTAACGTTTCAGAATTAAAAAGTAACAATTATAAGTAAAATAATTCAGAAAAAAAATAGTTTATGAGATTTGCAGACCCTGATCCCACAAACACACCATCAAATAGAACTGTTGGAAATAATGTTAAAACTATAATAGTTAATAGAAATAATTGGGAAGCTCCAGCTTCTTGGTGTAGTCATAAAGAATATCTCCATATTATCATGTCAAGACCAGTCAATGTTGTTTCCACAGGGCAGAATAGGGGCTTCAGTAGGGCTAGAAAAAAAATTAATTAAGGGACCCTTTCCAGTTTCAAAAGCAGAGTTGCTACAATCATACCTTCCCATTTTTCTCAAAAGTTTCCTATTTTTTCTTAATGTTTTACTAAAAATTCTCATTCACCATCAAGCATGATTTCTTACTAAGAAATGTATTCTTGGCCAACATGCACATCTGAGACATTATTTCAAAGACATTTTTGTAAAAGACATAATGGGAAGTGTAATAAAAAAGGGGGAAACAGGTCTATTTTAAATCCAATGGAACAACAGCTTTCAAATTTTCAAAAAATTCATGAAAATCTATTCCTTAGGAGGTTTTAAGCAAGTCTAAAGAACATAACTTATAAGAAATCTTCCCAGTGACAGTCAATTTAAAAGAAGCTCCACCTAGTCGAAAAATTAATAGCATCACACAAACCTTCACTTTTTTATGTCCATTTCTTTCACTGGGTTTCCTTGGCCAGACAGCACCCCTAACCAGCTTCAGGTACTTCTAGTTATAGTTGTGTTTGCAATGAGCCACAGAGAGACCCCTCCTGTGAAGCTTGGACTCTGCAAGCTGGGCGTTTGCTGGTTTTTTCCAAATTCTTGTTCGAAAATAAAAATTATCTTCACCCCTTTATATCCTTGATGATTAGATACTGTATAAATACCATAAAAATAATTGTGAATATATGATTTAAAGCATCATTCAGACCCACGTTCTTATATATAAACAGACTAGAAAGTCAGGTACATGTACACAGGCATAAAGAAACACCTGTGTGTATTTTTATATATATATATACATACACACAAATACACATATAGTCCTGGGCGCACGTCAATCATCTGCACAAAAACACACAATGGATATTCAATGCAAACATGAAGCTTCAAATGCACAAACTGTTTCTTAATACTCATCCTCCCGTCAATTAATATTATATAAATGATAATAATAAATACAAATTAATACTAAATTAATACTGAGTACATGAAATATTTGGTACACACACTGAAAGTCTCTAGGATTAACACCAAATTTGACCAGAGGATAACAGTCATAAGAACTCTCACCAGCTGTAGCCTCTTTCTGTCATTTTTAACACACAAAATGTAAAGAAAAACTAATCTGAGCCAGGGTTTCTTTCTCTATGCTACAGATAGTCATCTCTAGCATCAGCAGACTAAGTCCAGGCTTCACATTGGTTTTCTTTTTTCCTGATGTATACAGTGAAATTGAAGACCTATGCATTTCTGCTAAATAAGGTTCTGCCTTAGCTAATAGCAAACTATGACAATGGTCTGCAAAGAACTGGGGAAAGGGAAGCAGTCTTTTAAAAAAATTCACCACCAGCAGCTATAAATTCATAACTGTCAATGAAATTGCTGAGGTTTTTATATGCACATTAAGAGCATGCTTCAGTGTAAAATGGGATTCTTAATTCTTTTCACAGAGCATTAAATCATATTTAAGATTAGAAAGAATCCTCGAGCAGCTACTGACAAGTTCGCTCCCTATCAAAACCACTCTGCTCCCTACGTTTGTACTTTGTTGACCTCAACAACAATCTAAGTGCAAAAAAATCTTCTCGAAGTAAAATATAAAACAATAGCAGGCAACTACACAACTTATGTTGCTCTTCATTTACTCCAAGCACAGTTCCAGGAGCCTAATGTGTTTTCTTGTAATGCCAGTGAGATGTATTTCAAAAGGAAGGTAAGTCACAAGCAGAAGATGATGCAGGACAGGGCTTCAGGTTCCTTCAGCTGCATGGGAAGATGTTTTATATTTAGTGCATACTTCATGAGAGAGCACCCTACACCCTGTGAGGATGGAATGATTAACTGGTAACATGGTTCCCAACAGTCTGTAACGAGTCACTCAGGAAACCAGTGACACCTCCAGAGAACTGTCTGTTATCAAAATGTTTCTCAATTCCCAAATCCCACTGGGCACCAATGGCACCTTCTTACTCTTGCTTATGTTTCATCCTGTCCCTCAAAAGTAACATAGAATGTACTAGACAAAATCTGGCCCGCTGATATCTTGTTCCTTAAGAGATCAATAAAACTAAGCAACAATCAGAGCATCTCCAACCACTTGTCTACCCATCTTTCTCTTAACTTCACTGCCAGGACAAACTAGCTAAGGCACTAGGGCAGCAGAGGAGCTGTGAGTATTTAATCCATGGTTATTGCTAAAAAAAAAATAATAAAAAATTGTATAAGTCAAAAAACTCTGTCACTAGGACAATATATCAAGTGCATTTATTTTATATTATTATGAATTATTTCTTTAACGCGGGACTTCCTTTTGGTAGGAATTTGACTGTGACTTGCAATGTCTTTATCAGAACTCTGTGCCTGTGCTCGCTGGCACGCTGTCCATCCGCTGCCCCGTTATTTGTTTGCCAGCCCTCTGCCCTGTGCCCATCCCTCTGCTCCCAGGGCTCACATGAGCATTTTCACCCAGACCAAGGGGGTTTCTGGAACGCGACCCTGGTGTGCTCAGCTTGCTCTCTCCTCCTACTCAGCTCAGTGCGCTGGCACAGCACGTGAGGGATGAAGCAGCAGGCATTTGGCTTCCCAACCTTCTCCAGAGAAAATGACATCTTGAGTGACCCATTATTATGGAACTGGGTTTTAATGAAATGCCAGCACTGTACACCACTACACAAAGAACGTACGTGGCTGCAAGTGATTAATTACAGTCTTGAAGACCCTAAGAGAGGCTTTCATGTTTAAAATACTTTATGGCAACTATTAATTTTTGCTCTCTAATTATCGGAATAGCAATGGAGTAATGCACCTTTCACCTTAAATTTGCTTATTTTTCATTTCCTTCATCCTATACCTTTGTTTATGCTAGATATTGGTTATCTGCAACAACCAATCTTACTTCTCTTTTCAATTTATAAATATAAAATACATCAAGGATGGAATCAAACAAAAAAATTTAATTTCATCAGAAGTAATTATTTTTTTCACAGAAATGTCTGCCCTAGGATATTCACACTATTTTGTTTTCACATTTCCAAAGAGAATGAATTTTACTATTGTGACTCTCTCAGGGGTCTTCAGATGCTGAAAATGCTAAGCAGAAATACATCACCTTTAAGAAGTGATGAGCATCTACTGTTGAGCACTGAAAATCCGTAGTAGCGTGCAAACTCAGAAGTATTGACAATTCAGACCTATGTACACTAACTTCAGGAAGTTACATTCTGATTCCATCCAAAAGAGAAATATGATTTTTCACCATGCTGACCTGTTTGATAAGTATGGACAGCCCTACGTTTTAAATAGGAATCTACACAAAAATCAAAAGAACCAGTATTTGGGAAACAACTTTGCTTTCTGTACTGGACCACAAGCAACTCTGAAACCAGTTACTGACCTTTTTCTTCAATAGCCTGACCCAAAACCGCTGTCCACCACAGGACTTTCAGTACCAGGTCCTAACTGCTGAAGAAATATTGTGCACGGTGATATGAAGTTTCATATTGATCAAATGTAACAAACCCCAATTTAATCTTTCACTAATTTTAATACACTGAAAAAGACTTCAAAGAACATGCTGCTTGCTGTTATCGTAGAACAAACAGAGTTATTGTGTGAAGAAATGAAGAAAGCACCCACACACTGAGGTGACCTTTCTGAATACTTCTTTATGGTCAGTCTGAATATTATTTCTCAAAGCCAAACTATTCTTAAACCTTTATTTTATACAGCTGAAAACTGGCCAAAGCAGGAAGAGAAAAAAGAAACCCTGAGGCTGCTAACCCATATGCCCCTAAATTTATACTTTTCCCAAATGAAAGAAAACCTACCACACCTTATAAGTACATATGATTAATATCTATATTATAAAACATAACCAGTTTCAGGAAAAAGTAATTATTTCAGGCATTCTTAAAACGATTTGCAATTTCACAGCAGGTCCGTATACCTCTGCTTTTAGCTGCTGAAGTGGAGTCACGACACCTGGCTCAGCAGACGGCTCTGCACGCATTGCAGAGCCACAGGCACCGGCTTGGCTTGTTAATGTGCACCGAGGCTGCTGCTGCTCGGAAGAGGACAGCCAGCTCAAGAGCAATTATTTTGTCTTTTACCACTCCTGTTCCTGGTAGCTGCAGCCAAAGCACTTAAAATGCCATCTATTCGCTGCCACCTACAAGTGTCAGGATAGAACTAGACAAGCACAGACATCTACGGTAAATACGCTCGCCTTTGCAAGCCTGATGGGAGGACGAAAGCCTCGTTTTTGGGGAAAATTAACATGATGAGTTCTGCTGGTTTGTCCCTTGAAACACAACTCACACGTGAAATAGTGCATCCTCAGAAATGAGCAGCATAATGATGCTTTATTGCTTGAGAAAGCCACATGCCCCAAGAGAATTCGTGTCATCATACACCAGGAGTAAGGCTGATGGGGCTGGCTTTAGGCTCTAATAAAAGAGGAGGAAAAAAGATGAAAAAACACCATGACAAAAGATGCTTTTGTTACTTGTTGAGATTAATCTGAATCAAAATGTGTTCACAGTTATAATTTCTTCTACAATTGGAAAACCTGCTAGTAGGAATAGCATGATTTTACTTTCCAATGCCACTATAATTCTTACTCCTATCAAAGGAGGCTGAAAAAATTGCCAAGTTATTTCATTAGGAAATGCAGCTAATTTACGGGCATGGTAATTTTCCCCCTACAAAATTGTATAATGAGCTTTAAACTCACTAAATAAAGGGTCTCTTCTCTGAGTGATTATGCTTAATTTACACAGGAATTAGTGATGACTGGACCTCCTTTCAGAATAGCTTTAAAAGGGCTGCATTACAAAAAAAACAACAGCCTTGAAAAATATCCTAACAGTCGATGGAGTAAAAAATATTTCTCTGTGCAGCAGTGCATACATACATTGTGTTCATAAACACCTTTTACAGGATAAACACATAACTTTTAAATCAGGTATCAAAATCCAGAAAATCTCTAATGCTCATTTTATATCAAATTACTCACTTAGGCACTATGCTGATAGAATGTATAGAAAAGCCTAAAAAACCAGATGGACAGCAATGCATCTTCAAAAGTTCCTGTCACTGTATGCAATGATAACTATTTATCTATTTATTATTATCATCATCATCATCATCAGTATCATTATTTTATTGTGCGTTTTTTACTGGTTAGTCTATCCAAAGAATGGACACTTTGGTTTATAGACAATTCTTACCAAAAGTAGTCCAGTTTTCATATAGTTAAGTGGTAGCTAAAAACCCCCAGCATCTCCAAAATACGGGTATTTTTGGATATTTACATAGAAACTAGGCATTAGAAACCCTTCCCAAGAGCAGCTTGTTAATGATACCACTAAGGTAGTAGATATGGCACAGAAATAGTCTTTGTCCCTGGCAAGTTATTGAAGGTAATTAAAATTCCAAAATTACCTAAAGCAGTTGACCCTGAGGGTGTGGAATTAGGAGAAATACATTTGGAAGTTTCAGTTAAAAAATTTCCGTTTCTTCCTTTGTAGTGTAAGAAGTCCTAATCATCTTTTCACTCTGCCATAGAAGTGAGATTCATAATATTTAAGGTCTGGAAGGGGCCATTAAATCACGTAGCCTGTCCTCCTTTATCATGGAATTTCATAAGAAGTCTACAGATCACACGGAATCAGTGACATCTGTGCAAGTGGTTAACTAAATCTAAGCCGAAATAACACGAGTGGGCAACACAGACCAAGACCGTGCTATCACAGCAGCCTAGACAGCTTACAGGGAATGAGGAGAAAATAATCTGAAAAGGGAAAAAAAAAAAAA